>VWZV01017104.1:0-44253 GCA_013397155.1 Irena cyanogastra | reverse complement strand
ATAATAGTAATAATAATAACAGCGCCTTCTGCGCCAGTTAAAGACGCCTTTTTCTTTTTCTAAGCGCAACCAGCCCGATCCCTGTGTTTGCAGTGACGGGATGCACGTGGTTTAAAGAGCAGCGGCGCCAGGAGCCGCAGCGCAGCCCGCGCTCTTCGCGCCCTTAGGCACTTCCAGACGGACTCGGTCACGGCACAGCAAAGGCCGTGGGCGGTGGATGCTGGTACCAGACATGTCTCCCTACAGGTGCCACCACTTCGCCTCTTGGCTTCGTTCTCCGTCTGGTTACACCCAACAGATAAACCTGCCCCTCTCTGCTGAACCAAATCGCCTTAAAACGAATCCCTTGGGTTACAAAGCACATGAAAAAATAGAGTTTTTTCCCAGCCACGGGAGTCTCGGAATACTCCCCTATTCCACTTTTGGCAATTCATCGTTCTTTAACCTCTTCTGTCTGAAATACCCATTTCTTTGCAGAGAGCTGTCCTGGTTTTAGGACAAGCAGTGATGAGCCACAGGAACACAAGTTTTGAGATTTGCGTTTTGGAGAAAACTGAAAACAGGCTTCAGAAAAATGAAAGTAGCCAACATAACCTATGAAAATGGGACACAGATAGGGTTACATCAAGTCAAGTATAAACACACTTGGTGCGCAATAATTTAGAACCACACTAACATCCCATTAAAAATATTCATTTTTTGAAATGAGATGCCCTGTATAGCAGGTACTAACTGAAGCATTCAAGTTTTAGAACAGATGATGAAAGAGAATGCTATTTTAAAATAGAATCTCTGCCACCTCTTTCTCCATTCAGAGCTCACAGAGAGAGATGCAAAGTAATTCTTACAAAGTGACTCAAAACTTCCCAGCCACTATCTGTGGCTTGCTTCAGTCATATATGAAGTTTCCTTTTCTTTGAAAAAGTTTCAAGACAGTAAGCTTTCAATAAATCCCTCCCCCTGTAATGTCAAAGCTTGCAGTTTCCTTCCCAAACTGAACTTAATATAACTCATGCTTTCTGGAGTCTACAGACACAGGTATTTGGTGACAAAAAGTGACAAACTGAAGTTCAGAAGCCCTGTTGTAATTGAGTTTAACCAATGAATTACTAATCACTGGAACAGTTTAGTGGGACAAAATCAAGTGGAACAATTTAGAGTTTGTACAGAGAAGAAAGTATTTCTGAAGAGAAGACAGATGGGAGAGGAAAGGGAAAAAGGAATAGAGAAATAAGGAAACAAGAGTAACACAATGATTTTAAAAAGTTTATTGTCAATCTGAAAGCACTTAAGAAAGGGAAGTAGCGAATAAATATGTAGCTAACAAAATGCACAGCTGCTATGTAAGAGTTCACAGGCTCTATGTAGATGCTGCTCTGAACTTGCACCCATGGTTCTTCTGTTGTAGTCTGACAGGACCATGAACAGTTGCCCAGACTGAGTGTGGAACTCTGCTCCCCTGTCCCCTGTGACACCTGTAATTAGCATGAGGAGCCCTCAGAGCAGCGTGGCTGAAGAGCTCCACAGAGCCAGTTCCCTCCCAGAGAGCACCTGAGCAGTGGGCATCACTGCAGGAGGAAGAAGCTGAGTGAGGAGGAGCTCTGCAGGCTTCCACTGCGCCACACTCGCCAGGCCAAATCATCCCAAATTCTCTGAAGCTGATTAAATTGCACCTTTAAACAGCTACAGATCTTGCAGACTCAAGCCCCGATTCTTCATCAGCACACAAACTGATGTCTAGGCAGTGCCTGACTGACATTCCTACAAATTTGAGTGGTTTAATGGTTTTCAGGATCTATATTTGCAGAATTGGTTCTTTTCCTTTTTATAATACTTGTTTTTAAAGTGCACTGAAGATTTTGCTACTAGAAATATTTATCTGGAGCAGTACACACTCACAGGCAAACAGCTGCTTTTAACTAGGAGTTTCAAGCTCAAGGAAACCATTGTTTGCAGCTTTTGTGGATAGCAGGGGAAGTGAAATAAGAATGGGGAAGAAATAGAACAATGGCCAATTTGTCTGGCTGTCAGAACTGCCAGAGAATTGGCATTGCCATCTTGTCAGGATTCCTGCACTTGCAAGCTCATCTGGAATCCTCCAAAACCACTTCCATCAAATTGGAAGAGTTCTGCCAAACTCTGGCTGAAACCCATTCTATGTCAGCCAGCATAATTCACCTTATTATGAGAGTTCACCTTCTCATGAGAGGCGTAAATGGAGTGAAAGAACAGAAGAGGAAGAAGGTAAAGTTGCTTTTATGAAAAACAGAAACACTACAGGCACCTGTGCCAAGGCCGTTGGTGGAGAGCTGAGAGCAGAGAGAGATCTTTGCTGTTTTCCCAGCTTTTATCTTGGTTTCCAGCAGGTACCCAGGGACCAGGGTGCTTATCACCAGTGCCAGTAATGGCATTCCAGTGCTCACACAGGACTTGGCATATACAGGGACAACAGGTCCCAGTGGGAGTGTGCCAGCTGGGAGATGTTGTGTCTGGGCCACTGACAGCCCAAAGGTGAGCAGTTTAAAGATTATTTTATCTGGGGTTTTGCTGCTAACAGCTGCTGTTAGCTGGCAACCTCTTTCTCTTCGATTACAAGGTTCAGAGTTAAATGAGTTTCCCATCAAAAATGGACTTTGTATATCCAAAGACATGCCAATAGCTGATGCTGCCAGTCCTTGTTCTCTTTTTTGTCTCTAGTCTGCAGGCAGAGAGAACATTTCTCAGGGATTTATTCACCCAGGAACTCTAAATAATAACAGCAAGAGAACAAGGTAGAGAATAGAAAGGGGAATTTGACAGCACCACGGTTTCCACAAAGTAAAGAACAGCTTCTGGATCCAAAATCTAGGAATTTCAGGGAAGATCTGAAGGTACTCAGAAGTTAAAATGTACAAAGTACATTGAAAAAGTATAGGTTGAGCCAACCAGTCACATACAATTCAGTAATTCTCTATCACTATGAGAGCACACACTCAAGACAGTTTTTAGTGACTCCCTTTTTTGCTTTTAAGTCTACCTCTTAACACTTGAAATCTCCTCAACAAGAAAATGGCAAAACAAAACAATCTGTTCCTGAGAGTTGTATTCAGGTAAGAAATCTCCTCCAAACCATCTGAAGAGTAGAAGAGACAGAATGATTGCCATGACTGAAACAGGTACAATTAGAATGTCCCATTCCTCTGTTGAGGCAAAGTTAAAATTATCAAAATAGAAAGATTTTGTACCAGCAATTAAAAACCTCACAATGTCTAATGCAGAGAAATTAAGTAGTCACTACACTACTAATTTACCTCTGTCATTAACCTGTTTCCTTTTTCTCCTTCAGGGAACATGCAAAACCATAAGAGAAGTACTGTGCCTTTTTTCAAATCTACTACTCTTCTTCTAATAATCTCTTATGTGCATCATTTAAGGTAAGACATTTTACAAACATTTTTAGGCATGCAGATAAAAAGATTTTTTAAAAAATCTGTCTCTTACTGTCTTGAATGTATCTGAAAACAAAAAGCAGCTAATCCAGTCTGTCCAACAAACCATTCTTGCACTTTCTGATTTTTCAGTCATTACAACCTATATTCAAATCTGAATTAACCCTACACCAGGGGAAAAAAAAAACCCACTGGAGAGGTAGCTTTGGACCAGGAGCTTTTTACATCCATGTGGGTAGTTTCTGCTATGCCAGCAGACCTGCCAGGTGTTGGAAAGTCAGCTTCTTTCCCTCATCTTGCCTCACTAAGATGCCTGTTCAGGAACCTCTCAGCAAATTCTACACAATGGAGAGTCTAAAAGTCTCCAGAAATTAAGTAAAAAGCAGCAACCAATCAACCTGAAGGCTGATGATGGATTTAAACAAAATAAAGGGTAAAACACTGGGGGTTCTGACAACCACATAAGATACTTTTTACTTACAGGAAAAATTCCACACGGTTACTTGTGCCCTGAAAGTGTAAATGGTTTGTCATTCCTTTGAGCAAAATGCTGCAAATAATTAAACAGAAAGTAATAACCCAAAGAAAATCTCTTATTGTTTCAGAACCTGAGATGGATTGGATTTAAGGGGGTCTCATTTCCAGCAGAGATAAATACACAGACTGTGTAGGACCAAGTGCTCACTCGTTGATATAAACTTCTATGTTTACCAGGATAATAGATATAAGCTTGTATGTTTATTGGGATAATTAAAGTCTGCTTCGAATCTAACTCTCAGTTAGAAAGTCTGGTATCACCCTGTTCCCGATAGGGTAAGGTGTCAACAACTTAGTGCTAATGGTGATGGCCTAATGAGATTGTTGGATTTTCCTCAGGCCGAGTGAACTTCACCAGCAGAATGAAAAATAGAATCAAAGGAATGCCAAACTGATGGGACATTTTACAATACACACAACACAACAAGGAAAAATGCTTGCTTCTCTGCCTCAGCTTGAGGCTGCATATCATATTCTGCAGTTTACTACCTCCAACAAAAGAACTGAAAATGGCTCTTGATTTTTGTTTTGTTGTCACAGGTGCCTATGCTTTAGAAGGTTTTTATCCGTAGAGCACAAGATACTTTTGGGAAAATGGTTTTCAAATATATACTTTGCAAATAAAAAAGTAGCAGTACCTTATTACAAACAAGGGGCTGGAGTTTGATTTTATGCATCTGCAAAGACAAGGCAATTTCCATTTTTTCAAGACAAAAACGATACATGCTGAATAAGTACATTTTTTAGAGCTTCAAACAACTCTAAGTTAATAGCTGAACAGGACACAAGTTAGCTGTCATTTCCAGTCTCTCAAAAACTTACTGCTTAAGAAAATCAGTTTGCATGCCACCCAAATATTAGTTTTCAGAACAGAATAGGTTTGTTATGGGGCACTTCGGCATCTTGGTCGGCTTAATGTGTAGAGTCTGACAAATCTCAACAGCTGTAGAGCTGGAGTTGCCAGATTCAGAAACATTTTCGATCAGACCCTTACTCCACACCATCTCTCCGTGGTGGTTAAATACCGATTAAATGGCTTCCAGTCCCTAGGGAAGGCTCCCTGAGTGCACTGGGAAGAGCACAGCAATGCAGGGGGATTTCTCTCTACAGCACAGCCGCCGCAGATCCCGGAGCAGCCAGCGGGACAAATGCGGGCAGTATTTGCGGGGCGAGGAGGGTCAGGAACCAGAGCACAGCTCAGGAGGAAGGGCCTGCCCAGCTCAGCCCGTGTTTGTCAGCTCCGTGAGCCCGCCCTGCCCTTGTGCTGGGCAGACACCACGTGCTTGTCTCACACCCAGGGCTGCGGTGTCGGTCAGCTGAGCTGGGCTTAATCACACTAGCAGGGATGAAGGATGTTTACAGCAGGATTTACTCTTATGAAAACCATTAGCCCTTCAGGGTAAAAGCCGTCCTGTTGTTATGCAGAATGTGTCTGGCACAATAGGTCACCAGCCTGGAGCACCGAAAATAATCACCTCTTTTACTATCAGAAGAGGCACTAAACTACAGTAAACCCCAAAGGTCACCACTGGGAAAAAACAGAGAAATACTTAAACGGGAAAAGTTGACTGCGAGATCTGGAAAGACTTTGTGCTTATTCCTTCATGGGGAGAATTGGGATAGGCCCGGAATTGAAATACATGAGAAAAATGGTGACTGGAAATGTGAGAGTCAGTCTGTAAGAGGCAGTGATACACTGAGCTGATTTACTTCACAGGGCTCATCTTTTACAAGCTACCTCTTTCTAGTGTGCCAAAGCATTCCCTTTGAGACAATTTTCAAAAGAGAGGTAGAATCTGTGGGTAAAGTATAGAGATTTCCACTGCCAAACACCCAGTCCTGTCATTTTTTTTGCCTTCTCCTCCTGAAATCCTTTTTGCCAATTTTCCTATCTATCTAACCCAATCTTGTCCTGTCTAAACTCCCCTACAGGACCTTCCAATGCCAACATGAAGCATCAGCCACCAAAACAGCTCCTTCCACTCCTGGCTGAAAGGAAGCAGGAGGGAAAAATCACCAAGGTCTGTTATGAAGGCAGGCCTTGCAGCTAAGGCACACAATCACCTCAGCTTTCCTTTAAACACTAAGCAGTCTAAGTCACTCTACCTTATTAAGCTAGCAAAACATGGAAGCACCACCTTTGACTTGGGAGTTCTGCAAGAGTAAGTGATAAGGTAACAGTCACAAAAATAATTTTTAAAATACTACAGTTTTCCTGACTGAACTGGTTGTGAATGAACACCTTGCAGCAAACCAACTTGTATGAAAGAGAAAGAATACTCACATTTGTACAGTTATCAGGAAATGTCCTGGGAAATAAGAAACGAGAGCTGAAGTTATTTCTTTGCTAAGTCAAAGCCACCGTTCCAGCCACCATTTCCAGAAACTATTATCAATGAAATTTAAGAAAAAAAAAAAACCACCTTGAACATACACATCAAATGATACAACTTTAATTTCTAAAAGGTGATAAGTACTAAGAAACTGATCTAGTTGACAGGCAATTAATCCTCCTTGCATAGTACATTTATCTCCATGGGATATCAAGATTTACAACATTTCAGGAAAACTGGCACCTAAGTGAGCAAGCAACCTCAATCCTATACAAAAATTACAGATACCCTAAATGTTTCCAAGTTTTACTTTCTAATTTATGCAGAGAATAGCCTCTGCTTTGTCCCCATCTATCCCACAGTACTGTATTCTCTCACTGCACTTTACAGCTGGCTTCTGTGTAGAAAACATAAAAGGCTGCAACCCACACTTATATAGTAATTAATTCACAATAAATCGGCTCATTCTATTCAAACTTGGCCTTTCTGAGGTCAAATACCTCAAGGTACTTAGTTATGGGCTTCATTTTTTTCATGTAGGATGTGCACCTCACAATACCTGGGATTCCTTAACAAAGATTTTGTCCAGAGGATGTTCACTCCTTCCCTTGAGAAAGAAAAAGGTGAGGCTTCAGTTTCAGAAGTGCTCTTGACACTAATCTAAAATAAGCACTGAATCTTACAGGAAGCCGAGATTTTTTAACTTGCTTAACCAGCTTGCTAACAAGACAAGAGTAAAAACACTTCTTCATATAAAAAAAATTGAAAGTTACATTTTGCTGTATGTGTTAAGACATATCTACAATGGATTTTTTTCCTTTACAGAATGATAGTTGGAGAGGAGCATTGTACTTATATCATCATTAATCCCTTTCTTCTAGTAACTTGTGTCCTGATTTTCAAAAGCACTGATTATCACGCACATCCTAGGTACTGAATGGTAGCAGCAGGCACTCAGAACTGTTGAAAATAGACTCTTAGTACTTGTACTTTTGCTGCAAATGCGCCATTTGAAAACAGTCTGCTTGAAAATGGGTAACTTCACCTTTTAGTGAAAATCACTCTTGTAGTGTTTTAGAATGTCTGAAATAACTATTACCAGTCTTTGCTTAATACACTATAGTGGATTACGATCAAAATTAATGCAAAAAAATTAAGTTTATGATAAATAAACTTCAGAAAAATTTATACAAGGCCGTAAATAAATAATTTGAACTTCAGTCTCAGTAAGAAGTAAAACAATATGTCACGTGACAATATCATCCTATCTAAACAATACAATCTTGCTATATTTTATTGCATAATAATTTCAGGGTAACATCTTAAGTAAAACATGTAAAGAAACAAAATCGTTAGATTTACTTTCTTTAATATTGAACAACCAGTTCTTTGTACATAATCCAATTTAAAGATAATATAATTAGCACTTCCAGCATTAACAGTCTGTATTTACAACGAATGAGATGGGGTAGATAATCTAAAGAGTATTCAAATCTGTATGAAACAAATCAAAATACGAAGATTTACAGTAGTAGGCTCAAAATCCAAGACTTTTCCATTAATGGAATGCAATTTTAAAAGGCTTTGTTGCCTTTATTACTTGTAAGGGTTCCTGAAATGGTTATTTAAACAGCTGAAATCTTCAGTAATGCCTTCATTATTTGTACATGACATTAAAAATTAATTCCAATACTTCTGTTTTTTACTTGCTTGTAGACCAGTCTGAAATCTGATGAAAGGATAAGAAGGAAGTTTACTATATAATCCTAATTCCATATTCCTGAACGCAACGGTTGGAAGTAGATGATGTCAGTCCATTCCAAGGGTTATGTACACAAAACTTAGAAAATGTTCTTCACTCTTGCATAAAATGTGTACACAGTATCAGTGAGTGGGGGACTTCAAAGTTTTTATGGGCTGTTGCTGGCATGGACCTTTGTTGGTTGAAAATAAAATACCTTTCACTCTATTGTTCTGGTAGCAGTTTTAGAAGTTAATCATCAATCCCTGGTGTTTCCCCCTGCTGTATTCTGGAGGCTATTCTAATGGCTTCTTCCAGAGACTGTTGTTCTCCAAGCTGAAACAAACGCATTTAAACAGAAAGAAATACAAAGTGTTACACTTAGATAATAAATGCATCAAAAAAGATCTGAAAGCAACGATCTAGATACCAAACAATACTTCAGGCCAAGTAAGTGTGATCAGTATTGTCACACCTCTCCTGGATAATATATACCTGCAGCTATCTAATCAGCATGGCAATTAAGATAGCTGCTGATAGGAGATTACACTGAGTTTCTATGTAACCACCAAATACATGTGCTTCAAAGAACTGCTGCATGATAAACACACTTCATGACCCACAAAGTAGGTGATGTTTTACTTGGCAGATATTACAAAGCTCAGACAAGGCACACAAGTCACAGTGGCTGTTGCATTACATTTTATCACTGGTACAGCAAACAAACATCTTCATTTTTCCTAACTCTCTAACAGAAAGTCAGCTCTTTGGAATACTACATGACATTAATTTATAGAAAAAGCGTACATTTATTGCAGAATCCCAACTGCATAAAAAAGCTGTCATGATGACACTGATTCTACAGTTAGTTTAGACAGGAAATTGTCTGGTACTACCAGAAGCAAGATAACCAACCCTAAATAAAGACAACTTGACACAATTTTGGGAAGGAATCCACGGAGTTTTATAATATGTTCATGGGAACACTGAAGACAGCCTCAACCTCACAAAAAAATGTAAAGCTGGCCGTTACCTATTGGCTCGAATGAGAGTGTGAAAGGTAAAACCAAATTGTTGACCTAATGGGACAATTCTAAGTATCACTTGTTATTTTTATAGTCACTGCGTATCATATTCTGGATCCACTCAAATCAAGACCTCTGTTTTCACCTCATTAGGGCTTCAATAGGACTATCAGGCTACTGGCTTTACCAGTACTTAGAAACCAAATGGATTCATTTGTTAGCATCTAAGTACAAGAGAAAAGCCAATCAAACCCTCAGGAATAATCAACAGTATTTTAATTCTGAATTCTCTGTCTTCCATTTGTGTATTTTAAGTTTAATGAATGTAAAGAGACTTAAGTTAATGCTTCATTGCTAGTAACAGAAGAGGGGTTTGTGCAGAGAGTGCCTGTTTTCCTTTCAGCTTTCACTGCTGAGGGTGCAAGTTACCTTTTTCTTGCTCTCATGCAAACAATTGCCTCCTGACATAGTGTCTCTTACAGGCAGTTTTGATTAGTGCCAACTTAGCTCAAGAGAGAGCAGTTCAGAATTCAGAGCTTCTCAACTTTCAACAGCATCTGATTTGCTACTTTCCATTTAACAAAAGGGTAAAATAACAATCTCTTGTTTCTGCTTGAGGATATTAATACTATTCCTTTCAATCCGAGCTCTTAAGAGCTCTTTCATACCTAGAAATTACCTTTTCCTGACAGTGTTTGAACAATGTGAGGAACTATTTACAGAGACTGCTTGTACTGTGCTGGTTTGTCATGTAACAGAAGGTCACTATTCCCAGAGATTTCTGATTATTAATCTTTCTATATAACTGTTTGCACTATTTTGCTATTAGCATTTCAAGGTTCAAATAACAAATTTGCTAATTTTATAAGTTCATAGCAATTTATCCTTGAGAGTTTGGCTTTATATGTGTCAACCCTATATGTAAAGCTGAAGGATGAACAAAAGCGCTTTTTCACTGAAAACCTGTGAGTCCATGAATAACTCAGGTGACCTGAAGTTTGGACCTCACCCAGCCTTCCCCTTTTTTCAGAGTTCTACAAGTAGATTTGGAAAATCAGATGCTGCTTATTCCTCTTCCTAACCCTATATATTATTTAAAATATGAGATCATATAGTTGTGGGCTATTTTTTTTTTCAGGGAAACCAAGCTTATTCAAATAATTTTGTTACTTGACTAGGTAGCTTCTAGCTCTAGAAGTAAGAAACACTCCAAAAACCCATTTATCTCCACCTTACCTGTACTGCAATTTGTGTCCCGTTGGATGTAGCCAACAATGTAACAGGTCTAGTTTCTGTAGTCACTAGGTGGTGTCCGTGCTGCTGGTGTCCCATTTCTGAGGAGGCACTGTGAAACGCTGCCAAGTCTTGGGCCACAATTGCAACCTTCAAGACAAAGGAACAGAATCACCTGCCTGGCAGATCTGTTCCTCAGCTCCTACCACCACTGCCTTCACAGTTAAATTAAAACTGGGATCACTCATGAGCATAATTGTATTGTGCAAAAGAAAAGTGCCATAATTGTGTTCTCCAAATTATCTACTAGCTCTTAAAATATAAATATCCTCAGGACTGCAGCAATTCAATAAATGTACCTACAGACCTGTGATTATCTACACAGCTATCTTCATTTTCATGTGGTGCAATTTTAGAACAGTGGAATCAATTTTAACATAAAGATAACATCCTACTTGTACTAAAAAGTTAGCTGTTTTATCTGTACATTAAAAACCAACCCACAGATATAGACTTACACAAATATTTCCCATCTACCAAATAAATTACAGTCCCATAATATTAACCAATGAAATGACAGTTCATACAGGATTCTATACTTAAATCTGCCACAAATTTACTGTGTGACTTTGGGGAAAATGCTTGGCATTTCTAGGTCTTATTTTACAGACATCTAAATGAATCATTGGACTGGTACCTCAGATTATTTTCTTGGTTCCCACTTGTTTTTAAAACATTCCATCCCCTGCTGATGTACAGCACTGGAGTAGAACACATTAGGCACTTGGGAGGGGAATGTGTTGGCCAGGTGCTAGAAATTGCTTTGCTGAGATAAATCTACATCAGTGACAGGACTGTGATGGCTCAGGGGCCCATGTGACACCAGCTCCTAAAGGGACATAACCCAGGTGTGCAGGACAGGGCCTCACCTGCTGTCCCTCGGTGCCCTCTGCAGTGACCATGGCCACCGAGTGCGTTCCCGCCGAGGAGATGACGGCGTCGTGGGCAGGGACTGTGATGGTGGTGCCATCTTGTGTCACCATCGTGATGGTGTTGCCGATGGCCTGCATGTCTGCCTGGGAAATGTTCACCTGCAACACATAGTGGCTCCTGAGGCAAGGAAGGGTCTGACTGCTGCTCAGTCACAGCCCTCGTTCCCTCTGCCCCACTGGATGGATCTCACAGTTCCTCACTTTTCTAACAGCTCATTTACCTTTCTGTGAACTTACCTGTTGACAGAAAACAATATAGCTCTCAGTAGTAGAAAGGGGTTACATACCTAATCCCAGAGCCTACAACTCCAAGTTAATTAGAGTGAATCCCAAATAACAGCATAATAGATTATCTATGCATGTGTCTTCCACAGAGGTCAATGGGATTTAAGGCTGTACCACCTGACATACTTTGATCTGGATGGAAATACTGAAGAGGCCTATGAGGGCTTAGAATTTAAACCACAAGTAAACAATCCATAACAAATTAATGATATAAATACTGATGTCTCCAGTATAAATGCATTAGGGCATCAGTTACATAATTTGATGTCTGATTTACAAGGTAATAAATCCCAGAACTGAAGTCAAGCTGAAAGATAATTTAAATGTAAGAATTCTATGTCAAGGCTTCTGCAGGCCTTCATTTTAGAGGGTAAAAATGCCAGTTACTTAGTACTGCTGCAATGTCCAATGTCCTGGCAATATAACAGGCCTCTTGGATATTTTATTTCAGTCTGAATTCAAAATACATCTTTCATATGTTACTGGTATTTCAGCTGCCCTGCCAGCTGATATAGATTTTTTTTCCCAAAAGCCTTCAATAATACTGCTACCGAATCAAATTGAAATCCCCTTCCAAAGAAATTTCATATGAAATCCTTAAAAATATGTATCCACGGAAAACCTTAAAAAAAAAAAGACAGCCACAGGAATGTTCAAATAGAAAATAGTATCAAAGGATTCCTTATCCTTTAGTTTATGTTAGAAACTGCAGACTACCAACCAAACTGCTTGTAAAGGAAGTACCTGGACTGAAAAGACTTCCCACCCCTCAACCCCTCAAAGTGTGTGTAGAAAGGACAGTGAAGATGCCCATGAGATATTAACAGCACAATCTGGGAATTGTGAGAAACCTCAGAAACAGGCTGTATATATAGCGGTTGTTAAAACAGCCCTTTTCAGAGTGACAAAGATAACAAGGACAGACCAATCCCCTAACTTTGTATTAATACAGTTTCACATGTCAGAATATGTGGTTTCACTTAGGTATTCCACAGGAGGCACAGCGCTAAACATATCCTGACACAGCTCCAAAGAAGCTTCTTTCCACAAACATTTATCAAGAATCCTGTGTGTTTCAGAGAGCCCACAGGAGAAGTTACAAACCTGTGCCTCAATTCTCAGCATGGTTTTGTCAGCACTTCACACTGGAGTTACTTACATGTTGGGTTCCATCCTGGGATATTAGTGCTACTTGTTGGCCTAATCCTGACTGAGTGACTGTAGCAACCTGTGCAGCAATGACATCATCTCCCTCCACACCTGTCACGTAGGTGATCTGAGAGCCTTTGAGCACATCTTCACCTTGACCTATTGGATACAAAGAAGGCAAGAGGATACTTTACACACTCTAAATGCTTCCAGGAGAGCAAATGTCAAGGATTAAGTCCCAGTCTTGCCTGAAGATTTTAAACACTCCAACAGAAAAATTTAGTGGAAAGATGAGAAAAATAAAAGAAGGAAAGATACCAGAAGCAAGTCAGAAACTCTTACTTTGGGAACACAGGGTATAATCTTCTAGCAATGAGTTTAAAGACACATAAATACTACATATAAATTTAGTTTGTAAGCAAATATTAAAATGTGATAAACATTTCTAATTTATTCATTAAATGTTAACCTCTCCATGCAAACACAACTGGAATTTTTTTAAAAAGTTATTAATTAACAAACATACAGAAGAACATAATGACATGCCTTTGTGTGAAGATTTAAGTAAATTTGTTATCTTGATAAATGTTTAACCTCAGCAAACGAATGTTATCATTCCTTTAAAAGAAGGAATTAACCTATAGTAAGTCTGCTTGAGGCATTCAGTGCAGTTTCCCAGGAACACGCAGCAAAACAACTTTTCTAACCAAAACAGTTTTTGTGGATAATTCCAATCTTCAAGCACATCTAAAAATCACAATTTGACAAGTGGTGCTTGTCCTATCACAGTATTTCCTTCAGTCTGATCCTTTATAGTAATAGGATTCAATACTCCTGGTACCATGAACAGGATACTCAGAGGAGTACTGCAGCACAGCAGCTCTTTTCATTTCTGCCTCTAGGAGAGTTTACAGAAACTGCTCTAAACCACAGCAAATCCAGCCCATATCACTGTGCTGCAAAAACAGATTTTTTTTCCTCAAGGCAGAGCCTTTACTCCCACACAGAAGATTGTCATCAGCCATGGTGTTATATATATATATATACACACTCTGAAAAATCCCTAACAAAAGTCCAGTAAGTTGAAACCAGCTTAGAGTCTCTCTGGTCCCTTCCCCACATTCATGTTTTTAGCAGGTTTGCTGAAACTACAACTCAAATTTCTCTCTTAACCCCATGACTGCTATATATGAGTTTATTATCTGACCAATTACCATGCAATTTCTGTTTACAAGTTGTTTACCACCCTAAAAAGTCTTACAGAGAAATTAAGATATCTTTATTAAGTACTTTAACTTTTTATCTATGTTTTAATTTCCTTGGCTATCAAAATTCCCCAGCAAGATACCATCCAGCCTTTTTTTTTTTTTTAACAACCAGAGATTCAAAGGCTGCAATTCTAACCTGGAGGTGGCTCAAAGAAAGCCTCTTGTTCCTCCTCAATGGGCTCTGTGTCGTTGTGTGCTGTCCGTTTGTGCATAGCAAGGGTGGAGATCTGCTTGTAGGTCTTCCCGCAGTGATTGCAGTTGTATGGTTTGGAATGAGTATGTACAACATGATGTTTGTATAAACTGGAATACTCTGTGAAACGTTTGTCACAGCCAGGAACTGTACAGACATAGGGCTTCTCCCCTGCACGGGAAAACAAAAGGTATAAAGAGAACTTTATTCAGGATGCACAGGAAAAATTGCCAGCAAATGATATTTAGGGACAAACCTTCATTGCCAACCATACTTTAATTTCAAAGGCAACAGAGAAGCTCAACCTCACGAAGTTTATCAATGCAACATCTTACTGTCTTTAAGAATTACTGCCAGTACAAATTCGGCCCATTTTTCTCCCTATAATTCCAACTAAAACATCCTTCTGATGAAGGCAGAATGATACAGGCTGAAAGCTGCAATTTCAGTTTGTCATTGTACTGAGAATTTTGTTACTTTATTACTGAAGCCCCATAGTTTTCCTCAATGATCAGATATATTGATTGACTAGTAGCACCTTTGAGTATTGAAAGCTCTGAGGAAATCCGTAGGAAGCATGTGTATGAACAATTATGGTTTCATATAAAAAAACCTTCCATTTGAAAATCAATGGAAAAAGTGTCCAAATTACACTGTAAACTAAAAATATAAACTAAGATACAAAATGTCCCTCTATGAAGCTTGTCTGTGTTTCTATAAAATACATAATGCTACCAAGCTGATATGGCTATCACTGGCTTTTACATTTTAAAATCTTCAAATTTGTGCTCATTATTTCTGCTCACTAACTCTGAAAATCAAGTTAGATAAGTATTTTCACATCTAGTCTATAAAAAAGGAAGTTTTGACCACAGTTCCAGCAGCAAGGAAAATACAGCTGGGATGAAAGGGTGACTCATAACAGTGAGCCAAAGTTAAGCTCAGACTTGTCCTTTACTGGTATTTATTTAAGAAACAGCTCACAGGGGAGGCAAGCCCCAGAATCATATTAAGGATTCAGCCCAATGTCCAGTTTAAAAAACTTTGTATCCAAACCAGAATTATTCTGCCTTGACAGCAAGATGGGAAATCTAACTGCTTAAATATCCTCAGCTGAGGGGAGAGGAGGCCCAAACAGAATTACCAAGACAAGTCATATAAACATGACTATACCCAATTACAACACACCAAAACATTGTTCACAATGAGAATGACACAGCCTCTCCCAAGCAGATTCCACTTGAAAATACAATCAATCACTCATATACCTGTGTGTATTCTGACATGATTCTTATAATTAGTTGCACTGGCAAAAGCTCTCCCACATCCTGGCTCTGTACAGTAATAAGGCCTTTCGCCCGTGTGTGTCCTGATGTGAACCTTTCTAATATTAGATGTTGTGAATGACCTGCCACATCCTTCAAAGGGACACTTAAAAGGCCTTTCACCTGAAAAAGAAGACAAGAAAAGGTGCACACGCAAAGGTTACAAAAGAATGAAAATCCTAAATTACACTTAAGACTTGAATGTAGGAACCTAAAGCTACCTAATTTTATCTTTGAGATCCTCAGTCAGAAATACTATAAACATGCCACTGTGGAGTGTTCTAGTTTAGCCAAAACTAACAAAATTCAGGAAAATCATAGTCTGTAAGTTAAATTATGAAGCATTTAGATTAACACTTTAACATGTATAGAACAGACTCAGTTGCTTGGATTAGCTTCCACGCTGTCCATAATCCAACAACTATTTAACAACCTCCCCAATTCATGCATATACTATCCAAACCAAGTGTATCATACCATTGACATTTGACAATTGTTAATTCTTCAAATGAAAAAAATATACCTTCATGATTTAACATATAACCAGGATAAACACGGATTAGTAAACCTTGTTATAGAAAGCACTTAACCTTAAAAAAGAACAAACTTTCTAAAGAGAAGCAGTCATGAAACTCAAGTTTCAAACCCCCAGACCAAAGCAAATCACAAATACAGGTTCTTTTAGAATAAGTCCCTTCGTGTAATATAAGTTTAAGCACAATAACTTACATCACTGCACCAGACCATTTCACTGTGAATAGCAGACAAGGCCAACCAATAATACTCCAATAACCCTGACCTTTCAGATCTATCAAAGCACACAGAGAAGGAGAGCAAGGGGGTTAAATTTAGAGACGTTCAAGCCACTGCCAGGCTGTCCTGGTGTAATTTCCCACTTCTAGAGCCGAGTACATTCCACGCACTGAGCTGCTTACCAAAGAGCAGAATACCATTACAGATACACCAGTAGGTACTTAAAAATAAAAGAACAAGTCCTGATAAGACAGCAATACCGTGAAACTCCAAAGCAGTTCGCTCCTTGGCAGAGGAAACTACTATTCACTCCTTCGGGCAGCTGTTTTGGGAAGGTTTTCCAGCTTCCTGCCAAGGCAGTGTGTATTCCCCGTACACCTCAATGTTGTGTTACCATGGCTCCCCTAATCCTTGCTCCAGCCAGGACCCCAAACACGTCTGAAAGCAGCAGGGTTGCAGAGCCAACCCCACCCAGCAACAGACCGTGTACTAGAAACCAGGACAGATCACTCTGAAACAATGCCTGCAGGAATGTCACCAAACCAGTCCCTGAAGGGGCCTTTTCAAATTCTAATGTACTTCCTAGCAAAGCGACCTGTTTCCAGGTGACAGAGAATTCCAACTCTAGAAATGCAAAGCCTTGAGGCTCTACCCCGCTGCAGCACCATCCCCAGCAGCTTTTCTCATCTCAGACTTGTGTCTGCGGATTTCTCACATCATGGAGAAAGCCGAGGCAAGCACCTGACGGCACTGAAACCAAGACTTGACCCTACTCAAAGAGGGGGAAAAGCCACTTCTGGTTGAAACAGGCAGAAAGTGAAGAAAGCTGTGACCCTGATGTACCTCGTAAAGGAAGGGAAAGGTTTCTGAGCCATGGGAGAGCCCAGACCTGCCTCCTGCCCTGCTGCAGTTTTCACAAGGCGTGAGCACACACTGCTCCATCCACCTCCACAAAGCGGTTACTGCACTTTTCTTATCATTCTTTAGCTTCCTGAAAACACTCCTAAAGCTAAAATAAGACACCTGTGGCCCCTGGTCTGCTGGGAGATTATGATTTTATTACTCATATTGTTTAGCTGGGTAGGTTACACAGGGCTGGCTCAAATCTTTTGTCTCAATTGCTAAACAGAGATTAAATTACCGCACACCTTCTGTAGCCATAACAAAGAAAAGAAAACAGTCCACAGCTAAAAAAGTTGTGTGTGCTACAGAAACCTTTAAGTTCATAGTCGGTACTTGATGCAGCACATATCAACAGTCCTCTTCTAGAGCTGAGATGATATGTGTTCACACTGATGTTTAAAAATCAAGATAGCACTAATCCCAACAGAATCTTTTTGTGTATGGAAGTCCAAAAAAGCAGAAATATCTTAAGGTACTCCTGAGATTTTACAATTTTTATTTCCTATATTTACATCCCACCCCCATATTATAAGTATTTTTAATTTGAAAAAATCCAAACCCAAACTACTTCTTTTATTTTTTCTTCGTGACTCACAAAGATTCTGACAGTTCAGTAGAAAAGCTTGTCAGTGTTCTAGCAGAGACAAAAATATATTTAATGGAAGAGGTTAGCAAGTGATAGATTGTTCTTCCTACATTTAGAGGTTGTTTTTCTTGAAGATCACAGGCACAAAGGAGACATAGTGCAAACTTGTTTACATGTGTCTGCATCCACAGAGTTCTGCAGAGTGTAGTGTGTGCTGTCAAGATTCTCTGGTTTGGCTTTCGATTTAATGTTTTCAGACAAAACGTAAGATTTTATTTTTTGTGCCTTTGCAAGTTTTAGCAGCTGTTTGTTTTCTATTATATTTTGGTTTTTCTGCTGGAAGAAGAGATGGGAAATGAGGATAACAAGCTCAGAATAACAACCTTCATGAAGCTGGCATGCGAGTTATATTAAAGCACCAAAACTGAGGACCATTGAAGCCATTTCTAAAAGGCAAGGCAGATTATTGAGGAAAAGTTCCTTGCTCTGTTACAGCTGCAAATGAAACTGTAAAGGCAATGAGTGACCCAGTGACAATGTGAGGCACCACTGCCAGAAGTTAGTGCAGTGTGAATGCTTTAGCACTTTTTCCAAGAAAACCATGCTGGATTTGCAGTAAATGCTTATCATGCTGAAATGCTGCTGAGCTCACTGGGCTTCAGAAAGAGAATATACACAGGCTGATTTTGTCAGTATAAAGTCACAGAATCCAGCTAGGTGAATTAACAGAACAGCAATGTGTGCTGGCAGTACCTGTGTGGGTCCGAATGTGCTTCTGCAGGTCTCCAGAAGTCTTGAAGGACTTGGTGCAGTTCTCTTCAGTGCAGCGGTAAGGCTTCTCTCCAGTGTGTGTGCGCACGTGGCTTTTCAACCCGTACCCTGGGGACAAAATTAGGACACTCATAAACCATCACCAGCAAAAGCTGTGCTTGTTATTCCAATCGGGAATGCTGATGAGTAAAATTTACTCTTTCGTTCTTCACAAGCTCTTCATTCTACCCTACAGAGCAGCAGGACTCTAGATAACAGTTTAGAAATTCTTTGATTCTTTATTTTTTATTATTTTATTTATTTCCGTAATTCTTCTCCTTCCCTTCAGAAGGATAAACTGCAGTTATTATATTGTGGAGAAATATTTATTCTGCCTTCTGTGGAGGCCATATGCTGTGTATTCCATCTAGTTTTTACCTCTTCCCACTATTGTCATCAAAATGACATTTAATTATTTGCTCACAGGAAAAGCAATAACCACTACCACAGTCAGTAGTAAAATCACACATACAAGTGCTAACCAAGAGGAGTCATAGACACTTATTCTCTTTAAGATTACTTTTAGGAACTCATCATCATCAAAAATTCTACCAGTCTGAAGTGAACTTTGGATCAGACCCTCTATAAATTATTTTGCAATGAGCATTTAACCACCTTTCAGCACTTCCCTGAAAAGATAATGACTAAAGAAGCCTGAAGCAGCCATTTTAGAAAATGAACTTGAATTTCACTTGTACCCACAAGTGATGTATACATTTCTACAAAATAAAGTCTGTAAGAAAATGGCATCTGCTTTAATTTCAGTGAGTTCTCCCCAAAACAGCTGAAATTCCTGTTCTTGATGTTTTTAAAAGCATGAAGCATGTTAACCAAGCTGAGCATTAATTCACATTTATATCTAAAATAAACTCAATTTCATGACCCAACCCAGGAGAGTTCTTAACATTTAAACCAAAGAGTACTCAGCACTTAAAGTGAACTTTTTCAAGACTGTTGAACTACAATAGTACAATGGCTCTGATCAATACAGTATTTATAAACTAACAGCTGTTTATAGCCATACACCAGTGTGTTGCAAAGGAAGAGAACATTCCATTACATTGTTTCCAAATCCCTTTACAAAGACTATGCAATTAATCTTAGGTGCAGCCCTTTAAAAGTGTGGTTGTTTCCCTTTTCACTTTTTGCATCAGTATTTATTTTGCTCATTTCTATTCAAAGCAATTGTAGCAAATGTATTAGATCAGATGAAGTTATTTCAAAAATACTTTATTTAAAAAAACAGAGCCCAACTTTTCTAAGCAGGATACTAATTTACATTCCAAGTAAAAGAATGAAATTTGAAACAAGTTTTGCTCTTCCATGTTTCATTCCTCATAACTGCATTTTGCACAATCAAATTCAGTCTCAGGGAGCGCATAATATATGAGCAGAGTAATCTGTACAAATGGAGAGTTCACTTCATAACAGATGTCACTCTGATACAAATTCAATAAACAACACTTAAACCAGCATCTTCTATCAAAGTTCCTTTCAAATTTAGACCAGAAGATCAGGAATCTGCAACTAGTCTATGGGTTAAGCTTTCTATTATCATCTCATTTAACTTTTGCTATTAGTTTAATGGTAAGAAAGGCCTATTTTTTAATATTTAGCTTGACTGTAGATGACAGGTGAAGAGCGAGGGAAGTGTTGCGTGCTTCACCTCCTTCCCCCTTCAGGAAGAGTTAAATCTTCTGTCCTTACTATTGCTACGCTAGCTGAAAAGGTGACTTTTTTTCCCAGTTGTTCCAATCAACTTAGCAATTTAAAAAGGCAATATTAAAAACTTACTTTATTCACAGACAGACAGTAACAAGCAGGAGGAGTAGTCTGCAAAGATTACCTGTTGCAAAGGCTTTGCCACATCCAGGATGTTCACACTGGTACGGTCTGTCTCCTGTGTGAGACCTTTCATGCACCTGTTGACATCCAATACAGTGACTTAATGAAATGTTGTATTTGGTTACTTCAGCATAGAAACAGTTCATTCTCAAAGCCAACATATTTTATTTATCTTACTAAGATTGACATTGAAGTGTCTGTTTATACTAGCGATGAAAAAATAATGAAATACGGTAACAACATTTTCCCTAAAACGAAAGGTGTCTCTTTCCAAGGTCTAACCTGATCCTGATCCTGATGCCAGTCAGTTTGGCACAGAACACTACTGTAAATACATGCAGAGTTGCCATCATGCACTACAGTAAAGACAGGAGGTAAATATGCCTCAGAGCCCACTCTCTATCTGATTTTTGATTCCACTGAATGCTTCCAATGATGCTCTTATACTGCATGAAACCTCTGCAGCAAGGACATCATTTTAGCAAGTGACTCATAAAGCCATCACTCACTGACTCCTGTGGTCACAGACAAAGCAGCACTGGGAGGAGGTTACCTCACCAGCAAGGGAATGTGCCAGCCTCAGCTGGAATGTGAGCAGCCCTATACCATTTACCATTCCAGTAATTCCTTTACTTAATTTAAAAACAGGAAGAGAATTAAGAAGTTGCCATCTGTGAAGAAAAGATGTGCCAGCTTTTCACTTTGAATATTAGTTTTGAATAGTCTTGCTTTGTACTATGATGGTGAAGTAGTTCAAAAACTGGGATTTTTGCATGATCATGCATACATGTAAAGTTGATAAAGCAAATGCTGGATTCCAGAATTTCTGTGACACTGCTGGTGGAAACAACCTCACCATGCTGGCAATATAGCAGCTGAACATGATCCCAGAACACTAAGCAAACTCAGCTGAGCACCACCAATTACTGTAAAATCAATCCAATAAACATTTGACAGAACAGCCCCACTGCAACTGACTCCTTCTCAATTTCTATTACTTTTAACTACATAATCTTTCAAAAAAACCCCATATCTACAAAATAGCAATACACATTTTACATCTCATCACCTTAAGATGGTGAGCTGTGGTGTACAGTTTTCCACAGCCTTCATAATCACAGCGAAAGGCTTTCTCTCCAGTCTGTTGAGATTTTGCAGTCACTCTTGTTCCATGTCCTTGCAAGACAATCTTAAGTGAAAGAGAAAAAAAACATAAAAAACCCCAACAACATACTAAAAAAACAACAGCCAAAATAGATCAGAGAAGTTACACACTTTATTTTGCTATCAAGACAAAGCTGATTTTGACAGGTTTCTTTTGTTTCTCTTTGCTTTGCTGTGCCTTGTATTTCTGAGTCCTCAATAAATAAACTAAAAATAAATAACTGAAAATCATGATGGAAACTGTAAAACATTTACTTGTACCTAGCAAATTTAAAAGCTTGCATTAATTAGTCAAATAACAAAGACAAATGATTTAAAATATAAGCACAGTGGTAAAATGACTAAATTAGTAGACAGACAAGTCTTAGATTATATCTGAGGTGCTACATCTATTCCTAAGGGAAATTAGTTATAAATCAGACCACCTTCAAATATAAGTTCATGGAAAGGCCAAACAATAATTAAATGTACTTAGAATGAGCACTTTTTGAAAATGAAGGAAAGCATTTTGTACTTGGTCTGCCATGCATGTATTTTGATCAAGATAATTGGAGCATTGTGAGCTAGGTTCGACTCTCCCTTGTGGCATGACAACAGGAAAATAAACAGCACAGCTTAAGGAGGCAACTCAAACCCTTGTACAGGCTCCTTCCTATACTGACATGCAAGAAACATGAAAAAAACCTGACATTCACACAGACAGAACACAGAGGCAGAAGCCCAAACACCAGCACTTCCATACAACTCTATGCAAAGCAATGGAGACTGTTTTATACGATCTGTCCTTTCAAATCACCTCTCTTTTGTTACAGATCCAATTCTATTCCAAACTGTCAGAAGAACATTTCTCAGGATGGATGAGGAGACAATACACTCAGCATTAAATAGTGTCAGCTGCAGCAGGTTGCTCACAGCCATATCCAAATGGGTTCTGAATATCTCTAAGGATGGAGACTCCTCAAGTCTGCTCCCAACATTCACATTCCCGACTAATTCTTTGCAGCAACTGAGGCTCTGCAGTGTGGCTCACTTTGCCAGCTGCTCAGTAACCTGCTCTAGATTGCCCCTTGCCACCCCTGAACTCCAGAAAGCTCCTCATGTGCTCTGTTGTGATGCCCTTCTGCAGATACCGAGGATGCTAAAATTCCCCATGAGGACTTGGGCCTGTGGACACAAGGCTTGCTCCAGCTGTCTGAAGAAGGCTTCATCTCCTTCCTGATCATGACCTTGTGGCACAGTCACCACCTCAGCACCCATACTGGCTGGAGCCATCTCCCATCCCAAAGCCCTGTGCAGCCCTGCTGTTCCCACTGGAAGGGCAGCTCCTGCTGCTCTCCTTCCCCACCTGGCCTTTTAAAAAGCCTGGATCCATCATCCCAGCACTTCAGCCCTCTGAGCCCTCCTGCCACAGCTCCCTCACACAGCCCTGCAACAGCACACAAACCTTTAGCTCCTCTTTCAGAGAAATCACAAATTTGACTGCTAACACCTTGCCTACAGATTCTTCAGAGAGGATGGAATAACTCATTACCTTCAGAATGTTCCTAAGACTAAAGGAGCAAAGTTTAATACAAAATTTTTCATCAGCTGAAATGTTCAACTCCACCACTTCAGAAAATCATCTCTGGAACCACAGAGAAAAGCGAACTCCTGGATTAAGAAACCATCACTGATACTAACTATTGTTTAACCTGTGACAGCATGAATCACAGAAATCATTTCAATACATTAAGGATCATGAAGAATACGCTTGGTTGAGCACCTGCACTGAAGCACTCTTTTTTTTTTTCCTATCAGTAAACCTACTACTATTTCTTTGTTGTTCTAGCATATAAAAATATTAATATAAAAATATTTATATAAAAATATGTATGCTTGCTAAGTTCTGCCATAAAGCTCAAGTATGCCAAAGTTGAAAAGAAAATTAAAACAATTCCGTTAATGTGCTGATATCTGAAAGGAAATAACCAGCCATAATCCTATCAATATTAAAATGGATACAAAAACTGGGGAGGAAGCACCTTTATAACAATTTGGAACTTAGTGAGAGGAACTGTGTACTTCAAATATTTTTAAATAGAATGAATAAATAAATAGAATTTAAACTCCCCTATTTTTAAGACATCACAAATGCATCCTGATCTCTGAGAGGTAACACAGGAGAAAAACAAAGATCTTGGATCAGATTTTTCTACTGCACACATAAAAGCAGAATCATATAACCAAAGTGTGTGTTATGAACAGATGGGTATGACAGGTTTGAAAGGAAATAGTGAGATATCCATTTGGGCACACTGTGATTTCTACATAGGAAAACAAAAGACTCTAAGAGGTTTTAAGCTTTCTTTCTTTGCTGAAACACGTAACTAACCACATGCAAGTCTGAGTGAGTGCTTAGCAGTGTGACATCTGTTCTGTTCTCTGTGGACTTAAAAAGTTTATAAATATACACCAATTTAATCCTACATCTAAATATGAGACTATTTTATATATTATATATTAATACATATGAATACAGAATGAGTTACAAGTAGGTATCTCCTTAAATCAAGATACAGGAATGATTTCTGTTTTCATACATAACTGATAGCTGTGGGCCCCTTCAACTGAAGGCCAACTGTAGTCACCTTATAAGGGTCAGAATTTGAGACTAAGCCTCACCACCTTTTTGAAATACTAGATCTTGTTTTGTTTGGAACATATAGTGTTCCGTAAGACTGGCACATTTCCATATTGCACATATGTTGCCATATGTATATAAGATAAAACCACAACCACATTCAGTTTGCTTTGGGGCTGAGGCCAAAATCAATACTTAGGTGGATACTGATTACAGGTAATTTTGCTTAATAGGCTCTTACTCCAGGTAAAACCAACAAAGATTTTGTCTTATTCTTCCTTGAATTTTGTCTTTTATTGGAGTTGTAGCACTAATCCAACCTACAAGTGTGTAAACCCTCTGAATTTCCTAATTTCATTTTCTGGAACATGGTCCAATACAGTAAACAATGCAAATATTAGTTATTCTCTCCTTCCACAGTCATTCCACACAGGCAAAAGTGAGGTGTCTGCAGCTTTAAATATTGTGGGATCTAACTTGTAAAAGATTAAAAATAGAAAATTTGAGCTAACTGTGAGAGGTGAGCCTATAATTATTTCTTTCACAGATTATGTATTTTGATCTTGGAAGAAGGCTTTTTTCCTTCTTGTCTACTTCATTATTTAAATTAAGCAAAAAGGAGAAAATGTTTGCCCAGAGAAGCCCCATTCTCAATGCAATGACTTTTCCATTTTTGATTTTGTCATCTGAACATGTGAGGATATAGATGTTTTAGTATTATTTTAGTTGCATATTTGAAGCCCAGAATACATTTTTCTTTGTCTTTTCCTTCAATCAAATACATTATAATGCCAAACACAATTCTCCTTATATAATTTATGGATCCCAGGGAAAAAAAGCTTGAGACTTAGTAAGTTGCATCTGTATTTTCCATTACCCTTTGAACTTTTACATTAATATTTTAACATTTAAAGGTTTTTACATTTCTTTGTGCTAACAATTTGGATCCAGAAGAAGAAATTGGAGTATTTTTCTGTTCTTTAAGCATTCTCTAGGAACAGCACTCTTAACTACTGATTCCTAGTAAAACATGCTGTCAAGGTCAGGGACGCCTAACAGGGCAAGTGGAATCAAAATAAGTCATTAAAGAGAGAACAGTTCCAGACCTATGCCTGGAATGGTCTCTCCTAGAAGAAATTTATTAACTGAGACAGCATTTTTCTGCTTTAAATACTATCAGAAGTCAGCTCCTTCTCTGGAAAGAACTTCTGAAATACTTCCACCCTTACTGAAGAAATACTTAAGTCAGCTTGAAAAATCTTAGAAAGCCAACATACTTTTTAATTTCCTTTTAACAGGAAACCCCCCTAGACAGTACTAAGTATTAGAAGATCTTCTACAACTCTTGTGACAGGATCTTGTACAGAGTGAGATAATATAATCTATCTGTATAGTTTAAAATCTGAAATTTCTGAAGGGTAGAAGCAAACCATAGTTCATGGCTACAGGACTCCCTATCATGCACCTAGCTGGGCAGAAAAGGCAAAAGAAATAAATATATTTAATTATTTTGTATTAAGCACATACCTGCATTTTTTTATCTTGTTCATTTTCACCTATAATTCCTGTGCTACTAACACTGTCATTTCCATCAATAGACACCTGAAAAACAAAGTAGAAATGGGAAAAACATTTACATTTTATTCATCTGAGAAACAGAGGGTTACAGACAGTTCCTGGGTTTATTATTTCATAGCTCTCTAGCTCCCTCTTGGAACATGGTTATCCCATAGTACATGAACTTACATAAAAATCACCACCTGCAGCACCTGCATTACAGAACAGGCCAAGTGAGCACAGCAAAGTTGTGCTAGGAAAGACTGCAAGAACTAAGGATGTTAAATTAATAGACTGAAAAAACTATTACAATAAATCAATAAATTTAACAATACTGAGTCTGGACAAAAAAAAAAACCCAAACATTTACTTCTTTTATAATAAAGATCTCTTTCTCACTCCTTGTTAAGCAGAAGGTACCTGCTTTTTGAATCAAAATACCTAAGACAATATGTTACATCTCAATTTGAACAAGTCAAATTACAACTAGGCAAGGACTTGGGTATTGCTACATAGGTTTGTTTTTAAGGACTGTCTCCAGGAGGAGAAAGGTATTGCTGTTTCCAAGGAGCTCATAAAAATATTTGAAAGACTGTTAGATGTTAATGTGAAATTTTTATTTAAATACAAATGTAATTACCCAGTTTAAAAAAACACCCCAAACTCCCTCATATGCAGCAACTCAAAGAACAGCATGTTCCTGGTCACTATATAAAAAAATTAAAGTATACTTTGCATAGTTTCCCATTCCTAAATTGTCTCTATATTAACCACAGGCATTCACAATACTCTCTGCAGCCATTATATTCAAGGCTGAGACTGAAGCACCTAAGCCTAGTCTAAGTGATCTTATTCCTCTCTAAAACAGTTTGGCAGGAGCCCTTTTCAGCCAAGAGGCCACAGCAGGCCCCTGAGATCACTGGTGGTGGTGGGAAGTATCTTGCCCAAAGCAACCAGCCCCAGCTTGGAGACTGGCATGAACTCATCCCACCAAAGGTTTTCATACTCTCTCTCTAAACTAGACAGTTCTGAGCAATATACTTTTGGGAACTTTGAGCTAAAACAGAAATGAGGAAAGTTCCCAAGCAGAGGCAAATCTACATTACAAAAAGCTTGAAAAGAGTGTCAGAAAGCAGGTAATTTTGGGGTGTTTTTTTCAGAGGGAAACAATAGCTATTTTGGGACCTCCCCCCTCAGAATTTTTAAAGGAAGGGGGAGAAGGAGATTCAAGGAGACTTGAATTACTTCATCGTGAACTTCCTGTTGTTGGTAGAGAAAAGAACTGCTGACATGAAATTAGAACTTGATCAACTATTGGAAACAAATGATCCCAACAGAATGTGTGTGCATGTGTTGAGGCATGCACAAATCCCAGTTACTGTGCTTTGCCAGCAGCTGTGATGGCACAGGAAAGCAGCTTATGGAAGAAAAGCATGTGTTGTAACCATTCTGACTCCACTGAGAGCAATGACCTTTTCTCCTTGGTTGCTTTGGGAGGATGGTGGCACTGACTCAGCCCAAAATTAAAGGACTCAAGTTAAGTCTGCATGTGCTTTGCATGTTGAGGAAAGTGGTACTTTTCTGCCTGAAGGAGCAGTGAGGGACAATGAAAAATGTACATGTTCCACCACTTCCAGTGAGCTGTTGGGTAGTCTGCTTGGACCTCTTTGCATGAGCTCTCTTATATTCTACACTTGGCACCCCACTGATCTTTCTGTTTCTGCCTGTTGCTTAGGACAGGGAAACAAAGAAGAACCACCACTCTCCAAATTCACCTTTTTTTTCTTTGCCCTTTAAGTTTTGAAAAGAAAGCCTTAAAAGAGCCAACTAAAAAAGACACGCAACTTTAAACTTCTCTTTTGCAGCACTGTAAGAATTCTGAAAGGATACCAGGGCAGACCTTTGAGCTCCTCCTAAAATACTCTCCTTTATGCTAAAGAAAGATTTAGTCTGCCTTCAAATAAAAACACAGGAACACCTATATTGAGTCAAACCAAAGGCCATACTGCTGCACCTTTTCGTTTCCAACAGCAGCCAGCAGCAGATGCTGGAGAACACTAAACAAACAGGCCAAGCACGTAGTGATGCATTCCCCACAATATTCTGCCAACCTCCAAGCAATTTGTGGTTTATGAACTTCCTGAACCAGAAGTCATATGTTTCTACCTAACAGCCATGGACACATTTTTCTTCTATGAATTTATCTAATTACTCCTTGAATCCAAGGACATATTAGTGTCCACAATGTCCTACAAGCAGTGCTTAACTTTGAGCTGTTTGAAAAAGGATCTTCATTCTTCTTGAACCCCTCACATGGGAGTTTCACTTGATGTTTCCCAGTTCTGAAACATTGGTGCAGCCAATAACAAGTCACTACTCTTCTTTGGGCTACTTAAATTTTTTTAAAAACCCTATCATATACTTAGCATGTGTATTTAATTTCTTCCTGTACCTTTTTCAAGATGTCTGAAACACCAGCTATGCAAAGTGTACCTTGTCTCACTATGAAGTGTTCATGGACATGGAGAAGAATCACAAAAGCACATTTCTTCTTTTAAGAGAGATCCAGGGTTCTGACCATTGAGCTAATATTTGGTTTTGTACATAAGCCAGGTGTAGTGCTTAGAAACTCACTTCTACTGACTGTCCCCTAAAGGTTCCAGCAGTACCATTCAGAATAAGGTTGAGATGAAAGCTTAAAGAAAACAATTTTTCCTAAACAAACACACAAGTGCACTACAGAAAACAAATTCACATTACAGAATTTAAAAAAACCCCATATTGAGTTAAATAGGATGAAAATGCAAATTTATTTGCATTGCTATTTCTTCTTCACTTCTCAAAACAGAAACTTATCAAAAATTGTGATTAATATAGCTGCTGGTAGAGGGGCAAAGTTGTGATTGATTTAATCTAAACGAAATAGAACCTGTGGAATGTGTAAAAGCTTGTGATTACAGCTCAACTAATGTTGAATTACCTTTTATTTCATGAAATGTTAAAGCACAGCATCACAACACAATATGACTGCCTGCCTTAGGATCTCTCAATTCTAAGAGACAGAAGCATAATGAAAAGAAGAGTGAATTACCTACTTAATTATCCTACCTGGCCTCCCAAATTTTGACAACTCTTGGTGACATTAAGAGGACAGACTTTAAAATATATTCTGCTCTCTTTCCAGAGCACTACAAGCACTGATGGCAATTATCCAGCAATTGGGACACTGCTTAACTACAGAGTCATGGAAGTTGCATCACCCATTACCATACTTACATCATGCTTTACAGAAGCCCAGTAAAGTGAACAACATTAATTTTGTGCATCCCACTGCATTTTTACTATTGAAAATATGGATCAAAGAAGTTCCTTTCTCAACTCAGTAAGTGTCTAATTGTCTTTCCTACACTTCATACCATGTGTTGCCCTTGCTCAGCACATCAGACCATACTCTTCCCATTCAGGAAAAAAAATTAATCCAGCAATAGGATTAATAAGAACAAGAATAATTCAACTTTGTCCTTCTTTCCAAACAGTGTCCTTTCAAGAGACTCCTCTGCAATGCTATAGGATAGAGGTCTGGCTGTCTAAATGGCTTTCTAAATCCTAGTCCAGTTCAGTGTTCAATCTTTTCTCCTTTTTATGCAACACTACACACCAGAGCTATTCATGACAGTGAAGCACTGTCATGACAGTTTGGTGTTGTCTCTTCTAGGAGTCTGAGACTCTCCTAGTTACAATTTTATTTCTTAAACAACAATTGGCTTGTGCTGCCAGACATGCTGTGCTGTACATTAAAACATGGTGGATAGAGAAAAAGCCTTGCAGAGTACCTTGGCTGCATATTGCTCCAGAGCACTGATGGTGTCTGGGTCGATGGCAGCATCTCCTGTGTGTAGTCCTGCCACTGTGCCATCAGCCTGGATGGCTAAAATGGTGTCAGACTGTGGCATCTGCACCGTGTGGTGGATGTAGGCAGTGGTTCCATCCTCCAGCTGCACGGCTTGCAGCGCACTCTGGTCATAACTGTCTGAGGAATGATATTGCAAAGTGTTAGCATTCTGAAAGGAGCAGCAGTGTGTTACATGAGAAACTACTGTTCTGCAGGAATTGTCTCCTGAAGGCATAGACACGTATGAAATATAACCACTAGTATATGAGAAATACAAACACTTAAAATAAGACTATGAATAACACAGGAATTTGTTTTCAAGACAACACCTCCTATAGTTTTATTTCTACACTCACAAAAGTACAAAAAAATTTATATTGATCTAGCTTTATTTACAAAGGAAATCAGGAACACAAATATGTTTTCCATTTCAAATCCACTTATAAAATGAAAATAATGTAAGAGATCTACTGATATCATTACTTCAGATTTTAGAATTCATAGATCTCACATTTTAAGAAGAGAATCATGCAAATATGCAAAGGAAACAAAATATAAAACAACTTTTAACAAAAAATTTCTATATTACATTCTCTTCCTATTGTTGGTGGTAAAATGTAATTGTCACACTGGTTTAAACAGACTTTAAATATATACTTGATCACTTTTTCTAGGGAAGTGGTGCTATTTCCAAGACTAGTGTAATCATCTTCTGCAGAAACATAAGTTATCATCTGGAATAAATACATTTGCATTCTTGACTGTCAGCTGTCACATTTTCTGCCCTACTACCTAAAGGTATAAACTCACTTTAATGTGATCCTGGGCTAAATAAACAGTGAAATACACTGGGTTTGATTACATTTATGAGTGTTATACGAGGCCCAAGTAAAGAACTGAAACAGTCTCATTTCAATGATTTTTGGATGTCAAAGTTAAAGCAACTACTAATTCACACTTAATTATCCCATTTAAAATGGTTTTTAGAGATTATCCTGTTATACACTCACTGCTGAAGTTCTGCTGGACACTGATGCCATAAATCCTCCTTGCCAGAATAGTTACCTTTCGAGGTGTGATGGATAAATGCCGTGGTTCCATCTTCCAGCTGAACCGCCTGTCCATCCTCCAGGCGCAGGCTCTCCCCTGCTCAGGAGGAGGAATTACAGCATTCAGCAAGAGTCAAAGAACCCATTAGATGGAAAGATTAAACACTAAATACCTAAATTACAAAATACCTAAGATCTGTTCATGACTATTTCCATTAAAATAAGAAATCAAGCTATTACCATGACTGTTAATTACTTAATACCAATATTTATCAGTAATACGTTACTTTATAACATATTTCTTGTATTATTGCACTCACTGCTTTTCGGCATAGGTACATGTTGAACATAAGCAGCAGAACCATCTTCTAATTGAATCACTTGGCCATCCATTAATTTACCATCTGAAATACACAGAATATTTTTAAGAATTCTAATTGTGTAACACATCACAGTTTTAATACACAGTTGACACTTTCTAGATTAACGTATAAATAAAATATCAACAAGAAATAATGTTTGGTAAATAGAAGGCACAGTGTGACTGCACAGAGCTTTTAAAATTCTGGGATTAAAAAACCAGAAAAGGTCTGCTGTCCTATCTGCTAGGCAGACTGTTGATATCTGGGTTTGAATCATAAAGATCTCTTCACTTCTGTTTGACTTATGTTCTGAATTTCATTTCTGCATCTTATTAGTAGCAAAACCAAACCATTTATTTTATAGTGTTACCATAATTTCCCACTGGAATTGGAACTTCAGAAACATTGTAGAGATTTTGCCTGACCTTACAATGCAAAGAGAGGATTAGAAAAGGGAATCCCACTTCAAGAGCCATCAGTTGGAATTCTCTGCCTACCTTTAGAATTGTGCTGTATGTAAGCAGTGGAGCCATCAGCCAGGGTAACTGCTTGCAAACTTACACCTTCCATGTTTTCCAAGTTGTCACCATCTAGCAGGGAAAAAAGTTCACCTTCACTATAACCAGCATGGAACCCTAGAAATCTCAACTAAAAGACCTCCATAAATTATTACATCCTCTCCATAAATCTCAACTAAAAGACCTCCATAAATGATTACACTCCCTCAAAGCATACTGCTTTGACAAATAAGAAGAGCAAGTAGTTCTTACTTGTTTTCTGGTTTCTGAGCCTGGGACATGTACTAGGGTCATATATTTAACATATTGCTCTGTAAACGTGACAGCTAAATGTTATTTTCCTTACCTAAAAAAAATACAATGCCACTGAATAAATAACTACAAAGCTGAGGTTTTAGGAGAACTATGAATTAAATCATCACAGCCAACAGTGAAATAATGACACACATACTTGTATTGATAATTTTGTTTTGTACAACACTACTTGTCATTAATACACACAAAACTATTTAGATTAAAATGCAGATTTAGGAAAGAGTTTGTAATCATGTAAAAGCATAACAAAGCTGTCAGAAAACATCAAGTTTAAGCCAATTTCAAGTCATTAATCTATTTTAAAACTCAACTTGCTTAATACACTTAGATATCAACTGAATTTACAAAGTATAAAACAGTAAGACTATACAGAGAATAAAGTCAGATTTTATAGTTCATGTATTTTTGGCACATTTACACTTTGATTATCTTAATTAACAGGTAATTTCCATCCAGAATTAAATTAGTGATTTTAATCAATCTCAGTTAACTGTTTTCTGTTGGACTTGTAATTCAGAATACACGACATGAATTGTAGTGTTTTATCTGAGTTTCAAAGAGAAAAGACATAATAATGTAGAGGTATTTTAACCTGCAGGTTCACCTTGCACAGCTACAGCTTCTGTTAGACACAGAGTCACGTGCTGGGCCTCCATTCCTCCTCCAGAAAATTCCGTCATGCCCTGAGAGTCTCGATTTATCTGAGCTAATAACATTGTCTACCTAGAAAGAAAATAGTCAAAAAACAGAAAATTGAAATACAGAACCAGTACTATGTAATCCTAGTTTAATGTGCTTTTTATACAGCTGCTACAAATATTTTATGTCACATTTTGCATAAAATAGATATTAAAAAAATGACTGATTTAGCTGGAAAATACTTTGAAGGAGTAAGAGTTATCTGAAATAGATAAGTATTACTATCTCAATTAACTTAGATGTTAAGGACTTCAGGTAGCAGTTATTTATATAAAGTGCATCAATCACATTCAAATTTCAGTTATATATAAATGATTTAACCAATGTACAAAGACTAATGGTGGTAAGGACAGTACAGGTAATGATACCTGTTTGTCCCCAGAATTGAAATAAAGCTGACAATTCACCCACAGTCACCCATGACAACAGCAGGGCTTTATCTGTATAAATCAAAGATCTCTCCAGTGCCAGTAAGAGGTTTAAAAACAATGACATACTGCAAAAGTCTAACTGAACAATTCAACTATTTCCCTAGATTTTCCAGAAAGGTTTCTGTTTAAACAAAAAACCAACCAAACAAAACAAAACAATCTGTCCTTTAAAATAACGAAATATCCCATGATAAAATTTGTTAATTAGACAAAAGGACAGTAATCAGGTAGTGACTGCTGTATCTCATAGAACCAGACAGAGCCATCCCTTTGCATATTCACATTTTTACCCATATTTTAATATGGGAGATCACACCACAGCTTTTAATCCTAGTGTGGTTCTATGACCCGGTTTATAATTCAAGGCTGAGAAGAATAATCTAGGTGGTTAATTTATTTATGATTACCTTTATAAATATATTTAACTATTTTTACCTCTACATTCCAGAAATCTGCTCTTGAAAAAGCAATTCATCAACAGTCTCAAAGACCACTGAGAAAATTGTACTTTTCTCAAAACTAAGGAATAAGGAGCACAAAATTAGACCATGTAGGTACTCCAGTGTGCCTACAGTATTCAACAAAGTTGCCACACTAATTTAGTAGTTGAAAATTACACCCAAGCAGTATTTCCCAAATACATCCAAGTGTATATAGTGAGCCAGACTTTTTCTTAGAGCTGCAGGCTAAGTTTCTTATTTCCAGTTAATGGAACAGATACAGCTTAACAAAGGAAGTGGAAAGCAAGGGTACCTTTGGAAAAGTTTGAAGCCTCCTGCTTTTTTCATATGTAACATTGAAAATCATATGAAAAACCCCAAAACATTACTAATGATCAGTGCATAATTCTGTAAGAAATATGCCTTCCAAGATTAATGTCCTCATAATTTCTCTCTGGAACATTAAGGAAATTAAAATACTAGCTTGCAATAAGGAATTGAACCTTGAACAACTGGCATCAAAAAACACAATTAAGACAGAAACCAAAATATAATTAAAAATGGGTGTGAGGGGATTTTTTTAGGATCCAAGAGAAGATGGGTAATTCTTCCCAACATCCTTTTCAGGAAAAGAAGCTTTTACAGATAATGAAGCCTCTAAAAGAGATTCAATACACACTAAAAGGAGAAGCCATCCAGACTAAACTGCATTTATATAAATGTCTCTGAAGAAAATGAAAGAGGAAAATTTGTTTGGATACTATAATCTAAGAGACAAGGAATTGCATGAGGATATAGGAGATCCTGAGTTCAACCTCTTCCTCTGCCATGTGAGTTTGGAAAAGTAACTTCTTTTCCTACTACTCATTTATTATCCCCCCATCTCAAAATAGGCAGAAAACTTTTACTTAGGAAGCAATTTGCCCACAAACCAAAATTCAATCATGATGTAGCTACAGAGTCAGCCTAAGCAGGCACAGAAGCAAAGCAGCCCAGCATTCATGTACTATGCAGCAAATAAGAGCAGAAAACTGCTGCAGTTTAAAAAAAAACCAAAAAAAACAAACTCCCAGCAATAACAAGAATCTAGCAGCAAAATTACTTTTATCCAGCCCAGTTTGCAAGGGCTGCTTTTCTGGAGGTACTATCAGCTTGTACAAGTTAAATTAACTAATTCTGGGGTTATATGCTGGCAGTACCCAGAGGCTGGCTGTCCTCTGACTGCTAACAGAGGTCTGTATTGGCAGCATTTCCATGCACTCAGCTTTCAGGACACCTCATGGAAGCAGGCTACAAAACAGCTACACCATTTCACACAGCAGGGAAGAAAGAATTCACAACCCCAGGTGCTGACTTGAACTAGAGAGTGAAACAATTCCAGCAGACTGCACCTCAAAGGCCTTTCAGCTCGGGTCTACTGGAGGAGTATTCCCTCTTTTAGACAAAGTATCTTTTGAGATCCCCAGCACCTTTAATATCATCTCCCTTCCTCCAGAACTCATGGCTCTTCTCCCACCTTTGGCAGCCGTGAGGGAGCCAGTCCACGCAGACAGCTGCAGAGTTCTGAGCAGAACTAATTGCTGAAGGGGTGAGCAGCTACTTTGGAAGGAAAACAATCTAATGCCAGATACATCCAAGGGCTGCAGGACCAATAGTATTTGTTTAAATTGTTTCACAGTGTTTGTTACTGTAGCATGGCTATCAACTCTCATACTCTGCAAATGAGCAAAAGAAAACTGCTGCACAAAGTCTACACCTGTCCTCTGTTCCAGAGGAGTTGGACAATCATACAATCTCACACAAGAACTCAGCAGTAATGCAGCCTGTTTCTCCCAGTTCCAGCTCCTTTCAATGGTCACTTCCAACATATCCTTTTCTCAATCCTCTGTCCTTCCACTAAGTTCCTTATCCCCAGCTCCATCCCTTCTCCTTGTACCAATTTTCTTCTTCAATCCCACCACAATACCTAATTTCCAGGACATGCCTCTTCCTAGATACAACCCCATCCTTCTTGTCAGAATAATATGAAATACTTCCATGCCCACACCAACTCCTTCTGCAACCAGTCTCCAAGTCTTCTCTTGCTGCTGGTCTGTTCTACGACCCCCTCACACCACTGTCTATCCCCTTCCTTCCTCTCTGTGTCAACAGTTCGTGTTCAGACCCACCTTGGAACTGCATCCCCCAAGAGGCTGGAGCACTGGGGTCCTCCCAAACATCAGCCTCCAGCTTTCCCTCTCTCTGCAGGGACACAGCAGCTTTGCTCTGTCATTCTGTTGTGCAGGGAAGAGAGCCCTCAGCTAAAAGTGGATGTGCTACGCCCTTCCAGGCTCTCCTCTTCAGCCCCACTGGAGAACACTGACTAGCCAGACACGGCAGGAAAGATGCTGGAAAGAAAGATGCAGGAAGGATGCAGAGCTGGCCAGTGTTGCACAGAAAAGGTGAATCTATCAGAGATAATGACGCCACAGCGTTACTTGGTGAGAGTAGTCAAATACAGGAACAAATTGCCAATACAGGTATGGACTCTCCATCCTTGCAGAGGTTCAAAGCAACCTGACACAAGCCCTGGGCAACCTGGGCAAATGAGACTTGCCTAAACCAGGTAACTTCTGAAAGTCCTTCCAACTTCACCTGCTCTCTGATAATCATTTCAGTAATGCATACATCTATAACAGCATCACCTTGGTGTTCATGTATCATCCACCCTGCATATATCTACTCTTCTAACATTTTTAAATTTGCTTTGCTTTTTCAAAACCAGTTGGTTTTCATCAAATTAAAATCTTTTCCTTGCCTCCACTTCAGTCACTCTCTTCAGTTTTCTCCTCAGCTTCCATCAAATTTGTCTCCATCATTTTTTCATTCTGAATCTCACCAGCTTCTTTCCCTAATCCACACAATTGCTTTTATTCCTCTGCATTTGCATCAGTTAGCTTTTCTGTTTAAATCTCCTGCATGCCAGGAGTTCTAGCAATAAAAATCTAGGAGAGATTTCCTTTACCCACTTCAAATATTGCAGCTCACTAATTAAAAGCAGCTGAAAACAACCATTTTTTAGGAAAAGCCAGGAACCCCGAGGTAGGTGCAGCTCTGCAAGATTGGCACATGTAGATTCTGCTTCATCTCAAGAGCTGTCTTAGAAAAAAGACAAGTCCAGGCTCAGTCACGAAGTACTCACTGAAGTGAAAACTTGAGGCTTGACTTTGTGAACTCTTGCAAATCTTCACACATCATACACAAGTTGCAACTGTCAATTTTCCAAGGCACATCAGTGACGACATTTGGGCAGACAGTAACGTATCTTGCATTCCTGAAATGATTAGTCACCAAAACATGCCCATAGTATCCATGCAGAGAAAAATCTTACCATTCTTTTAGATGATCAAAACACTTCTCACAAAAAAAATCAGCCTGAGGCAAAAAAAATTCAACAGAAAAATCCTTCAGAAAATCTCTGAACTGAAAAGAGTGTGTGACCACAGGCAGCCACTCCCCCTCTAGCACTGATCCCTTAAACCCTCCAGCAAACAGAGGGGCAAGCACTTACTAAAAAAAAAAAAAAACAACCAAAACAACAAACAAACCACCACCCTCTGCAAATTATCTGAGCAGAAAAAAATACTCTCAGACACACATCAAATTCTCAACACTTGGAAACCAAAGGCACGTGAGGGGGGAGATGATGGTTAAAAATAAAAGATTTTTCATGAAGAGGTCATCAAGTGCCCTATCTAGAGAGCACCACCTGTACTTTTCCCTCCACTAACAATCAAACAGAATTTTCTGAGTGCTATCACTTGTTTTGGAGAAAAGATGCAAAGTTAGAAGAAAGGTTTTTATGTAAACTCAATCTAGCCACTGGAAACAGGAATCTCCACTAAAAACTAGGAATCAAGCAACTAAAAAACAGCAGGTGGGATTCAGGCAAGTGAAAAGCAAAGGAAGAGCTGGCAGAAGGCATGGCTGCTCTGGAGCAGAAAGGGGGTTTGGGGCACTTGGGAACTCCAGCAGCATGAGGAGAGCCCAGTGTGGCTGGAAAATAGTAGGAATTTGTCATTTAAAGAATAACTGTACCACTGTATTGCTGGACAAAGGAAAAAATCCTGCATTAACAGTAGCAGAAACTCCTTAGAGAGAAAAAGATGATGCTTAGAGGATGATTGATGGGAAATGGAATAAAGTATGTAGTAGTAGCCATGGAAGAAAACTTACTGTTACAAAATACAAACTTACAATGTGCAAAAAAACCTGGGAAAGAATGACAGGAAAAAAGTTATTCTAGACATTCAGCAACCTTGTAATTGCTCACTCCTCTCATGCACACAGCACTGAAGTTTGAAATAATATGCATTTATTTCATTTGAAAGGAAACATCACTTTTATTTTTAATACACTTCTAAATAATGTACAAAACCATTGTAATTTTATAAAACTTATAAAAACAGCAAATAAAAACCAATCAAAAAGGGTAATAGGCAAATAATACATAGCCTCACAATAGTGAATCTTTTATTAGGGAAGTTTAGAAAACTGTATTCCCACGTTTGACAAAGCTGGATCCCAAAAATCAATTCAAGTATGTCCACAGTGTAACATAATAAAGTTTTTTCTGAGTTAAATACTGCCTACCTTAGGGTCCTTAACAACTGATATGATTGCAAATATCAGTAATTTCACAAAACTAGTCTGAGCAACAAATGTGTGAAAACTCAAAATTAGTACCTACAATTAACAATTTGGTTAAATAAACTTTAACTGATAATTCATATGTGTTACAGTCCTCTGAGTCTCAGTGCAAAAATAAAGTCTGACAGACTGGAAAACTGACTGTTCCACACGAAGCTTTTTCAGACAACCCAAGAGGACTTTTAGTATTTCTTCCCCCACTAATTACATAAAGTCATTTGTCATCTTTAAGCTCAGAAATAGACACAGGAGAACTAAGACTCTTTTTACAATCTTACTTCTGCTCCCCTACGTAGCTGCATGATAATCTTTTCCAGTATTAAGTAGAAATCTGTAACAGGGTCAGAAATTAAATCTATATCCCATAGGTGCTTTGATCAAACACTTCAGTAGATGTGGATTTCCTTCTTCAGCAACAGCCCTTACCTTTTCCAGGACTTTACTGCACTGAAAAATTGGGGTTTGTGCTGTTGTCAGTCAGACTGACTTTCAGTGAATAAGTGTAACAATTACTTAACGCTGGGCACTTCTTAATTGCTACATGCTTTCTCACATAATCTCAATTTCTTTTACTGTATTTTCTCCAGTCTCTTGCAAAGGCAAAACATAATTAAACAGCAATTTCCACCACATTAATCATCCACAGTATAAAATGGAAATAAGACTGAAAAACAGAATAAAAACCTCTTCTACAGAATCTGGTAACATCAGTTAGATTCAGATAATTTAATAGCACATCACACAATCACTTTCTACCTACATGGTAAAGAGGTATTGTGAACGATAAACCACAGGCTGTAAGTCTGGTCCTGCAGAAAAACCGGACCAAGAGTGAAAGCACTGTCACCTGCACAAGCACAACATACACACTCTGAAGCAGTCAAACTCAAGGCTCCTTTTTATTCTTTTTACAGTATTTCAACCTTTCTGTTCCACAAGAAATACATCCTAATAATAATGTAGTTCAAGACTAATTCACTGCTACAGTGATTGGTATTTCTTCAGAAATGAAAAATAAATGCAAGACCAAATTTATCACTGCCTTAGCCACACATCAGTCTGACTTAAGTGTGAGCAGTGGGAACCACATTTGGCCCGACAAAATTACTTCATGTTCCAGTAGTCTTTTTCTCCCAAAAGTCATTTCCATACAGTTTGTAGTGCAAATCCTATCTACAAATTGTGACCGTTAAAAATATTGTCTGATATCAATGCTTGCATTTTATAGATATAAAAAAACCTGGATTAGCCAGTGCAAATAAAGAATATTTACAAATCCTTACTGTAACTAATGAGATTATGTGTCTGTGTGTATTTCCACTCTTGCCATTATTTTCAAAGGTATTTAAACACAGGAAGATTCAGAAAGTCACCCACCAACAAGTCTTACACATGTGAGAACACTCAGGCTGATCCCAAACATGACTTCTAACTTCACACATTTCTTGAATATATTAGAGAAGGAATTATTGGTTAATGAAAGGAGGCCAGAGTAGTTCCATCAGCACGTGAGCTGTCAGCACTGCTGACAGCAGCTAAACTCCTTCTGCAGCTCTGGGACAAGCATCTCACAGCAAACATCCAGTTCCATGACCACATCTGCCCTAGGTGCACTATTCCAGCAGCACAACTTCCTCAGCCAGAGCTTTGAAATAGATTTGGGAATCTTCCAACAGAGCCAATTCCAAAAATCCTTCATGGGAGCTGACAAACACTTGAGATCCATGCAGCACTGTTTGCAGAGGTACAGACACCAGGATTCCAAAATTTTTACATTAATTAAGTACAAAAAACATATTAATGCAGCTGGTAAATAAGCAACACGCTAATGACTCAGTTATTAGTAGCAGTAGCTATAGCAGTATCCAAGAGCAGCAGTCTGGCTTGAATAGCCACCCATATAATCTGTCCCAAACACCAAATTCAAGCATGCCTGAAACACCCCTGTATCATTAGGAATGCTGAGCTGTGTGCATAGAAAACCTTGCAGACCTACTGCAAATGCAACTGTAGAACTCGCCTACCCAAACAATCCATCAAGTTTCTCTCAACGCAGGTGGTATTTCTTGTTAATTTCTTTTCTCCTGGCCAAACTTGTATTATCAGTGCTCAGGCATACCTTCCTTTCTAAAGAACCTCAAACCCATTTCTTTATTGCAGATTGACTGGTAAAAAATTACTTGTGTTTTAATAGTCAAAAAAGGTTTGGATAACTAATCATAATGTGCACACTCAGGAAAAAAGATGAATGGCTGAATGGCAGGTCAGCTTATTTTCTGAAAAAACTTAGAGCATGATTAACAAAGATGAAAAAAGCCCAAACTTAATTTTACAGCTCATGTTAGTGAGATAAAGCATTTCATTCCAAATTGATGTTCACCCTAGAAGTATAAAGGGAAAGAGATTTAACACACCTAACAGACGAATCAGGCTACAGGCTTTTGTTTGGTTTGTTCTTACAAACAAATGTAAATGTTTATGTATAGCTAAAATACATATGCAGAAGGCATCCAATCAATGCATGTCACAACTGTATCTAAGTCACTCCTAGAAATGAGCAGTGATGCCTATTTACACTAAAAAATATATACAGTTAACTTCTGAAGCATTTCATGGGGATACTTATCCCTTAAATCATAAAACATGCAGTTATATCGGTGTTTTATTTAAAACTGGGAACATCTAGTGATTAGATGAATAGTTAAGAGCTAAAAATCTGAAAGAAACTGAGACCTATTTCTATTGTTGTTTTACTTTCGTGCCAAAAAGACTCCTAACTTTTTAACTATCAAGCAATCACAAAAGTCTCTTATTTTCACCACCAAAACAAAAGAATCCTGCCCATGCCCTTTCAAATCCCGCAAATCCACTGAGATTGCCAACAAAGAGAGGAATTTTGAGTGGGTTGTTTTGTGTGGCTATGAGTTAATTAGCAATCTGGTAAGTACATTACAGATGTATCAGCATTAGCCATGAGAGTTAATGGCAGTGCTTTAGCACTGGTTTGCATTTCAGGAACTGAAGGGGCAGCCTGCTGGATTGCCAAAACCAGATTACAAACAGAACGTGAAAAACAGTACATCAAAATACATCCTACAAAACTCTGCAGAACCACGTTAGCTATGTATGAATATACTTAAAATAAGAGCAAACAAACTAACTTGCAAATACAGACCCATCTTCCAATTCTAATCTGTGATCAGAAATTAAGTCCAAGAGCATTAAGCAGGTAACACAATTTTCTGCTCAAGTGTATAGAGAGGGAAACATTCTGCACACAGTAAAATACAGACCGAGGTAAGCGTTATGTAGTTTTAAGTGTAACTCTGATGTCAACCTTGAAAATTGCAAAACCTGCTGGAACTATAAATTCCCTTCAAAACTGAAAATTTCATTTATTTAATGAGTGTTATCTTGGTGGAGCAAAGTACAATATCACTACACAATTAAAAAATAGCCATGTAGCCCAGAACATTTTAGTGGACTAAGTCACTGGAAGCATTTACTAATTTAGCCCAGTTTGGTTTTGAATAACTGATCGATGATCCCTGATGCATATTCCCTTAAGTAAATACAATCAAGGGCAGATCAAGTCACACTTCGGCACAACCCCATAAACCCCACAGTGCCGAGATGGGACATAAGGCTTCCTTCCCCTCCTCCCTAGAAATGGTGTCCATGGAGAGACACCTCGCTCAGACCCCTCGCTCCAGGCACACCTCAAGTCACAGGAATTTGCCCTTCAGAGCTGAACTCCTGGGTTCAAGAAGAGGATCCATCGGTTCGGATCGTAGTGTATCTTGGGGATCCACAAGCTAAGCAGAAACCTTCCTCTCATCTTTTGGGATCTTTTGTGATACAAGCCACAGGAATAGACTACCCAATTCACGCTGTCATTACCAGGTGCACTGATTTCCTCGCACAGAGGAGATAAAAAACCAAGCTGCCCCCAATTAATGCTGAGCAAAAAGCACTGCTGGTGAGCTGCAGAGATGTACGAGAGACGTAGCAGCAACACAGGAAAAAGTCAGTGAGTGGCAAGGAAAGGCTGTCAGAGGCTACAGGAATTACAGGAGATATCACGGGAATCACCAATCACGGGGATGGCCAAGGAAGCAGGTACGAGGCAAAATGCGGACAGGGAAAGAGTAACTCCAAGAGTAGCAAGGTGGGTCCCACCCTCCTCATGAATATTTGCATTCTGACCATTGCAAGGCCTGAAACTGGAAGGATTGCCCTGATTATCTGTGTGTGTAGAAACCCATCCAAATTAATCCAAGCCCTTTAGAAAACAATTTGCTTCACAGGCACCTGCTAACGACTGCTCAAAATGCAATTCTCAAAGACTCCACCTCTGCTGAGCATGTGTTAACCCAAAACTCTTTAAGGTGAAGACCCACACACAATAGCAAGGGGAAACCAGCATCCGTAGGGTAGATGAAGTCATCCTGCCCAAACTAAAGGCGAGGAATCCTTATCCCTGTGCCCATCCCGCAGAGCGGCAGGTGAGCAGTCAGAGGCAGCAGCCTGCACTCGGACCAGGCCACTGCTCAAACTCCTGACAATTCCCTTCTCCTGGACGGTACAGGACAGCAAAAAGTCCACTGAACTGAAGCAGCACACAACTGGAGATATTCTAAGAAAAGAACTAATTTACAGCCTAATTTTGGCACCCATTACCAGGGACTATTCATCACTTGACTATGGCTGTGCCCGTCTCCTGAGCAAAGCATCAAAAGCTACACAAGAATAAAAAGAGAGTCAACTTTCTACCTAAAGTTCCTTTTACACTGTTTTAAGTATTTGCTTCGTTTTAGCCTTTAATATAAAGCAAAATTACTCTTCCTCAGATATGGTAGTAAAAATGAAATATTAATTACAACGAGAACCGTTTAAGTAAATTATTAAATCAATTTAAAATACACTTCTCAAGACTCTTTTAAAATGTTTATTTTTAAATCTCATTTAAGCTGCAATCCATTACCAAAGCAATCATCTATTATTTGACCACATATTCCTGAGGTTCCTGTTCTGCAGTGATACAGACAAATCGCTTTTGACACAAACACAGCTTGAAAGCTCAAGGCATTAATGCAAAATACAAAGAAGCAAGCCATGAAAACACGGCTACATAGCACTCTACCATTTAAAAGCTGTATGGCAAATGCACAAAGCGAACAATCTACTATGTGTATGTTAAAAAACTGCTAGTTAAGCACAACCTAATTTCATTTTTCACGTACCTAGAAGCTACAACAAGTATATAGTCTGCAAAGACAGCTGATAGACAACATTTGATGCAGAATCTCGATAAAATAAGAAGAAATGTATGCTTTGAAAGACTGCAAGATTGCGGTTCCTGTGTCACTGGACTAGAAATAACATTCCTTACAAATACTGGTATCACTCTGCATATGATGGCAAAAGCAATTGTTAGTTCAAAATGAAACCTCAAAAAATTAGAACTGAAATAGAGGCGTTCAACCGCAGCCTTGTTTTAACAGAAAAGTTAAACTTGCAGGGGAGTCACATCATTTTTTGGATGAAAAAGCACCACAAATAAAGCCTAATCAGAAAACAAAATAAAAAAATCTTTGCATTATTGCAGGCCATTATTTTAAAGGAGCAGCTTCGCGTTACCCCGTTCTATTAGAAGTTCTGGAAAAAAAGAAAGATGAAAGGAATGACAAGACCAATAGTTTAAAAAAAAAAAAAAAAGGGGAGGAGAAAAAAAAAAGGTTAAAACGCTTTTGCATTGTGGCGAGGTGAGCGACATGCAGTGTTTCGGGAGGATTTCAGGAGGCCGGATGCTGCCAGGAGCGTCTCCCGTGAGAGCGCGGCCAGGCCGCGCCGCAGCCCCGCGGCTCGGGCACCACAGCGGATTCGCCTCCGGAGCCTGCGCGGGCCTGGCCACCGCTGCTTTAATGCCGCTCAGCGGCCAACAGCATGGAAATATCACCTTTAAAAAAATTATAGTAACGAAATACATATATTGAAAAAATAGAGAAAAAAAAAAGCCAAAAAACCAAACAACGGGCAAAATGCAAAAATTTATGAGCCCCTCCGAATTAATTACGGCGGGCGAGGGGCCCGGAGCTCCCCGGCCCGCGC
>VWZV01017100.1:366618-456921 GCA_013397155.1 Irena cyanogastra | reverse complement strand
TTGGACAATATTTGTTAGATATATTAGTTAAATAACCTTAAAAAAATGTAGAAATTCTGTATCACATGTGCATATTTGCCATATTGTGCCACCATGAAAGCTTCGCATTAAAGACTTGCTTTTCCATTACATACTGCTTGGAAAGGTTTTAAGTTTTGTTCCAGGCAGCAAAACAAGTAGGAAAATACCAAGGAAAGGTAGAGAGAGATGTATTTTGAGTTTAAGAATATTTTCCAAGAATTGAAGAAAATCAGAATACAAGACCAAGATATAGAAGCGCATATTCAGGGAATGTTGATGGCATTGGACGTGTGCACTGCATTGAAAATCATGGATATAATAAAAGTGGTGGGGTAGGAGTATCTGCCAAAGATGGATTTCTTTTAAATAGAAGGGTAAAAAGTTTGGAGAACAGGGCTCTGCTTTCATCAAAATCACTTTGGAAAAATTCTTCAGAGGTTGACCTTGAAGCTTGCTGTAGACACTTGAGGCTGAATTTTTGTTGTGAGTACTCATTTAGGTAATAATCTTAGATAACTGATTGTGAGAATTGTATTATTCTATTAAAAGCTATTACAAATTGAAGGACTCTGTTATTTCTCAATATGGTAGTCACCTAACTTATTTGCTGAATAACTGCTTTGTCACTATAAAACATGCTTCTTTAGGCAAGTAATGAGGAGTCATAGAAAACATGCTCAAAGAAAATAAGCCTGGATGAAGTTACAAAAGCAGTCTTAGTTAAAGAGCATACTAAGAACTAATGGAAAACAAAGGTGATGGTGACTTAAACCTTCATTAGAAAATGAGGGAATTGTGGTAAACTATGGGGACTGGTTAGTGAATTTAGATGGACTACCATGCTCTTGGTTAATGTATTGAAGTAATGGATTGAAGGAATGAAAATAGCAGGATTGAGCAATAAAACGTGCAATGTACTGCGCTTTTACAATAATGATAATTATTTCTCTCAGGACATAGGTGTTTAGAGAATGAGAATAGCTGATAAGAAGAGCTCTTCAGTGCAGCAAGAAGAGCTATATCAAATATCAAAACCTGAAAATTGAACCTGCAAAAGTATAGGCTAAAAACCAGGTACTTTGAATTTCAGGGGCAATCACTAAAATAGTTTGTCAATGATTGAGGTAGATTTTTATCACTGTGATTTTTTTTTTATCAGAAATAAACATTTTTCAAAATTTTTAAAACCAGAAGAAGTTTAGTCTAGTGAAAAAAAGTCAAAGCAGGAAATCAGAAAGTGAGTATATCTCTCCAGATTGGATTTACCAGAGAGGTTCCCTGTGTGCTTCAGCTACATTGGAAGCTGACCTTGTGGTCAGCTGCTCCGTTGTGCTCTTCTTTCTCTGTCTCACCCTCCCTCTTGAATATGCACTCTGTTGTCCTCTCACCTTCTTGTTTTACTCTAGCCTGCATCATACTGTCTTCCAGTGTAAATATTTAAAGTGTTCAAGCCCTTTCTCCCCTTGTTTAGAACACTGCTGTTCTGTACCTCATGCAGGATGTGTTAAGTAAGCTTCTTCTACTTGTGTTTTCAGGGCTGACACCAAGCTTTAAAGTAAAATAACAAGCAGTCAGAGTCAGAAAATCTTCTCAATTTGTTCTTCTCAAAGTATCAAGAAGGTGTTTTCCTCCAACATTTGTAATTTTCATGAACTCTTATCACTTCAAGAACACAAGAAATATTAATTAATCCTTCTAATTCAGAAGTACATGTCTCTGTACCATACAGAAGAACTAAGGTAACAAAATAAGCTTCTTCCGGTCCTCTTGAATTGAGTTTCTCTCTTTGGATCATTTATGTCAATTAAAATAATTTCAACTGAGGCAGATTTTCAAACTGTTCACTGGCTCTTAATACTTCTAATAATCTTGCTCAGAGAAGTATGGGAAAGGCAAAATGAAATGAGTGGCTCGCTTCAGAATAGCCCTTGTGACGGATGAATACTGCAACAATGCAAGTTGGAATTTCTTAAAATTGGCACAACCCCCATTAAAAACTGTGTCACTGACAGAGCTTGGAATTTAGTTGTTAATAAGGGATGTCAGTGGCTGGGACATCTATAGTGTGGTCTCAGAGGAAATTTTTGATCAAGAATGATGATATTTTGAACGATTTTAGCAATTCATTTTTGTAGTAAAACTGGCAGATGACACAAAGACTGTTGGATGGGGAGTGGCTCCATCTGCAGAGTATTTAGCTCCTTCAGTATAACTGGAATCGAGAGGGGAAAAAAGGAGGTGGAAGAATCTTGTGAGTTGTATTTCAAAGTGAGAGATTCTTCACAATGAAGTATTCAACATTACTTGAGAAATAAGGCAAGACACACTTTGAGCCACCTCCTTGTGTTCTGGTCTAGCAGTGGGGCTGCTGTTATAAAAACAAATAGGATTGCAAATTAAAGGAAGAGGATATCTGTTTGCAGAATGTGATGTATATAAAAAGGATTACATTATACATATGACTATATACACACATCATAAACATTTTTCTTGCTCTGATATTTCAATCTGTGTGTATGAGTTCTTGCGCTGTCTCCCTTCCTTTATGAGCTCTGCAGAAACTGGAAACATCTGTAGCTCAGAATCAAAGAATAACAGAATTACAGAATGTTTTGAGTTGGAAGGGACCCATAAGGATCCTTGCAGGACGTACTTATTTTTTCCCCCAGGAAATGAATTGGTTTCCAGAATCTGTTTAAGCTTTCTCTGAAGCATGCTGGGGACAGGATGGTGACCAAGTGACTCTGTGCTCTATGGTCATACAGAAATCCCTTTGTGCAGCCTCACTAGTGTGTCTTTCTGTCAGGCTTAGGTTCACACCATTAACCAGATTTGGAATCAGGGCAAATTTCCTCCCAAGTGAGCTTGGCAGGGAAAAGATATCTTGGGATATTTAGGAAATGCATCTTGCCTGTCATTGTAGCTGGCAAGGATGTCATTGTTACAGTCTTTCTTTCTATATGTCTGTTAGAGTTTTCAGAAATTAGGTTTATTGTTAAACCCTTGGCAATCTCTGAAGTTTTGCTGTATAAAAAAAATTAAATCTGATGACCTAGGGTGCCTCTCCTATGACATCAAAATGCCTTTTTGTTTCTACCTTCCCACTTTTTCTATCTGCAGATTGAAAGAGATGCTTATTTTATTGTGTCATGTCATAAAAGGACCAGCAGAGCTCTGCTATCATTATCCCTCTTCATTCCATTGGGTACAAGGACATATATCCTTCTTGTGTCCACATTCTGGTTCTCCAGCACAAACTAGAAGAAGGTGCTTGGTAAAATGATGAAATTGAATGCATCCTCTCCTCTTTCATTTGTGCCCTTTTTTTCCTGTATAAACCAGTTAGGAGGAAAAAAATGAACTATCAGAGCCTCCTGTACTTCAGGTGTGCCTTTTATGGACACTCAGACTTTATGTCCTTCTGTAAGTGCATAGATAGAGAGTTTATTCTGTAATGGAATATATTTTTAAAAGTTTTTGGTCTTTTGTCTGCTCAGTGAGTGTTTTCCCTTTTTTAAAAGAAAAATAAGTTTGGTAATGTTTAACATTTAAATTACTTTCATTGACGAGCTTTCAATTTTGTGTTTTAACCAGTATATTAATCAAGCTGATGAAAGAACATTAGTAATCCCTAAGTGTGCTATAGCTTTATGAATTGAAGAAACCTGTGATGAAAAGTTATTTTTTGTCTCTTACATATTCTCAGTAGAAATTGATGGAAGGCTCTTCATATTGATTCCTTGCAGCTGATAAACACATTTGTCCCAGACCTCATGGTCTGCTGTATGAAAAAAATGTTCCAAACTTGTTTTCTGTTTAGGACTGTATTTTTATGTTGGAAGACAGTTTTGGGGTTTTTAATTTTTTTTTCCTTCCTTTACCTTTTTTATCTATTATATATTTGATCAAAAAGCACAGGTGGAGATTGCATTATGAACTAAGAAGTCCAAGTTGATAATTCTAAAAAGTCATATGAAATAAGAGAGCCAAGTCATATATGATCCTTTACAAAATGAACAAACCAGAAATTTAGTTATTCTGAATCTAAGAAAAGAATACCAGATATGCTGGTTTTAGTTAAATAAATTAAATTGTACTAACAATGCACAGAGTTAATTAAATATGTAATTATTTTGGTTACTATTTTGTTTAGTGAGAACTACAGTAATTGAAACAGATGTCTATGTTAACAGCATCGGTCCAGTTGACCCAATCAATATGGTAAGTTCTGATTATTGACACAAAATATCATCTGCATGTTGCTATGGGTTAATATTATGAAATGATTCTAATCTCATTCAAAAATTTTCTTTATTCCTTACTGTGTATTCTTATGCTGTTGGATATGATGGTCACTATTGCAGAGGTACATTTTGTCTCTCTGTTTGAAATTGTTGTAATTTTAAAAATGCAGTTTTTCTTTTAAAAAAGTGAGGTCATACAGAGTACATTATATCAGGTATCAGGTCCTTGTTTTAGTTTGTGTTGAACATTTCCACAATATTTGTGTATATCTGGTTTATCTCTGGCCTGGTTGATTTCCTGGAGCTACTCTTCAGAGCTTAAGAAAAATAACAATTGACACAGCAGTTGGGAACAAAACTATTTTCAGTGAAGTGGTCTATTGCTTGTTTGGTTTTTCTTCAAATTCATACAAAGCAAAATTTGAATTAACTTTTTTGTCTTTCTTTTTCCATTTAGTCTTCTGTGTCCTTTTCTCTGTGTGTGTGTGTGTATACATGACTGTTTTCTTAGAAGTTAAGGAATGCATCTCACCTAGTTTTGGTACACCTGTTGTGATCTGACCTATCTGTTTAGTGCCAACACTGAAGTTACAGCACTTACAAGGAAGTTGAGGATGAGGTATTTTCTTAGTTCTCTTAGTGTCGTAATGTGTGTTGTATGAAATGGTGGAGGCTTTAGAAAGGCCTTTTGGCACCACTTCTGCCCAGGACTAAGACGAGAACTTGCCCCCAGGTGATTTTGAGTTTACCTCCCTTACTTCCTCCCTACAAAATTGCTGAGAGTATTGAATTTTCATAGCAGAGAAAAATTTTGTTCAGCGGCTGGAGCATGCCAGTGCAGAGAGCTTCTGAGAATTTCCTGAGAGCGCAGTAATTCTCAATTATTATTGAGGATCTTGTGGTTTAGACATATGGCACCATGTGGGGGTGGAGAACGACTTCCAGTAACAGAAAGCCAAGCGAGAAAAGCCAGTGGTACTTAGATACCGTGGAAAAAGATGCAGGTCTGTGGCAAAGGATATTCATTCTAGCATAATGGTCTAACCAGCTGAGGGTTGTCATTACCTGAGGCTCTGGCAGCGAAGTCCATGTCTCAGAGCAGAACTGTTATGTAATGAAATGTGTGACACAGCATAAGAGTGACCGGGTGGGGAACATTTTCAGCTCCCATGTCCGGTGTAAGTGGTGTCTTTGTGTTGTCTGTCTCCCTTCTGCGCTCTTTCTCTTTTGCTTCTCTCTATCCAATCCTCTTCTGAAGGAACTTAGTGTGGAAGCAGAGTGTGAAGATGTGTAAGGAGGATCTAGCAAGTGGTAGAGACTTCTTTGTCCAGTAACCTATGTAAACTCTTCAACCTGTGGCCAGCAGGTGTTGTACACACTGGAACTGAACATGAGAAATGCTCACAGCTTCAGATTTCTAGAGTGAGCACGTGGCTGGCTTTGCAGAATAACCCTGCCCCATCTTCCATGCCCTCCTTTTGTCTCTGGGCAGTCTTCCAGCTATGGTTCAGCTATGAACCATGACTTCTCGTGTGCCCACAGCTTCCCTCTGCTTACTCAGCTCAGGGCCTGGGAATACCAGCCATGGAACTATTGCATGTCAGTTGATTAGGTGTCTCTCCACATCTGCTAGAGCTGTGCTAGACCTGGGTGGTGATGTTCTTGCCATGCTTCTGGTAAAAGCCAGCCATTCTGGCTTTTAGTGCAAGGTAAGGATTGGCATCCTACTGAAAAGGCATAATACTTCACTAGAGAGTGGGATCCTAATAGTTAATAATGGATATTTCTCTCCAACCTTCTGATTTCTCTTTAAAGGAAAAAAAAAATGAACGGCACCAAAGGGGCATAAGGTAAATGTTAATAAGATATAGAACTTTAAAAACTACTCTGTGCTTTTTAAAAATGGACAGAAAACTACTTACTAATTCAAATTACAGTTTAAAACTACTGTGGCCCTCATAAAAGGGCAATTGCTTTCACTGGGCTTGCACTTCAAGAACATGGCTTGTATGAGCATCTAACCTCAGTACAGAGTTCAAACCTTTGTAAAAATCAGTAAAACCATATACTTGAAAAGAATTTGATTAAGGTTTCCAAAAAAAAAAAAATTTTATTCTGCGAAACAACATTCTCAGCAAAGTAAATAGTAACAAATTTTACCCTGTAAGCTCCTTTTATGTGAGCTGTTGATTTCATTAAGAAGGCACTTTCTGTGGAGTCAACATTGTTTGATGTTTTTAACCAATAATCAAAAATTTGCTTCCATTTCAAGGGATGTCCTTAGCCCCTAATTTGATCACTTACTGAAAGAATACGTTTTCTGTGACTTCCAATCCCCATTGGATTACTCTTTTGCCAGATATGTTAATTCACTCTGGCAAATGATGTCCTTTAGCTATCAAGTTTGGATACAATATGGCATGACGTAGAGGTATTTTTTCTGACAGTGATGCTGAAGCAGCACATCAAGGGAGTATGTTTGTCTGAAAGCTTTAGAGAACACATACTATGAGAGGATTTGGTTTTTAATTGTCTATTTTCCTGTTGATATTTGATAAACTTCCACTTTCGTTATTGAGGTGTGTGCATGACGTTCATTAGATCTTGTTTTTGAAGACTGCTGTATTTTGGCTTTTACAATTGAACAAGATCTATGCGACATTTTAGATTCTATAGCCACCCCATGATTAAGATACATCTTCCTAGAACTTGTGATCTCTTCAGACATCTGCATCCTGAGTAAACACTTTAAACAAGTGTCTGGATCAGCAGAGTATTTAGGCTTATAATACTAAGTTTAAAGATTTTGAATCTGTCTTTTAGAGCTAATCTGTGCTATGCATTGTGCAACAACCATGTAAAATGCAGCTAAGTGCCATTACATGGCACATTCAGGACTACCAGGACTATCAAGCCCAGCCAACACGGACTTGTGAAAGTAAGGTCCAGCCTGACCTACCTAATCCCCTTCTATGAGAAACTGACCAGCTTAGAAGATGAGGGAAAGGCTGTGTTCTGTCTAGACTTCATTAAAATATTTGACACCATCTCCCACACCATCCTCCTGGAAAAACTGGCAGCTCATAGCTTGGGTGGCTGGACTCCAGAATGGTTGGCTGGCTGGTCCCAGAGAGTTGTGGTGCATGGAGCCCAATTCCATTGGTGGCCAGTTGCTAGCAGTGCTCCTCAGGACTCAATACTGGGGCAAGTTCCATCTTTATGATCTGGATGAGGGCATCAAGTGCACCCTCAGTAAATTTGCAGATGACACTGAGTGGAGTGGGAGTGTTCATCTGCTTGAGGGTAGGAAGAGTCTGCAGAGAGACTTGGACAAACTTGATCAATTGGCCAAGGACAGCTGCAGAAAGTTCAGTAAGGCAAAGTTCTGGGTCCTGCAGCTGGGTTACGGCAACGCCATGCACTGCTACAGGCTGGGGGAAGAATGCCTTGAGAGAGTGCACTCTCCTTTCAGCAGAAAGGGATTTGAGTGTGCTGGTTGACAGCAGCTGCACATGAGCCAGTGTGTGTCCAGATGTCATCCTGGCCTGTGTCTGCAACAGTGTGGCCAGAAGGACCAGGGCAGTGGTTGGCCCCCTGGGCACTGGTGGGGCCACAGCCGGAGTGCTTCAGTTCTGGGTCCCTCAATTTAAATAGAACTTTGGGGTGCTGGACCATGTCCAGCAAAGGGCAGCGAGGCGTATGAAAGATCCAGAAAACTTGTTTAAGGAAGAACAGCTGAGGAAGCTTGGTTTGTTTACTATTGAGAGGCTCAGGGCCTCATCACTCTGTAAAACTCCCTGAAAGGAGGTTGTAGAGAGGCAGAGTCCAGTCTCTTCTACTGTGCCTACAGTGAGGGGACAAGAGGAACTGGCGTCAAGCTGAGATAGGTGATTTTCAGGTTGGATATTGAAAAAATTTTGTCGCTGTTTGGATGGTCAGGCATTGGAATAGGTTGCCTGGGGAGATGGTAGAGTCACCATCACCAGTAACCCGGAGGTGTTTGGGATGTGTCTGGATTGGATGCTGGGTGATGTGGTTTACTGGTTTAGGAGCTACAGTTCTGGCCTGGTGGTCAGACTTGATGGTCTTACAGCTCTCTTTCCAACCTTGGCAATTTGATGATTCTAAGTGCATTTTTATGAGCAAAATCTTGATTCTCAGTAACTCTGCAGTGTCTAGGGATTTCTTTACAGAGTTCAACTATGCAGTGGATATTTAGAGCCTATTCTTGCTGTATTTTGAACACTATAAATAGAATGTTAGGCTTTTACTGCCTTTCTCCTTCCAAACTAGGGCCAAGATGAAAAGCAACCATTGTTACGTGGTGATACAAGTAGTAGAGTCTGATGTATGGTTCCAGTGAAAAAACATATGTTGATGCATGCTGCCTGTTGGCCTCATTAGCTTATTCTACCCTGTATTCATCCCCCAAACCCTATATATTCATAAATATGCAAAGTTTTGTGCTACTGGTGCCCCAAGCTGACCAGGGGGGAACCACATCAGTACCACAGCTTTTGTGGCTTGACAAGGCTGTTCAAGTGCACAATTCAGTTGGCTGGGAGAGGCATGGCACCTCTCCAAGACATTTCTGCCTTCCTTTAACTAAGACACGACCTTTTCTTGTAATTTCTGCTTGATCAAAACTCTTATGACAATAAAAGGCTGAAACCACAAATGAGATAAATTTTTTGAGAAGGAATGCAGGTGCACCTCCTTAAGTAAGAAGCAGAATTGGATCATTCTGTCAAAAATGAAGAGCAAAGAGAAAAATATAGCACTTCCCCTATATTTGACGTATATTTACTCAAGTTTCATATAGTAAACAGTTAGAAAGAAGCAGATTGCTTCTATAGAGATGCACAGACATCATGGCTGATAGACTAAAAACCAAAACAAAGTGCTCTACACGACTGTGTATATCTGTCTGTGTAAAACCAAATACATATATAAATATATAGGTTTCCAGAAACAAAATTATGTTTTTAAATTTCTTTGCATTTCAATAAGTTTCTAAGTCATGACTTAACACTTTGAAGCATTCTGATATCATTGCCATTTTAGTGTGTTTGAATGCTACTATTTTTTATTTCCCTTCCTGTGGATGAGATGATGCTCCGTATTCCCCTTTTGTATTTATTATTGGAACTTGCTGTTAGAAGGCCCAATCTGAAAATTCCAGGATAAATTTTTAGGACTGCACTTCACTAGAGCAGTTCAGTTTCCTTGTTATTTTCCAGCACATCTCTTCTGTGGATAATTTAGCTTTTGACATATGATCTTTGCTTATTTACCATTGAAGGCCACTCTGATCACTGGTTGAAGCCGTATTTTGAAGCCTAGCACTCTTATTTTTAACAAGAGAGCTAAAACACTTAGCCAGTCAGCTACTCACAGAGTATACAATATGCTACTTTGGTAGGCAGACTGCATGGCCTGGATGTTGGCAGAATACAATTTTTCTTGTCATATTGTACCATTTATGACTTTATGTAGAATGTGCTGGTGATGAGTTTTAAGTATCCTTTGACTTCTAAATTCTAATTAATTCTCTAGTTGCATTAACTAGCTGAAGATTTTTTGTTTTTATTTTTTCAAGGTATCCAAGTATCAATGGGATTATTATCCTAACACAGATTGCTCAACATTATTGCACTTGTGGAGGGTACTCTGTGGCCAGGTGTGTGCCACTGCCCTTATTCAACTAAATCTGTATTGAGAGTTTGAAGGTTTGTAGTTGTACTTTAAAATGCAATTTAATTTACACAAAGTGCACTAGAATATAAGCAATCGTGACCCGAAGACACATTACCTGAAGGTATCCTGAAATCCAATACTTAAAGATAGACACTCTGTGCATTATTCTGTAAAACAATGTAGTTTAAACTCTGGTTTTGAATTATATTAAATGTTGTGTTACTTAGTGATACTGGATTTAGCAAGGCCCTGATCCTGCAGATACCTAGTCAGTTTACATGTGTGAATACTGACTTCACATGTCACATTGACTTAAAGATTTAACAAACACTATAGAGAAAAATCCAGAGTAGGAATTGTCCAAAAGGAAAGATATGAACTCTCTCTCTGTTCCTCCTTGTCTGTCTGCTGCAGAGCTGTGTGTCTAAATGAACACAGTTCCATATGAGAAATCTAAACACAATAAATCAGTGCTACACAAATGGTGTAATAATGGTAATATTTCAGGACTGGGTGAACACTGTTTGATAGGTCTTGTCATGATTTGTGAAATGCACCTGAAGCTTCTTATCCTGCAGGTTAGAGTTGCTTTCATTTTTGAAGAAGACTGTTTTGAGGAGAAACTGTCTCTATGAGCTTTATACAGACTGAATGAAAGGAAGCTCATGAGGGATACACTTGGGCCCATATTTGAGAATTTATGAGGTTTCCTAAAGGTTGTGCGGATTCAGTGTGCAAGCAATGGAAATTTTTGGAAAGTCAAGTATATGCACTTCATGCAAATTGGTTTAATTCTCTTTCAAATGACAGGTATTCTGTGATCAATTTGTTCATAAACAGGACAAAAATACCAAAGGTCTTTGAATATTATCTGTTTATTATTGGACAGTATCTTCTTTGAAAGAAGTTAGAATTGTATTTTTTTTCCCAACATACACTTTTGTTTCAATTAGGGAAGATAGATTCCAGTCATTGTGGTGCCTGTCAGCGCTGCAAGCGATCATGGTTAATTGGCTTACTCAAATGACTGTTTGAGATTGATGGACGCTGTTCATGTACTGCAGCTGAGTAAATATTTCTCCAGTAGCCTTGAGCATTGTGGGTTTTTTTATGGAATACACTTAGAAGTCAAACCCAATATTTCTGCTAGCATTTCTTATGTTACCATCTCTAGAAATCGAGTAATACTTTGCAAGTACAATTTCATTATTGTCCTCTCTTTTTTTATTCCCCAAAAAGATTAGCTTTAATCGATTAATCTGGTTCATGCAGATTGGCTACTGCTATTGGAAAATATGTCTAAGATTGTCTTGTTCAGGGAGAATTGGCCCAACATGCAGTATTCTGCTCCTATTGGGACAGCACAGCAGTTCCTTCTCAGCAGTTGGTCCCAATTCCTGTGATCAGTTTGAAGGGAATGCTGAGGGGTGAGGTAAAATGCAGTTAATGTACAACTGACAAATGTTGTTGTAGCCTTCTGAAACCAAAGCAGAGAACAGACATCTTTTCAGTCCTGACTTTAGGCAGCATTCAGTATTTTTCCTATTTTCAGCTGCAGCTTACCAGTTGTCCCTTAATAGCTGTGAAGCCAGGGGAGGTACTGAAGGTTCCACACAAGCCACTAGGAAAATCTATGCTTTTTGCTGTAAAGTATAGCCTAATTTCTATGTGCCATATAATAGCATTGCTATTATGTAAGGCTGCAGTCTTTTTGTGCTGTGGTTGGTTCTTAAATCTTAGGTTGGTCCATGCTTTAGGAAATACTGGTTTTGTATTGTACCATTGCATCACTTAATCCACAGCTGGCATGGTTGCAGTAATGATAATAATCAATATAGTAACAGCAGTACTACTACTACAACAACTTCTGTTTATTTTAGTTCACTCCCCTGATTTCAGTAGAGTGTGCCAGCATCTGCTTGGAAATCCTGTTTGTTTCGTCTCAGATCCATAGCATTCCCAGCCAGAGCAATAACCAAACTGCCTCTGAGGTACCTGAGATTTCAGACCTAAGTGCTCTGTAGTTGCACAGGGCTTGTTTGTGATTCTGTAATTTGTTAAAGGAATGTCAGGAGTGCTGAGCTGTGTATATGGATAGGGCTAGAAAACAGTTCTGAAAAAGCTTCCTTTTTATCTGTGGTCAGTCTGTCAGTGTGCAGTGATAAAGCCTCTTAGTTTCTTGTGTTCCTCACACTTGATCTGTTGAAGTATTGATGTGAATGTATTTCTTAAAGCTTTTCCTTCGTTGCCTCTGCACAGTATATCTTCCATGGTCATTGTCTCTTCTCCTGTGCTCAGTTTCTTCTTGAAAGTTTCATACACAAATGTAGCCACCTTTCTTTGCCAACAGCCTGCTATTCTGTGTCTACTTTTGTCCCAAGGAATAAGTTCTGTCCTGTGCCACTCATATGTGTTCACAGTTGTTTTGTTAGCTCAATATGGCTGAATCACAGCTTTAAAGCTCCCAGTGTTTCACCTCTTGCTCACTCTCTGTTGCTGTGAATAATCATTATTCTAAGCCATTGAGGACTGAAATCTAAAAATTCTAATTTCTATGATGTGATGGATCTTAGAACCAGGAGTAGGGTCTCGGTTTTAGTCTTGCAAATTTTGAATACAAAGGGTTTTTATATTTCTTTCTTTATTTTTCAACCTGTCATATGAAAACTCTTGTCCAACTCATACATTGTTACGCTAATGTATTTCTGTAACCTATCCAGTTGCAGCTTGGCTCCACTCATGTCGTCTAGAGACGTCTTATGGGTAGAATTTTCCACTCTTTCTACTGATTTATCTCTTGCTCAGGTTCTTCTTTTGTCTTCTCTTTCACTGGATCTCACAGATAAACTGTTCCTTTTCACTTTCAAGGTACTTCAAAACCTGTCCTCAGCGATTTTTAGTTGGGTTTTTTTTTTTCTCTCTAGAGGCCATTTCCTGCCTCAGATCTTGTTAGTTTCTGCTCCCATACTTTCAACTTTTTATATAAATTTCTCCCAAGCTGCCCTTTATGCCTGAAAGAAACTTCCTATAAATGTCTGCAAAGCCACTTCGTTGTTTCTCATTTTGTTTCTGTTTAAAGTTACTTTTCCTTTTGCTCATTTTCCATTTTTTCTCCCCTCTATGAAGGTTACAAAATATCACAAAGAATTAAGCTCGTGTTGTGCTAAAGTTGCTATCTGTAATTATGCCCCCGTTGGCTTTCCAAATCTTGCCTTTTATGTTAAAATCAAACCATAAGCTCCTTGCAGAGGTTATGTATCCTGTATAAGCAATATTGAGTGCCTGCATAGTTCAGTTGTGATCTGAGATGATCTAACCCAAGAGTAATGTTAATCTGAGTATTACAAAGAACTTCATTGGGAAGGTAAAGATATTGGCTAGTGTTAAAGCAAACCCAAACACCGCTTTTTCTTTTCACCCCAAAGCTGCACAGGCTACTTGTCTGCTCTGAGGTACAGTTTATTGTTACTTCCTGTGCCCTAATATCCTCTCCAAACACTTTCTGTCTTCTTCAGCTGGCTTGTGTCCCTTGTGTCCGCAGCTAAGACAAGATGCATTTAATTTTTTTGTCTGTACCTCTTATCTCTGTGTCAACTACAAGATAAATATTTTGAAGAACATTACACACCTGTTCTTTAATCCCTTATCTGTCTGTCTACATTGATCTTGGCTTCCATTTTGTTCTGGTTTTGCACAGCTTTAAATTTCACCGGGTCTTTCACATCTGGGTGCTTATTTAGACCACCATGGAGGATGCATGTTTAAAATACTTTTTCTTGGACTATATTGAAGTGTGTCATTCACCAGCATACAGTAAATGGTGATTGGGATGATATTCAAAATGCTGCCTTTTTGAATAACAGTAGTGTCTCTGCTGTAGAGGTTTATCCCCACAACAGGTTATGCTCTTGAGACCAGTAAGTAAGTAGAGGCTCCTTTCAGGAAGTTCTTGATGGCTGTACATGCTCTTATATATCTTCTATATATCATCTGTAGCAGATGATCAATGTTTGGAGCTGATTTCTGCCCCATCAACCAGAAAACCAAATAGATATGTTTTATTTCATGTAGGATCATGTATTTTACAGGAGTTGCAGAGTAGAAACCAAGCCACAGGTAAGTTTGTTTGCCATCAGAGCTGGGATTTTTAACCACGGCAGGAAAACCACGTACATTAAAGACCAAAGAGTAACAGTCTAGCTTTGAAAACAGTTGCACCCTACTGAACAGTGAAGTATTCCCATTACTTATAAAGGGAAACTACAAAATTGTGTATGCTTTGAGTAATGTAAGGCTTTCTTGTTAAAGTTGCCTGTGAGTCCAATTTTGGGTAAAGTGTCTCTAATTACAGGAAGGTAAATGTAGCTGCTTAATTTCGAAAGTACAGTCAATGGAGCAGATAAATCACTGTAGACAATCTCAAAGCCAAATCCTTAATCCATTTATTCATGGATTTTTGATACATATGTATTTACACATTTGGTGGTTGATTCATTTTTATTTTTGTGGGGTTTTGTTGTTTGGTTGGGTTTTTTTGTTTCAGTTTTTTGGGGTCTTTTGGTTGTTGTTGTGGGTTTTTGTTTTGTTCTGAGTTCTCTTCTCTAGTTCTTTCTAGAGTTTAATGTTTGTTCATGAGAGCTACTGGCTGAAATATTCAATTTTCTATTGAAAAGTAAATCAAGGCTTTTAATATAATTTTTACCATGAAAATGTATATAGATTATGTATATAATTTATCTACTTCTTCTCCTTATGCTCTCTTCAAATGACCAAAATCTAAGCTGATGAAATAAAAGCACAGATTTTGCTGAAGTGCTTTAGTTACTTTTCTAGCTAATCTTTCCACTATTGGTAAGATTTTAATGATAGTTCATAATGTACAAAACATTGAAATAAGTCTTGCCTTTTATTCCTATTGTTGTTTGCATCTGTCAATTTGCATGTTCAAAATAAGGACTAGATTAGCACAGATGCCAAATTACAATGTGAAGAGTGAGGTTTTTTCTGAATTGTGACAGTGTAGGTCCTGCTGTACTCCCTCACCTTCTGTAGACATGACTTGCCATATTTCCACTTACCCTGTGCATATAGTCTCATAGCATCCTGCAGTGTGATTATCTGTACAGTTATAGCAATCTGACTGATTAAAAGACACTGGAAGCAGACATCATGCACTTCTGCTCACTGCAGTTCCTGCAGCCCTCACCTGTTCCATGGCTGCAGTATCATTAATGTAATATTACAGGCATGTGTCAGAAGCACAGTAGTTTGTTGGATCTATGAGGTTTCACCCTAAGGTCAGTAAGTTCAGATTGCTTTAGAGACCAAAATAAAATGGTTTACTAAACCAAAAATTTTTACTTTTGCTTTGGTCTCAGCCATGGGGATTGTGTTCTGAAACCATCACTGGCCCTGAAGCAGCTCAAAAAATCTCTTTAAAGGGCTTTTAAAGTAACCTACCAGGGAGAGCAGCCACATTTTCAACATTTTGTTAAGAAAGGTTATACATCAAGGATAGGTGAAGTATTTTAATAAAGTACTTTCTAGCCACTTATTGATGTCCAAAGAAATTTGGGTGAGGGAAAAAGGTAACAATTACAAGTGTATATTGGCACCACCCTGGGAAGATGAAGATAAGTTGGCTAATGCTTGATGCTTTATTTTGTGCTTACCTCTTAGGAAAGCATGTGGTTACTGGTTTTGTCTATGACTTTTTGGTTTTTTAAAATCTTTTCATCAGAATACTAAATTGATATTTGGTATTTAATCACATCTCTTATTGTGAAAACATATAGACTAGTAGAATGCTCTCTTTAGTTTCCCCTTCTTAATTTTTTTTACTGAAAAATTCCCTGCCTCGCTGACATTGAATTCCAGTTTAAGAAATTAGCTACAGAATGATGAAAGAACTGACTGAAGTCATGTCAACTTTTTAGTTGAACTACTTTGAGGGGCTCTGTATGAAACAGATTTCAGAATGTGCCATTACAAGAACATTGAGGTGCCCTTCATACAAAATTTTGAATCTGGAAGAAAAGCTGAGGTGGGTTTCTAAGCAAAGATGAAATGATAGGAATATGCTTTTATTTATTTTTCTATGAAATTCACTGCTCATCAGCTGAATTATAAGTCTGTAGTTTGCAACAATATTTTTTAGTTCTGAGTTTGGTTTTGGGACTCTTCCTTGATTTTCTGTTTGGCCCCATTAGACTAGGCCATTTTCTCCTGTTCTCAAACCAAATGTGTTGTATTTAACATAATTCAGCCAACAATTTAGCTACTTGTTACTTGCCTTGTCTACATTTTTTTTTATTGTGGAATATCAAATCAGTTGTTGGACTGTCAGGAAAAATATCCAAGAATTCTTTTTTTCTTTTTGCTGCATTTTTTCCTTTCCTTATTGATATTATATTGGAATTTGTGCACTGCAGCTTATAAAGAAAAACAATTGTATTAGATGATATCTCCCTCTCTTTCTTTCACAGCTTTCCAGTTAAAAAAAAAAAAAAGCAATCCACTGACCTGTTTTCAAGTCTGATTTAATTGAACTGTTCATGACAATGAAACATATTGAGGATTTTATTTATCTCCCCTTCAGTATCTGTTCCTGCATTGTTTGAAGTAATTGTTTTTATATATTAAATGATTTCCACTCAGGCTATGAATCTGTTTGTCAATAGTCTGTGTTTGTACCCTGCCTGGCCCTTTAATGATAATCTCTGATTAGTCACACTGTTCCCAGCCTTTGGAGTTTGCTAAGATCTTTTAGAGAGGAAAGAGATGGAGGAGGATTGAAGTTATCTGTAAATAATTAGGCAGGTGGGCAATTCATGCCAGCTGTGAAAAAAAAGTACTCAGCAGTTTAATCAAATGCCAAATATGAGCCAATATTTGCCATTGTTCTTGAACCCTGTGAGGCTAAATATGAATAAGCATGCATTCTGCTATGGCTGTGACTAACACAGCCATAGATGGATTCCACTTTATTCTGCATGGCTATTTTCCCATTAGTTTAATTTGAAAGAGAGGGTAGTAAACCAATTTTTATGGTTGCACAGTGGCATTAAATGGTGAGTTTCATGAAAGACTAGTAGAAGTGATAAGAGTGTTAATTTTAAATTTTGTAAGAAAACAAGGAAAGCAAAATAGTTGGCTAGAAAGATTTGTTGCACTAAAAGAATATTGTATAAATCTGTTGCTGTTGTGCTTGCTTATGCAATGTCTGAAAAAAAGATAGGGTTTTTATTCATCTTGTTTTAGATATAAAGTACTCTCAGAAAAGACAGTATGGTGATTTTTCTTCCTGGTTTTAAACAAATTTTAGGGAGCCAGATTTCCCCTTCTTAAAAGGGAGTAGGAAATATTTTGGGCTAAAAATGTGATCCCATGTAAGGTGCACTTTGTGAAGAACGTGTGCCACCTCAGGATGTGTTGTGTACCCTCAAAGACAGAGAGGTCTCAGGGAGGCACAGGATAAATGGATGTGCTGAAGAAGCAGGTAGTAATGTCACTATGGCAGGTGGCAGAAGTGGAATAAGTGAAATCAGAGCACTGTCTCTGGGTCCCTGCCGAGGAGCAGGGTGAGCTGCTGCTGCCACCCACCATGAGGCTGCAAGTCCATGTCTTTCACGTGGGATGGATGGTAGGATTTTGCCTGCAGCTGGCTGATTCCAGAGGGAGAGGGCAAAGGATATGGCTGAGTTCAGAAGTGTGAGCCTGTGAAGGAAGGACAAGTCTCTTCAGGTGTGTTACAAGAGGCTGGCACTTGGATCTCATTTGACAGTCAGCAAGACACTTGGAAACAAGATGTTACTAATTTTCTGGTGTTAAATTATTGTGTACTGGGCTATTTTTTAACAGTTATAAACACACCACAAAGAATTGTTCTTGGGGGTTCTTTTTGTGCTTGTTTCTTTTTTTCCCCCCAAAAGTTTTCTAAACAACTCCTCTAATACATGCTGGTTTCATTGGGACATAGCTCATTTTCTACTTAGTAGCTGGCACAGTGCTGATGTTCGGATTTAACAGGATACAAACTTGCACATTTAATACTGAAAGGCAAAATAATACACGTGTCTGAGGCTGCTGAGGCCATTCCCTTGTTTTTTGTGCTCAATATAATCTTCCTTTTTTATTCTAATTTATTAGGGTGGTTGGTATTCTACGGCAAGCTGTGTTTTCTTGCTTGGGTGGATTTGATTATAATGACTCTTTAATATTTTTTTTCTCAAACCAGACATCGCTGCTGTGAAGTGGCTGCTTAGAGTAGCACCTTCAAACTCAGACTTCACTTTTTGTGCATTTCATCATGTCTGTTGATTTCACTCTTTTTTTTTTTTTTCCCTCCTATTTGTATTTTAAAGGCAATGCATAAATCTTTGTTCATTCTGTCCCATTAAATCCCATTAAAACACTTCTCTAGTGCACTGCCTTGGGCTCTCCTTTATAGTACAGCAAGGGAAGTTTCATTTCCAGTTGTGACCACTACAAATGAGCACAGAAAGCTGAATTTTTAAGGTTAAACAATTCCACAGTTTTCACAGGTATCTGGAATTCTGTTTACAGAAAAAAAAAAAAAAGGTCAAGGACTTGTTAAAACCTTCAGAATCTCCCTCTGATGGCAGTGACTCTCAAGAATAATGCAGAGTTTTAGAACAAAGTCACCTTAAAACTGCATTTGTATAGTATTTTTGTTGTCTCTGTCTTTGCACTGTTTGCCTCATGCATTAGTTGTTCACAACCTTTGAAAAACACTGAGTTACCACAGTTCAGGTGGTAATTCATCTGCCATACAGCACAGAGCAAGAGGAAACCTCCCTCTAGCATATCTGTTTCCTGAACTTGTACTTCTCCCATCTGGAGAGGTGGGAAAATTAAAAGAGATTAAGATAGCCCTGGAATATCTGCCTTGGTACTTCTCAAGGATGAAGTGCCAAATTTCTCAAACTTTTCTAAGAGAGGGGTGATATCAGTTGCTGAAATTAGTGAGGGATCTGTAACTTGTACAGTTGTCTGCTGTGATTGCTTAGAGGAAAATGAACAACAACAAAAAAAAATCCACTCCAATCAACGAAGCCTTCAGCTTTTATTTAAAACCAGAATTGATTTACTGCACTATTATCTTGGTTTGAAAAGTCAGGTGTCTGCTAAGGAAGGTAGGAACTTCCCTTGAAATGGAAAATGTGAAATTCCTCTCTCTGAATTATAATTATGTTTTTAAATTAAGGGGCTCTCAGAAAAAGATATGGGAATAGGAATAGCAGTTCTTTACTAGGAAAATTAAAAATACAAATGCAATAGTACAAAAAAAGAAAACAAACCACTGACAGAGTCAGAATACAACCTGACACCCTGTGGGCCAGGGTGTTGGTGGCAGTGCCATTAAATGGTGGCTGCAGCCCTCCTGCAGTGACAGGGCTGGTTCTGTTGGAGCAGGGATCCTGTAGAGGGGTGGAGTTTTCTTCTGAAGGCCCGGTGGTGGTGTAGATGGGCCTGGTCTTCCTCTGGGAATCCAGTGGAGAAGACAGCTGCTCCTCTGGGAATCCAATGGGAAAAGGCTGTCCTGGTGTTCTAACATGTCTGATTATATCTAGGTGGGAATGCTTGGCTCTTCTCCCTGGGTGGAGCACCTCCCAATGGGATGATGGAATTTTTATTAGTTGTGCAGTGAGACTTAATGGCCCATTAACAGAAGATATTTCCCGGAGGGAGGATTGGTTTATGGAAGAGATAAAGAAAAACTGCCCAATTAAAAGAAGATAACTGTCACACCTTTAACAGATGGCAAATAGAATACACACTCCCAGCTAAATCTTTCAGCCTCAACACAACCATGCATTTTTACTGGCCAAGTAAACTAGTACTAACTCCTTTGGCTCAAGCAAGAGTGTGAACACCGTGTCTTCCTCGCTTTTGCCTGTCCATTCAACCCATAACTGAGAGGTGAACAACCAACACCAAGTGTTTCAGCCTGGTCTCCAGCTCTTTCCCTGCAGGGGAGCTGCTGAGCTGCTCGCTGCAGCCCTCACGGGGCTGCAGTGCAGGAAGGATCACATCTGCCATCAGGTAGTGAGACTGCTGCCATTAAGGTCGGAGTGTGGTCAAGAGCTGCTGCTTTACCCCTTTGTCTGAAGTGCAGAAACAAATGGCTGGATTCTTCAAAAAGCAGAATTCTTTCATGCATCTGTATTGCTTATCTCTCTCAAGTTTTACTGTGTCAAAAATTATTTCATGAAAAGGGGCTACCTTTTATTTATTTATTTTGTTTTTCGCCTTTCTTTTCTGGCCATAAGTCTACAGAGGAATTTGATTTTCTGTTACGGAAGGAGCTTCCTTGAGGCTTTAATAAGCAAACTGGAATCTCTTTAGGGAAATTTCCTTTCTGATTATGTATCCTTTTGTGTGTGTGTTGGTAGGTGTACAAGACAGATGGTAACAGTTCTGCAAACTGTCACGTTTGATGTCCACATTTTCATGAATTCTTCAAAATCTGAAATTTCTTGAAAAATGTTAAATTGTGTGTTGAAAGGTTTGGGGGAAAACATAGAAAGCTTGCTTTGTTTGGTTCTTAAAGATATAGAATATCTGTTTTAACACAGTCTAACTCTGAAGTACTAAGGTTGCCCTTTAATTTCTGTCCAGAGGTGATTGCACTGTGTGGGAACCTCCAAGTTAGATTCCCATCCCATATCTTCTTCCTGAAGTAATCAGTGTGTGTCAGGGGCGAGGAGGCAGCGACAGAAGGGCGTGTACAACTTTTGTCTCTCATTCTGTCTCTCACTGGCTGCTGGCTGCTATGCAAATGGTAATCCAAAAGAGAATAGAGGAAGCGCCTTCAGATTTATATATGAGTCAAAAAACAGTTGGCTTGCAGACTCTGGTAAACGTAAACATAGATATGGTTGTTTCTCTGTTTTTAGGAATACACTATAGATATAATTTTTGCCCAGACTTGGTATGACAGTCGCCTAAAATTTAACAGCTCAATGAAGGTGCTTATGCTTAATAGCAATATGGTTGGAAAAATCTGGATTCCAGACACTTTCTTCCGGAACTCAAGGAAATCTGATGCTCACTGGATTACAACTCCAAATCGTTTGCTTCGAATCTGGAGTGATGGAAGAGTATTATACACTCTAAGGTGGGTTTTTATTATTTGGGAAGGAAAAAACCCAAAACCCTGTTATGAACAGGAATATGAAAATAATGAATATGAATCAAATTCCTGGCATCTCTTTTGTTATGGGCCATAGGATTTTGCAAGGAGTTGGTTAAACAAGAAAATAAAAAAGATCATTCGATCATGGAAAAGATGAAATTCATAGTATTGAAATATAATGCAGAGATAATTGCCTAAGGACAACTGAAGGTGATAGCAAATTTTGATCTAATTTTGGTACAGGCAAGATTTGAAAAAGGATGTTATATAGTATATAGCATCATGGTGATCTGCCACTAACGTATTGCAGATAAATTATTTTTGGTCTAAATACTTCATAATCTAATTTTCACCAAATTATATTCTGTAAGTAAAATATTAAATGTTTCAAATAATAAAAATCATAAGTTTGATTAAAACTAAGGCCCGAGTCCTGCATGTACTTCTTCACATATTTACACTTGTAAGCTATTAAAATCAGCGGATGTATTCATCCAAAATAGGCATAAACAAACATGTTGGTGGTAATTCTACTTGGCAAATGGGAGATGCCTGTGCTGTTTTTAAGCTTAAGGCTATCTGTACTGAATTTTGAGTCACTTTTCAAACAGTTCTTGAGAGGCTGTAGTCTACAGGAAGTATTTTAGGGTCATCTCGGTCATATTTTCTAAATATGCTAAAAATATCTTGTAATAAGTCAGGACCTGATCAAGAATTAGTCTATGCAGAGGGTGCCATAAATATGATTTTGCTCTTAAGAGTTTATTTATCTATTTAAAACAAAAAGTGGCACTTTTAATTACTTTCTTCTCAATCACTTATGCTGTGTTCATATGCAGCCTATGTTGTATGAACAATGTATAATTTTCTCCTGTATCGAATGTAAGAAGAATTAGAATGCTTTGCAAGCATTCTCTTCACTGAATTTTTTCTTAGTATGCATCATTTGAGAGCATACAGACATCTCTGGAGAGCGATTTTTAAATGGTTTATTATGCCAGTTGTTGTTTATAAAAGCCTCTAGAGAGCCCCTGCTGTTGACATGGTAATTTTTTTTTTCTTTTTCTAATTAGCAATTGTAGAGTCATACTTGGACTTTACCCTTCCATTGTCCATTCATTTTCAAAGAAAAATTTCTCCTGAAGAGATTCAAAGTAACAGAAGGAAATAAATATGAGCAAAAAAAATCATGTGAGTCCTCACAGAGCAATAGGTTAGAATTACTGTGTCAGAGTATGAGAAATAAGGTGCAACGAGCTGGTAACAGAACAACAGAACAGGCTTTGACCCAGAACTGCAACGCACAAACATCTCTATGGGTAAAAATACAGCCTGAATTTGACCTAAGGTAAAACAACATTGAGAGGTTCATATCTTGCTTATTGAAGGAACAATAACATGATCTGACAGTGCTCCAGGTCCGTGGGCTCCCCTGTATCACCACTCTTTCCTTGTCAGTAATTCAGAGGGCAGACGTGGTGAAAATGTCAATCAGCCTTACTGAATCTCTGAGGGTGGCCCATGCTCTGCCCATTGCACCATCAGCGAGTCCAGATCTAGTTGTGGTGCTTTCAACACAAGGCTCAGCTTGTTTTCTTTTTCTTTGAGTGTTTAACTATCCAAAAATTGAAAATGCTAATTAAAGGCAATACATGCCCAGATCGTAGCTGACAAATTTGAAAAGCATCTCCATAGGAATGCAAGTATTCTGCTTAAAAGTGTGGGGAAGGGTCTTTCTTCCTGTCTCCCACAGTGTATGCTAAGAAATATACTTTTCCTTATAAACCTTTGGTCAGGTCATAGTGGCAGTTTGTGTAGAATAATTACTTTGTTCAGAGACTTATAAAACTATCTGGCAGCATGTCTCAGAGTCTTTTTCAATCACTTCTAGTCTAATATGTAAGCATTGCACACAGTCAAGTATGTGAGCACTATGGTAATTTTTAAAGTTGATTTTAGGAGATATTCTGACTTTCTATACAGTGTTGCTAACAAAGGAGGAGATATTTTAAATGCAAAGAAGTCAGTTTGGAGTCTAGCCCCTTACTTTGGCTTACTAGTGAAAAGTAGCAGAACTGGGTTTTGCACTTACTGCTTGGAAGTCCTGTGGAAATCTGTGATAGCATTTTCAAAAGCAGAAAATTATTTAGTTCAGACAATTATGAGTCCTAAACCAGTTCTAAAATGTTTATAAGTTGTGAATTATTTGAATACCTTAGACCAAATAGGTAGAAACATTGTCTGCTTTTTCCTGTCCAAGTACTCTCTTCAACAGAACTGCTTCCATGAGTATAGAGCAAGTCCAATGTCCCCCATGATTTTTCTCTTATGTAAAGTCACCAGAAACAATGATGCCAAATGCAATTTGACTTGATAAATGTGTTCTAAAAAAAAAAATTCCTTTTTGTGCTATCATAATCTTCTCTTCTTCCTGTCTTCAGACCTTATTTTTTATCCCCTGTTTCTTGTAGAGCTGAGAGGTTCCCTCAAATCAATTGAACTTTTTGGCTTGAAATGGCTTGAAATACCAATCAAAACACAGATCCTCAAGTTGCATGCAATAATAATTCCTGTTTTGTTCTTTGGTGCTAATGCTGGATGTTGTTTTTCTGATACACAGGAGGCTATTCACAATGTCTATTAATTGGCAAAATTTATTTCTGTGCATGTTCTTTACTATGCAGTCTGAAGTGTCTGAATTCTTGAATATAACCTGTTTTCTTTCTATTTTTTCCCCTTCCTTTTCAAATTAGGTTGACAATTAATGCTGAATGTTATCTTCAGCTTCATAATTTTCCTATGGACGAGCACTCCTGTCCTCTGGAGTTTTCAAGCTGTATGTGGTAAAACACTTTTTTGTCCTCTTTAGATTCAGGCTTTAAATTTCCTTAAGTTTTGACATCAGGAGAGCAAATGTTTACCTTTTAAAGCCTTGCAGTGAAAGAAAAAACTGACCATTCATGTTTTGGCTAGATTTATTGCATTATTTAATGCACTAATGAATGAGTTGAATTACATGTATTTTTTGCAACTTTAAAAATAGTCTTTTTGCTTAGGGGTCTAATACAGTGCCTATTCCAGTTAATGGAAATGCACTGGCCTGGGAAAACTTTGGGTTTTTTATGTCTGCAAGACTTGAAAGCTTTGAATTAGTTCCATATAGTATACTTAAAAGGAAAAATAAGATATGTCTTCTTCAACCTGCTCCTGTAAGTGCTGAATCAGTAGAAGTCCTTTTCCTTTCAGTGAGACTTATTTAGATAAGCAAAACTAAAACCTTCAGGTTCTAGTTTTTTAATGCAAACTATGTTTTAAAAAACTAAAATCCTAGGGAATTGTGCTATTGTAATCATACAATCATTAGGGTTGGAGAAAAACTCCAGCATCATCAAGTCCAGTCTGTGACTGAACACCAACTTCCCAACTAAACCACAGCACCAAGTGCCACATCCAGTCATTTCTTGAGCACCTCCAGGGATGGTGACTCCACCATCTCCCTGGGCAGCCTGTTCCAATGCTTCACAAGCTTTCAGTGAAGAAATCCTTCCTGAAATCCAGCCTGAACCTCCCCTGATGCAGACATGAGGCCATGTCCTCTCACCCTGTTGCTGGCTGCATGGGAGAAGAGGCCAACTCCCATCTTGCTACAGCCTCCTTTTAGGAGATCTTCCCTAAACCATCAAATTATGTACTAATAAGGGTTTGTACTTTAAAGCTCTTTCTGATCATTTAACGATAATGTAATGACATTTCTGTTTTAATAGTGACGATTCTGAGCCAATTTTTATGACTGGAGTTTGAGAATACCATGTAGCTATTTTCTAAACATTTGTGTTTACACAGTTTTTGAGTGATCTTACACTTACCTAGACTTAAAATTGAGGCCATATATTTTGTGGTTAAATTTTAAATGTATCAGAAGGACTATAGATGGTCTCAGATCCACTTTCTGTACAGCCCTGGTTAAGTTTATAAGTAACTTCAGAGATAGGAAAACATGCTTTGTTACATTCTATGGCTAAATGCTTGATTTGTTTTGTTTCATTCTAGATGGATATCCCAGAAATGAAATTGAATACAAATGGAAGAAAACCTCTGTTGAAGTGGCAGATCCAAAATACTGGAGATTGTATCAGTTTGCATTTGTAGGGCTACGAAATACAACTGAAATTTCTCACACCTTGTCTGGTAAGGGAAAGTGTTGAGTTTTATTCTGTGCAATATCTATTTAGATCAAGACTAACAGATGAAGATACAACCAAAAACCATATTAGATGTCATATAAATATTTTTAATTATTTTTTTATTTTTAATTTTTAGGTGATTATATTATTATGACAATATTCTTTGATCTCAGCAGACGTATGGGATATTTTACTATTCAGACATACATTCCTTGTATACTCACAGTTGTTCTTTCATGGGTGTCATTTTGGATCAATAAGGATGCAGTTCCTGCAAGGACTTCTCTGGGTAAGAATGTCTTTTTTCAGCCTTGAAGGATCTGGTACTCCCAAAGAATACAAATGTGCAGCAGGAAGTAAAGTAACCAGTTTATTCCCCTTCAGAGTGTGACCATTGGTCATTCTCTCTCTTGAACTGCAACACTGGGAGTGGGAGAATCCTGCTGTAGTTGCACAGCAGAGTTTAAGAAAGAAATGTTGAGCGTGGAAATGCTGATCCAAGTCTTGTGGGTCTGCTGTTGTTCACATAAATACATTTTTTCTTCTTTATATTTTTTTAATCATCTCCAGGGATTGTCATGTGGCAATTATTCGTTTGACATTTAGCATCATGGAGCAAATGAAGTCATTACTACATGACCAAAAATGGTGAAAATCTGGTTTAGTTTTTTTTTGTTAGTTTTTTTGTATTGTTGGCACTGGTTTTTTGGTTGGTTTGTGTTTGTTTGTTTGTGTTGGGGGGGTTGTTTGTTTCGGTTTTTTTTTAGTAGAATGATTCAATTATTCTTTTAGACACAGGACAGGACAGAAAGCAAAGTTGCACTTTAAGAAGTTGAGCCTGTAATTCACAAAAACTCCTGCTTTTACTACAGACAGTGCTGAAGTGTGTTGCAAGTTCTAATACAAAGATAAATCAGTGTTAGTGTCATCTTGCCTGACCTATTAAGGATGGCATCAGTCCGCCAAGTTTGACTGCTTAGGATTCCTGTGCTGCCTTGGAGAAAAGTTGTAGTCCCCACACAAAGCCTGACGAACGGGTACACAGAGTGCACAAGACACAGCTTCGAGCTCAGCAGGGACAGGTGCTTACAGCAGAACTAGTGACAGCAGTCTGACCTGTTTTGGGGGAAAGGTGAAGAGCTGAGAGTTGTATCTTAGGAAGTTAGAGATGCGAGCTAATTTACTCCATCAGTTGTATTGTTGTGAGCATACGGTTCCCACCCTACAAGATCATTCACTGCCAGAAGCATGAGCCCACACTTTAACACCCTGCCTTTCCCACTGAGCCTGGACCACCAGCCAGCCTGCCAGATTAATGAGTCGAGAGAGAAAGTGTGCAAGAACGAGCATGGCTCAGTAGCCTAATGAAAAGGTAAGGGAAGAGAATCTCAGGATCCTGGATCCTAATTTTATGTTACTTGAAAGTGCTGCGAAGTTTAGTGAAGAGAGTCTGAAGTCTTGAATAAATAATGAAAATTACTTCTGATAGTTTTAGACCTTGATGCAGAAATCTCATCAGATTTCTTTGACTCATTTGAATCATTGTGGATTCTGACTAGTTACAATACAATAGTTATAACAGAAAAAATATGTTCTATTGGTGTCCTTCTAGTTCTGTATCCAGTTTTTTTTTTTTTACAAAGTACTTTTTATATGCCATGAACCTAGAACTCTGTCTTTGATGTCATGGTTAAGCTGAAGTTTTCAAGCTCTCAGTTCAGCAGTACTAGCCTTCATCTACTCAAGATGAAATACAAACATTTGTAATATCTTATTTACAGCTCCCTGCAGGCAACTCTGAACTCCTTTCTTGTAAACATGCAAAAGCCATCACTTGGCAGATTGTAGGAGGACTTTTCCTACACGCAAATGTTCTGGAGAAGGAGAAAGAGAGTACCTGTCAAATAGACACAATTCTATGGAACGAGAAATTAATACAAGAAAGCCAAAACTAAGCAAGGTTTGTCACAGGTGGCTGTTTTGCTGTTGAAGGTTTGCCCCCTGTGCCCTTCACACAGCAGACAAGGCTGGAAAAATTCATGTGTCTTTTTGTCCTCTCTGAATGGAAGCTGGTACAGGGAATGGTGGGTGCCACTTCCCACCTGGAGGGTCTGGTGCACCGAAAAGGCTGGACCTTTTTCTCTCATATATATTGGAAGATCCTGGAAGACTGTGGTTTCCCAGAGCAAAAGATTTGTGATGATTACAGATATTTAAATATTTAGCCATACAGAGAAGTGTCAAATTGATTTTCAAAAGTATCTGATGAGAGTGAAGCACTTTTGGAGAACTCTGTGGTTATTTGTTTGCCCTTTAGGTGTGTAATTTCATTGGGACATCTCTTGGAAAAACACTACTGCAGGAACAGTCTGTACAGACCAGTGATTCCATGCTTTGATTTGTGACCCATAGACACCTTTAGCCTGCTGCATTGCTTTTGTTTGTTTGGTTGCTTTGGTTGTTTTTGTTTTTAATAATCTTGTGCATGTAAATAACAAATTATTTGTGTGTTCAAGTATTGCTTTTCAAAGGAAAGGTCACACCTTAGTTTTGGACTACTATATAAATGGATTTGCATCACCCTTTGAAGCATCAAATATAAGAAGAAAGTGTTAAGACCTTATAAATGCCAAATTAATGAAAAGTGGTATAGTTGAGATTTTGAACACATAGCTATTAAGGCCAGTTTATTCTTTTAATTAGCTTGTATGTCAGTGAATCAAGGGAAACTTTTTATATTATTAAGACACAGTGTTGAAAGCATATCTGGTAACTTAGAGAATGAGACCAAAAAGCCATGAATGTCATCAAATTTGATCTATGTTTCTTCAGAAGCAGACAAGTGGAAACATTATTCATTTTTCTTTCATTTACCAAAAGCTTGAAATCATTGATAAATAATACACCTTTTATTTCTGAATGCCTCCTTCTTAACATTTTAGTCTTTTGAGCTAAGGGACTTCCTTGTGTTTATAAAATTTGTTTGCTTATTTGTACCCCTTTTTCTACTGTATTTATGTGTACATTTTATGTCAGATCTATAAAATTTCACAGATTTTGTGTCATTGTTTGTTCAGTGTGTGTTGAAAATAGGAGGGATTTAAAGGGATGGTGAAATGTGCTGCTTTCTCTACGATCCCATGGAAGCTGCTGCATCCACAGGGATGAATTCTTGCCGTAGCACCCATGTACGTGGATGTAATCAGTGGTGAACCCATTGACCCCTCCTGTGGGTCAGTTTCTATATGACTCATTAATTAATTAAGAGCTAATATGATTACTTTTTTTGGTGACAATATCATTAGATTACCTATACATTTCCCTCTTTCTGTCTTTTTTCTTTCTTTCTTTCTCGAACAGGGATCACAACGGTGCTGACCATGACAACGCTGAGTACAATTGCTAGGAAGTCACTCCCAAAGGTTTCCTATGTGACAGCAATGGACCTTTTTGTTTCAGTTTGCTTTATTTTTGTGTTTGCTGCCTTGATGGAATATGGCACCTTACATTACTTTACCAGCAACAGAAAAGGGGACAAAGGAAAAGAAAAGAAGGCGAAATCTAAGCCATCAGTAAGTTAAGTCAAACAAGAAAAAAAAAGAAATACAGAGTCATTTTTATTGTAGAATTCATTTTGAAAGACTGCTTCTTAAGTAGAAAAGCTAAATTAACACTAATATTTATTTTTTAATTTTTTTGCAGTTGGGGGCTTGTACTTATTTTGTGTAAAAACAACTAGTGAGCAAAGGGTTTAGATGACTTCAGACATGTGAATGAGGACACATGAGCCTAAGGTGGAGAGTGGTTTGATATGATATTCCACGTCCTTGATTCTTCTAGAACTGCCCATGAAGTGTGTGTCTGTGGAGATAGTTGTGTAGGGGCACAGTGCTTCTGAAAACAGCCCCTGGCAGACAACAGCTAAAACTGTAGCAGTAAAGATAATGTGAATGGACTGAAGATATGAGGATTTCTTTGGATCTGCATCACCTAACTTAAATATTACAAAGCTTTGCAAAGGAAAAAATGCTTATTATTGGCCAGTATTCTGAATCCCCCTACAGAAATTCTATCTTAACTGTTTTCTAAATTGGCTTCCATGTTTCTTTCTGGTTAAATTAACCTTCTGCTTTTACAAGGTGATGTTTTTATGGTAAACCTCCACACATCTCAGGATCAAGTATTATTCAATTTTAAGACTCTCTGATTGTGTAGTAAGAATATTGTCATTTCCAAATAATTTATTGTTTGAAGTCAGTACAAATATTTAAAGATAGTCTTTAAAGTAAAAAAAACATTGGAGAGAATAGGAGAAAGGAAAATGTTATAAAGCCCCTTTCCAAATCATCTCATCAAAAGTTGCAGGAGCATACCTGAACCATAATACCAGTTGCCTTTTCTGGATGAAAGCTGAATACCAGCTCTGTATGAGGTGAAACAGAAACTGATATGAAATTACAGAAGAAATTTCAGGTATGATGATGCCTCAGGTTTTAGCTTCTATATTTTTCAGATTCTGTGCTGCTTTAGTGTATGGGTCTTGGCTTCATATAAAGGGATAGTAAGCTCTTTTCATAGAATAGGTAGACAAAACAATTCCTTCTCTAAGTAGGGACCAAGGAGAAGATCTCAGGCCCAAGGGTGGACTAAAGAGAGAAAAACAAGAAGGATGGGACTTCATGGGCTGGAGCTGTAATTGGACAATTAGCTCCAATATGCTAAACTTATAAAACTGTGAAACCCCATGACTGGTAGTTCATTTTTTTGTGATCATTTTGGGTTCACCTGGGGTGTAGGCCTGGCTGGACTCTTGTGCTGCCCAAGGTGGATCTGTTGAGGCCTCCTAATAAATCCCTACTTTATTCTTTAGCTCCCTCTAGTCTCTGTTCTAGGTCAGCCTTCACAAGGCATCAGTGGAAGTGCAGGAATCCTGTTAGGAACCATATCCATTCTGCAGCTCGTGTCAGCAAGAACTTGAGCACCCATTCTGCACAGCACTGCTGTGGGCCTCTCTTATGGGGGCACCATGAGGCTGTTGGGGCTTGATTCCAGGGAAATGAATCCCTCAGGATTCACCTGGGGAGCTGTTCCAAGGGGATCAGCTGTGTATTTAGGACAAGGCTAGCGGTGAAGTATTAGTACTTCCCTGTGCTGCCTTGGTCAGACATCACTCTGATCCTCAGAGAATCCTGCACAGTCAGGAAACTGGAAAATGGAGACCTCAAACCTGCTTCCTGTTAGTGGCAGAAACAAATGTGAGCACAACAGAAAGGGCAGAATGCAGGCTTTGGCACGGGCACAGCTGAGTTATGAGGGTAAAGGGTTACAGAGGATGTGGGGGCATCCCAGTGTCAGCGCAGCAGATTCAGTTTTGGGTTGTTGCTGCAATGAGGTTCACTAAAGGCTTAGTGAACAGGGAGCTGGGCATGTCTGCTCTTGGCATTCACAACGCAGAGAAGGCAAAGACACCAGGAAGCACTGCTTTATTCCAACCAGGCAGATGTTGGAGATCAGCTGCTGACAAATCCAAAGACACTGAAGTAGTTTGAAAGTATGCTCTATTGAATGAAATAATGCCACTTTGCAGAATCTGTTCACACATCGCCCATGTGTGCAATAATCTGCCAAGTGCTTTGAGATTTTCAGTGCATATGAAAATTTTAAATGTAGAATAATAATGAGGTAGAAACAATGAAACTTACTGAATAAATAGCTGTGATTTGCACTAAGATTAACATTAGCAATATAATACTAAAAACACTGTTCAATTGGGTTCTTAAACGATGCTTTTTATTTCTAAGAAGTTGAAAAACGAAATATTTTTGCACAGAATTCTTTAAACATGTTATGGATATAAGACCACCACAAAATAAACAGATTACACAAAAAAAAAGGGAGAATTAAATTTAATATACTTAGATGCAAGGATTCTAATTTGATAAGAGTTTTTCTGGTGATGTTTGATAAAAAGATGTGACTTTCCTTGCTCCAAATAAATAAAGAAGGCATCTAATTAGTTAATGGGAAGTCATACCACTACAAATACTTTTCTTTTTTTTCTTTTTTTCTTTTCTTACCCCCTTTTCTTTATTTTTGTCAAAGGCTTCTATTAATTCTTTTTGTCTCGTAGTTACCGATATGTAACTCAAAAAACAGTTTAATTTTAAAAGTCAGTTTAATTCCTTCTGAAAGCTCATTTACAATTGATTTTTTTTCCTTGGGAAAACCTGCCTTGCATAGATCTTCTATTTCTACTGCAAAATGCAATAAATGGTTACTATTCCAGGAACTGATGCCAATAAGCCACAATAAATGATCTTGTGAAAAAAATGGCAAGATTTTGCAAATGATTACAGCAGTTTTATCTTAGAAAATATGCGCTGGCTTCATTCAAGAAAGGTAGTATGAATTGGCTTATGCAAATCCACATTAGTAAGGATAATGAGTTTGGGCAGGAAAGATTAAACTTAATTAGTTGTGGATCTTGTTCTGATCATCATTTCACCTGAAATGAATGTATCACCTGTGCCATGATCTGCACAGACAATGGCTTTCTTTTGTACTTGTGTTAGTGTTATTGCAGAATAATTGGGGTTTGATCCTATCAGAGTATATTATAAATGATCTCACAATAAATGGAGTTTTATCTACAATTTCAGTAGGCATATCCATAAAAAATCAGCATGTGCTTCTATATCTACATGTTGTGGGCGTTTTGTTATTTTGTTTTTGTTTTTTTTTTTCAGTTTCTGACAATTTATAGAAAGGCATTTTCTTGTGAGGTGTTGGTCTTTTTTCCTCTTTTCCCTCACATTGCCTGTTACGCACATTTTATGTGTTTCCTGTGGGTAGTTAAGCCTACAGGATGACTGTGTCTCCTCTCTCAAGCCACCTCTTCAAACTTGTAATTCAGTAGCCACCTCCAGTCTGTGCTGGTGATGTGAACAGTGGAGAGCAGTACTGTCATTTTTTTCTTCTCCCATGGTGTTTCTGTGTTGAGGATTCCTGTTTTACCTCACTAGTAGAAACAACTCATGAAATAAATGTTACATGGGCAAACCAACAGTGAGCAGAGCAGAGTAGGTGTGAATCAGAAATAGGCATCTTTCCCTGAAATAGGCACCTTTCCCATCTTTTTATCTTCAGCAGAATAAAGACTTTTTCTTAATTTAAAATAAATTGAACTTATTTTCCAGTTTTTATAAAAATAAGCCCTCTCTGCAATGCCTTGAATTAGGATAGAAGCATGTAACCCATGGTTTTTTTGTATTGTAAGTATTTTATTATAACTGAAAAGAATAATGATGTCCTTCAGGATGATAATTAGCTCCCAAGGTCATCATGTATAATAAGGTTTGAAACAGCAGTCTGTGTGAAACTTTCTCTGGTAGAGATATTAAATAAAGCTGTTTGAAAACATGATGGATACTGCACTGCATTAACACCATCCCTTGGGATATTGGGTAAAATGCCCCTGAAGCAAAAGAATGTCACCTTAAAAATGTATAGAGGCCTGTGCCCTGGCCAAAGTAATTCCCAGGAAGTGGGACAATAGGACTGTAAAGCATAACAAGAAGCTAAATGATGGCTTCCCACTATCCGTATTTTTTTCATTGTCTATCATGTATAATTGGTTAATAATATCCAGTTAGATTTTCTCACTGCTTCCTTTCCTGCTGTTTTATGTCCTTACAAGAAAAAATAGTAAGAACGTAGAAAAGAGAGAATATAAGAGTAGTGTTAATGTAACCCTTCTCTTTGTTCTGAGGATTTTAGAAGAGATACCAAATGTGGGTTGGGTAAGTTGAAAGAAGATCATGGAATAGTTTAAAACAACCATGAGGTTTTGAAAGAGAAGATAAAGAACAGATGAAGAAAGAGAATATATTTTGAAACAATCAGGAAAACAAGGATGATGCATATAAAACTGTGGAGAAACAAAGAAATCAAAAGGGAAAAGATGGGTTGCGTTAGTGTAAGTGAAAGGAAGGTGGAAAGACAAGTCACAAATAAGAGAATAGCAAACACTATATGTACTAGGAAATAAGCCACCCAGATTTTTTCAAAGATAATTGAAATAATAGTCTAAATATTACACTGAGTTTAGCAGACACAACAAGGTTGTTATGCCCACATAAAGTGAAAGTAAGAACTAAGAACTGAATTAATCAGTGACTTGATTGGCATTCTCCTAAGGAGTCCTGTCTTGGATTCTGAAGGGAGGCTGTATTGTTTAGGGATTTAACATCTGAGCACTAGATGGTATAGCCTGGCCTTATGTGTCTCAGTCTGTTAAACTTCACCAGTGATGCCGTGCTAAACCCATCAGCTTTTTTATTTTTGTGAAAATGTAGCTTCCAGAAACACATCCTGTCTCCTAAAGACTCCAAAGGATGGGAGGACCATTATTCTTTTGTTAGTGATGACTATAGCCTGCTTGTGAACTTGATTGTGACCCAGTTGTCAAGAAGTGACTGACTTCAAAATGTTTGTCTGTGTTGTGTAGATGGGATCAGCTAACCCTGTCTGTGTAACTAATTATCTACTATTCCCAAATCCCAGCACAACCCAATTTTCACTGCGGCAGGTGAAAGTAGTTTGTGATCTTTTGCCTGCATGTGCTAATTACATATAGCAGTTCATAATTTCCTAAACACCCAAAACTGTTTTCTTTAATATAAGAATTTCTGTGTATTGTCCTGAAGGTGATTATATTGCCAGGGAAAGCCTATGGAATTATTTAATGTGAGGACAAAACCACACAAAACTATATTTCCCTTTTTTTTTTTTGTTTTTTCCTTAAGAAACCACCTGCAATTGCTGTTCGGCCTGGATCAACACTAATTCCAATTAATAACATTAATCATCTCCCTGAACGTGATGATGATTATGGATATGAGTGCCTAGAAGGAAAAGACTGTGCTAGTTTCTTTTGTTGTTTTGAAGACTGCCGCACAGGATCTTGGCGAGAAGGAAGAATACACATCCGTATAGCAAAAATTGACTCCTATTCTCGAATCTTCTTTCCAACTGCCTTTGCATTGTTCAATCTTGTTTACTGGATTGGCTATCTTTATCTGTAGATTTCAGAGGTTTGACAAACTCAGAAAAAAAATACTAATTGAATAGTCATTAATACTTGTAACTGAGCGAAGATTAGAGCTGGTCCAAAATGACTCAAATTGTTTGTATACTTTAAAAATTTGAAACAATGAGAGAAAATATGATGATGTAGTCTCCCTCTTGTGATCAGCTGTAGAAGTGATACTGGTATTTTGAAGAAAACATTTTAAAATAAATATCCCTAAGATTTATCTTTCCTGAACACACGTACATACATTTTTTCCAGCTCTAAGAAAATGCAAAATCACAGGCTATGCTATTTAACTGAACCATCCTACATAAGCTCTCAATTTTAATCCTAAATGACAATGCAGAAGGATTTTGTAGCATCTCTTACACCTTTACAAAGAAAGCCTTAATTAAACGGGATTAGTTACTCTCATCCGTTTCATCCATAAGGTGATGATTTTATTAATCCCTAATTTTAAAAAGTTGAAATGCATCATTTCTCTTTTCAATCAGACATTTGTTCTCACCAGTATGTTAAAAAGTGTGATTAGATGATAATTAATCAATTCAGATTTATACAGAATGCAGATAAAAGAGCAGCAAGGAATGGATCCATTAAAACACCCAAGGATAATTCTGAGCTTGTCTTATCTTGGCCATGGATAGAGACTTCTGGCTTTCAACCTTAGATTACGTTTATATCTGTGCAGAATTTCCTGTTATTTCATTGTCATGAGTTCCCTGAAGTTGTTCAAGAGGTCTACAACTCTCAGAAATTCTTACCCAGCTGCCATTGCCTGCTCACTTCATGGAAAACAGACTGGTGTTGGCCAAGATTCTGGCCATTAAGCATAATGATCTTCACATACTCAGTGCTGGAGAAAAAGTCATAACCTGTATTTGGAAGAATTTGTATCACCAGAATTTGGAAGGCCTGTAACAGTGCTATAGTCATTGTACTCAAAGTCACTGTGTTAAATCCCCAGTCCTAGTGTGTGATCTGCTCCCCTTTGCACACAGCATGGTTTTGCAGATTTGGTTTGTTACTGCACAGGCTGCTCACTGAGCCAAAGCCAAGTGGTGTTAATGTATTGAATGTGTGGTATAATTTGTTGGGTAATTACCTTCTTGATATTTGTTTGTTTCTAATGGAAAAGATGCATTATGAAGGAGGAGTTAAAATAATCCTTATACATTGCTGAACCTTCTCCAAGATGGGATACATCCCCTGAAAATCACAGGGCCAGTTCTCCATCCTTTCTGTGGTGAGAGCTCTGGTAGAAATCCTTCAGTAGTAGTCTTTCTGGACTGACTTCTTGGTGTTGACTATTGCTGGCTGGCAGCATTTGGTATCTAATTTCTATTTCTGAGTCCATTGTCTTCATTATGGAAAAGTGCAGTCTTTCCTCCTTTTTCTTAAAAAGAAACTGGTATCAAATGAGCTTGAAAAAATCACGGTAAAATTAAGATATGCATTAAGTAAAAGTCAGCATTACACAGAAGACCTTACAGATCTTTAAAGAGGATTAATGGGATTAGTATTTGGCTGTAGGTAAGGATGTTCAGTACTAAAGATAAAGACATGATTAATAGCTAAGAATAGCAAATGTTACAATAAGGGCTCCCCCCCTTCCCCCCAATATTTCTGTTGAATATGCTCCCTCCTCTGAGTTTCTCAGAAGGGATTACTGTATTTATAGTCTAATTGGTACCAGGCATAGTAAGATATGAAATACAATACACATTTCAGAGGAAATGTTACTCCAGTGTTCAACCCCAAATTTTAATAGAGAATGTGAGATTATGTGCAGTTGTAGTGGAAGGAAGTGTGACAGAAGATCCAATTTTAATGAAAACTTTATTTCAGTATTTAGCTGATGAAATATAGGAGTGGTTTAGAGAATCTGAAAGCCCAGATGATGAGGATGGCTGGCATTATTTGTGGTATGACCCTTCTGAGTACCAGCTTCTTCTGACTGTTGGACTGAGTGTGCAAGTGAGGTATCATTAACAACACTGATCTGCTATAATTTATTGGTTTTTTAGAGTCTTATTTTCATAAAATGTTCAGTTCAAAAGAAGCATGTCAGTTTTTATTCCATAATGTAGGCTGATGCTTTTTGACAGCATGCTGAACACATTCCTCTGTAGGAGGGATGAAGGTGTCTTCAGCAGTATGTTGGATTTGTGCTTGAAAAGCAGTCAGCTTGCTATACAATGCAAAGCCCAGATTTAGTGAGTTCCTAAGGTTCATTAATTCACCTTTAAACAAAGGAAACTTGAAAGAGCTTGGCACTTCACAAGAGGAAATACAAATTTCACAGCCTGCTCTCCTCTGGCTCATCTAGTTGGCTTTTTCTATTGATGTGGTTGTCAGTTGCCAATCAGCCTGCAGTGACTGAATTGGAGAACAGAAAACATTCAGAACTGGCAAGGGATGGATAAGAAGTCTTTTATCTCTAATTTCTATGGAACAATGTAATGGAGTGTTAAACCTATTGAGTGTTATGGCTGTTTGGCTTATGGATACACTTGCTTTTGTCTGTTGACAAAATTTTCTGTGTACTTCATTTGTTTCTGATGAAATAATTTTAGTTTCTCATAGTACTGTGAGAGCAAATAGGATTGAGAATGCAGTGAACTGTAACATGCCATGTAACAAATGTGTTATTTTAGTCCTATGTATTTTCTTTCTAATCTGCATGTAAACACTTGATTTCAAGAAATCTAAGTGATACTTTAAAAAATGGCAAGAAACAGACAGTATAATTAATTGGAGTTAGATACTGCAATCATTTTTCAAACTTATCTGGATAAAAAATTTGTTTACTCTTATCTGGGATCACATTTTTTGGGGGTCATATTATTCTGACCATCACTGCATAAGCACACACTTAAACATATTCCTAATTAGTACTGTTATTAGACCAGAATTCAGAAAAGGGAGTTCTTATGTACTGTTATAAAGAGTGATGCTATCATGAATTGATGCCATTAACACATGCTTAATTTGCACTAATTTCAATAATGAGTGTTCAGTAGCTCAAATAATTGAACATTAAGGATGTGAGCCAGAGCCTTTTCAATAAGAGATTTTCTCATTGAAAGAGAGGGACATAAGAGGAGAAATTGCTAAGGCAGAGAGAGGAAAAATTCTGGGAAAACTGTTTTATACTGCACCTATCTTTGGCATCTCTTGAAATGTGTTTTTCAAAAAACAGACTTTTCCTTGATATTTCTGTATTAGTGTTTACCAGCTGTCTGTTTTAGTAGTGAGTACATATCTGTGTGTTATTTTTTGGTAAGGTTCTGTCTATGATTGTACCTCACTGATCTTTAGTGCATGTCTTCTGCGTCTGAATAAATCTGTTTTATGTAGTGGCAGTGCAACCAAAGCATGAACTCTGGGTAACGTATTTTGTATTCACATGTTGATGTGTTTCAAAGACTTTAACCTTATCCAGTTTTCTGGCACTCAGAGATATGGGATTGTGTAAGACTTTGAAGGAGAATCACCTCCAATGGGATTTTTATAACTTTCTGTTCTTTAGTTGGTATGATAGTAAAACATTTGTTTAAAATTTATATACGAACTGTGCTTTGTAATTTGTGAACACCTTACAATTGAAAGTGAACAGGAGGAGTCTGGATTTAAATATCTATCTGCCTAAAGTAAGATATGTTTCATTTAATTGTATCACTCATAATTTCTGTTCATTGTTTCCAAACAGCTGAGAACTAGTGCAAATACATTTTTCTGTTAGCATAAGTATTTTTGTAGAATTCATTGTTGTTTCTCTCAGTTATACCTTAAATTTGATCTTTCATATTTATGAAATAATACTGTATTTTTAGTCATTATAATAGACACAGAGATAGAAACTAATGTAGAATTCCACAGCTGAAAAATACAGAGCCAGGAATCAGAAAGAATTACTGTGCTTCTGTTCCTAAAAAAGCTCGGTGCATGTCCACATGCCTCATCAATGTGCTGGAGGAGGAGACTGACTCACAGGGAGTGGTAGAATAGTCTCCAGACTGTAGAAAAGGCTTTTCCATTGGTTCATGCCATGGATTTGCTACAAAAGTGGTTCAAATGGAGAAAAGGAATAGATCTGTCCTCCTTTTTTCAGTGATCTCTTGTTTCTGCTTCATTTCAGTCATCAACAGCAGTTCTAATGCTCTGTTCCCAGATGAAACAAAACCTGCAAAATTATCTTTATTTTACTTTTGGTTAGTATTTCACACAGATGGATGAGATCATCTGGCTGAACACACAAGATTATGACCAAGTTTTTCTCCAAGACAGGTGGTGGGAGTTTGCAGCTGGAGGCTGGAGGATGGCTTGTTGTGATGGGCATTTTTCATTCAGTTGAGAATCTACACTGAAAACTGGTGGGAGGAAAGAAAACAATGGTATGAGGGAAAAATTGATGGTGGTAGTGATCCCAGAATCAAGTTACATGGATCTGAGTGACTTATATTTAGTTCATAGGTTTCTCACTGGTATTTGTGATAATGCCCTTGATTTCTCTGCAACATAATTAAATATTTCCAATGTTTTAAATAAAAAGGAAAATATTGTGTATTTCCTATAAAATTAACTACAGACTGAACGAGCAATAGAAAGTTCTCTTGAGTAAACATTCTGATGAAATGTCAAACAGAAAACAGAGATCAGGTTAAATGAGAAAAGGTTTTTTTAAATCTCCATTTATTATTAGACATAAAACCATTTTTAAAATTACTGAGTATTAATTAGTGCAGTAGGCACTGGGAAAGGCCTAGTACCCAGTCTAAACTTCTGTCAGTCCCCTCAAGGGCTAAAATTTTTGGGAATAGAAACCTGGCTCAGATTGCACTCAGTTATCATCCCCTATTTCCATCAGGAAGTGAGAAGGATGAATTGTGATTATGCCAGACATGAACTAGGAGAGCTGGGGTGCTCCAGGGAAGTCGGTTTCTGGTTAAAAGGAAGGGTCATTTCTGCCTGAGTCTGTCATTTGAAACATTCTTCCCTCAGAAGATGGATCTGTGCTGTGATTTCCATGATGATGGAAAAGCATCCCTGCATGTAAGGTTTGTCTTTGCACCAGGGCAGTTCTGCTGAATTGACTGTCCTGCTCTGAGGCACCCAGGTATTCCCTGTGTGGTATAGAAGAAGGCTTTTAGTGGCACTCCTGGGCAAGATGTTTAAATCTTTTCACAGGGATCAGTCACTGTTGTCTTTTGGATGTTATGATGCTAGTGAAAAGGCAGTAAATAAGCTTTTGATTTTGCTTACTAGTAAAGCTCACTGGGAAAACCAGAGAGGTAATGAAGGCTTTAGCAGAAATCTCAGATGGCCTTTGGAGACTGGAGTTTGGCTCAAACTGAAGCAGACCAAATGACATAGCCCTTTTTACCATAGATGGGTCCTGTTCACCAGTAATATGTTGATTCTGAAAACCTGTGAAAGCCTCATGGTATTTTAAGGGGAAAAGAATTTGCAAAATTCTTATTCTCCTTCTTAGTGACTAATCTTGCTCTACCTGCAGATTTTGGTTATGGTTATGGTACATCAACCTCACTTAAGCTGTGTGAGGAGAGCTGTGGGAGATGTAAGAGACAAGACTTGTAAACTGTTCTGCCTTGTTCTCTCTCAGTTCCTTTCCTTAGTGAAGAAAAGAGGTTCAGAAGGGTAGGCGTATGGCATGTGTAAATGAGGACAATTTTTCTACTGACAACAGGGCCTGAGTCCCACTGACAGGATCAAGAGGGATGAGACTCTGCTCACAGTAATAAGGCTTCTCTTTTGTAATTCTTTGTAGTAGCTACTTTTCCATACTTCACTCCAGGCCTACTTGAGATTTAAAATATTTTTCAGGTTGGAAGTAATTCTTTTGTGTGTTTCTGGCTTCATACAATGTCTTTATCATCAGGGTTTGAGCATTGCTGAATTCAAAAGGAAGGGCCTCCTCTTGGAGTTTCCTTGTCCAGGCATTGCAGGTAGGAGATGTCTTCCTGCCAAATATTGCAAAAGTGATTTTCAGTTGATCCTGCTAAGGAGACAGACTGGCTCTCTGGGGTGGCATTAGGATTCCTATGTCATTTAGACCTGAGAAAGTTGAAGGCTGTTAAAAGCCAGTACTGTTAATGACCAGTGCTGCTTCCACAGAGGATGTGTTACTTTTGGCAATTTGATATTTAAAAACAAAATCCAAAACTGTTACTGTGGGTGCGAAATGAGGATGAGTCATTATTTTACTACAGATATATATTTTCCCTTGAATTGTTTTTCTTCCTTAGGAAGATGGTCTAGAGGAGTCTTTTGGCTTGTGAAATATTCAGAAAAGAGGTGATGGTCACTTTAAACAGTGAAGTCATGTTAGTCCATATGCCCAACGATGGCCTAAGAGCAGTAGAAATAAAATCACTTGCCCTATAGTTCAGATTTTCCAAGAAAGATAAATGTGGAAATTTGCATATTCATAGGCGCAGTATTAATATATAATCTGTGTTCACACTTTAGTCTCTGAAAAAAATTTTAATGGTTTGTGAATCTTCACAGTATCTTTTGTATTTCCCACTGTTGCCCACTACAAACACTTGGACTCTTTGTCTGAACATGAAGAGTTGTGTTATCTTTAATTACAGTTTAAATTGCTATAGAATATATTTAAGAATCTTGTAATCTCATAGTGATTCCTATATTTAAAAAAATTGAATATTTTTTAATTAATTTACTTAAGCATCATGCTGCTATAATTTGTATTTCCCTACACTGAAATTTTGTAAATAATTGCAATTTGTGGGCTGAACCTTAAATTTACTGAAATATCTTTGAAAAATAACAGTTGTTGATTTATGATATGTCTCAGTAGTTATTATATTGAGGGTCGAATATTCAGATGCACCCTTAATCCAAATCTCTGTCTTGGCATCTATAGTTCACATAATGTTTCAGTTACTCAGGCTTTGCTCCTTACTAGTACATCCTTGTTTTTTATTCAATGTTTTAAAAAAATGCTGATATTTTTAACTACCTAAGTGAATATTTATACCATGCATTTAATTTGTTAGTGTTTTGGCACCAATGGACGATGTTGCAATATTATGCATCAGTGTTCCTTTTAAAGTTATTTATTAATGCCCTTGTGGATAACTTACTGTAAGAAATGTGGAGTATAAGATGAATGTTGTAACTCCCTGTGCTGCTTCTAAGGTTTATATATAAAGTACATGACACTGAAGCAAATTTATTCTTCCATTTTAGTTTTCCTTCCAAAAACATCTTCGGTTGGNATATATATATATATATATTTAGACTGGAAAGCAAGATATGAGAACTTATACATCAGTTTCTGATTGACATTTTAACAAGCTTCCTCCTGCCAACAAAACATATGTTCCAAATGTGATCAAAAAGGTCATTAAAAACCCATTTTTTGTACATTTGGAATGTAGGAGTGGTTTAGAAGCTTAAAATAATTATGGGTCTTGGTTTGATGGGTCTTGTGGATTAATTTTTAATTTTATTCCTTTTTACTGAAGAATAAAGAGAGAAGAGATAGGCAATGACATCCCTAAAGGTAAATATGAAAATACCATCTATGTGAATAGTAGATTTTCATACATATTTGTAGGTAGGAGCAAATTTCCTCATTTACATCTGCATTTGCGGAGTAGATGGATTCTGCTCTCCATTTTCAAAACTCTGTTGGTATCATGGTAGAAGATCAACTCAGAGTTTTGCATTTTTCAGTATATTCTTAGTTTTTGTATGCCTCATTTTCTGATGTGCAGTTTAAGATGTAAAAGAAAAAAATCTGCTTTTCAGAAGTTTAGCCCTTTTAAAAAATTATCCCTTGAGAATTCAGCTTCAAGTACTTCAAAAAAAGTAACTAGGCATAACTGAGTGTTTTAAATAAATTAGATTGCTATAGAATAATGCAGGAAGTTCAATTATGGTTCAAGGCTAGAATTTTGTAGCCTTTGGGGGAATTTTCTTTCTTTTTTTTTTTTAAACTTTTCTTGACATATGGGGAGATGTGAAAGAAAGAGACAGATTTCATCCTATGGTTGCTTGGTTTTCTTTTGTTTTCAGCAGCATAGCTCATGCAGAACAGTATATCAGCTGCTAAAAGCTGATTTTATGGAGGTGCAAATGAGACTTTGAGACTGGTAACAAGAACACTAGTAACAGGAGAGGAGATGCTTGTGGCCCTCATTATCAGAAGGGGCTTGGAGGCACAAGGCTTTGGAAACAGAAATTCTGAAGTAAGATTATGAGAAAGAGTTGGATTAAGAACCTCTAGAGAAAAAAAAATCTCAGAAACCTTTTGCCAGAAGACTAGCAGTGGTTTGAAGGATAGGTTTTACAGTTCATAGCTCTACTGTGAATGTTAACGTCTGTTGAATTTTNTTATTATTATTATTATTATTATTATGCTGATATTTAAAAGTTATTTGGTACTTTTCCAATAGTCTTGGAATATATTCATCCATTATTATATTCAATTACCTGGAAACATCAAGGTATCCTCACAGTCTTCTAATGTGATTAAGCTATGACTTTTTCAGCCTCTCTTAAAATGCCATAATCTTTTGTGTGCAATACCAAAACGAAAGCATTTTCAGGTATTAAATTGAGTTTTACTTGCTTCTCAATTTTGAAAAAGTCTGTCTGCTGGGTTATAGTGAAACACTGATATAATCATTTTTATATTTGACAACGTNCGGAGTAGATGGATTCTGCTCTCCATTTTCAAAACTCTGTTGGTATCATGGTAGAAGATCAACTCAGAGTTTTGCATTTTTCAGTATATTCTTAGTTTTTGTATGCCTCATTTTCTGATGTGCAGTTTAAGATGTAAAAGAAAAAAATCTGCTTTTCAGAAGTTTAGCCCTTTTAAAAAATTATCCCTTGAGAATTCAGCTTCAAGTACTTCAAAAAAAGTAACTAGGCATAACTGAGTGTTTTAAATAAATTAGATTGCTATAGAATAATGCAGGAAGTTCAATTATGGTTCAAGGCTAGAATTTTGTAGCCTTTGGGGGAATTTTCTTTCTTTTTTTTTTTTAAACTTTTCTTGACATATGGGGAGATGTGAAAGAAAGAGACAGATTTCATCCTATGGTTGCTTGGTTTTCTTTTGTTTTCAGCAGCATAGCTCATGCAGAACAGTATATCAGCTGCTAAAAGCTGATTTTATGGAGGTGCAAATGAGACTTTGAGACTGGTAACAAGAACACTAGTAACAGGAGAGGAGATGCTTGTGGCCCTCATTATCAGAAGGGGCTTGGAGGCACAAGGCTTTGGAAACAGAAATTCTGAAGTAAGATTATGAGAAAGAGTTGGATTAAGAACCTCTAGAGAAAAAAAAATCTCAGAAACCTTTTGCCAGAAGACTAGCAGTGGTTTGAAGGATAGGTTTTACAGTTCATAGCTCTACTGTGAATGTTAACGTCTGTTGAATTTTCATATAAATGTTGCACTGGTCCTTGTGCATTGAGAGGAAGTGTGCTTGCACCCTGGTGCATGGTTCATACAGATGTTACTGTGATGTAATCTGTAATCTTCTAAATGTAAAACTCTGAAAGCCATAGTCTTAAAAAAATAAAATTTATACCCCACCATTGAATAACATGTGTTCTGTACAAAATTAATAGATTAGATGTTTGTGCTCTGATGTCTCTTAAATTGATAAGAATCAAGAGAGTTTCAACACTGAATTTTGTAAAGCAGTTGTAATGCATTGTTTATACTGTATCTGCTGTGAAGTTGATTAGTTACACTGTGAAAAAATAAATAGTGCCTGGCTACTTACTTTCTTATGCTATTTATTTTCTATATGCTGTACATTGTTTTCTCTTTAAGACAATGATGACAATGGTCATTCTGGTTTTAGTTTTACACACTGCTCTGATATACAGCAATCCCTTATTTGCTTTAAATTTTTCCCTTCCTCTCCTTCTTTTCCCCTCCTCTTTCCTTCCTTTGATAATAATGTAGGAACAGCACAGAAATAAAGCTCTGGAACTAAAATTCCACTTGTATAAACCATTTTGTCTGGGACACTTTTATAGCTAATAAGTATGTCCTGCTTGTAAATGCTGAGAGGAGATGTCCTGCCTTCCCACACAACGCTTTCACTTTGGCCAGCACTGGTGCTTGGCTAATACCACTCTCTTTCCCAGTCCAGAATCCCTCATGGCCATGATGTGTGGCTCCCTCTTCTTTGTTCTGTCATTTTAGGAAAAGTTGTAATGCTCTATTAGATGTGCTTTAGGTCAAGGAGCAGGGCTCATGCTGAAGCAAATATCCAGGGGAAAATCACTCCTCATTATTTTCCTCAAATACATTCTGTTCTCTGGCCTGACTGTCCCACCAGAGGATCTGCCTGTAAGTGTCATCTTCCTCGTGTAGTCAGTCCCAGGAAATATTTCTAATGCATTCTAAACTGTGTGGAAAGGTAATGAAAGAGGGATTCAGTCAACATAAAAACCCTGGGAAAGGAGTCAAAGATGTTTAAAGTCTCTGGTAGTTCTGGAAAATGCCACAGATTTCTGCAGCCTCTTACACACCCTTTTCAGATTAAATTTAGGGATCCCTACATTCCCTTTAGCAGTTTATGTTCTTTTTTCCCCTGGTAACTACCTCTGATATCTTGTCTTGACAGCTTACTTAAATTATTAATATTTTTTCTTTAAGATTGTTGATGTCTTGGCCATTTTACATACAGTGAAAAGAACTGTGGCATTTCATAACAACAAACCTCTGAGTTCAAAATGTTTTGAATGGCTTTTTGGGTCAACAGAATCAAACCTCTAGCTTCCACAGTACTGTTGATGAATGAAGGAATTAGACAAAGCCTTTAGGTACAGACTTCAAAGCAAAATCTGTCATCTGTATTTTTAAGGTAAACATTTTTCAGCATTATTTTCAGTGGGGTGAATTTCAGCTGTACATGCCTGTAAGGAGCTAAAATGACTTTATTTCTCATGGAAAAGCCAAAGTTTATTATGTTCTACCAAACTGAGACTACTATGACTTGGGGTGACACAAGCCTTGCTGACTGAAATTACTAAATGTCCGTGCAGAGCCAGAACAAGAAAGTCAATTTTAAGAGTTCCCAACTCCTTCATCTTATTAATATCTAAACCTTTTACTTTGTAAGAATTAGTAAACAAATGTAATAAAAAATAAATATTTCTCAGTAATACCCAATTTTATTATTTGCTAATAATATCTAGAGTAGTAATTAGAGAGGTCTTCTAAAGAGTGTATTAGGAACTCAAAGTGAGTAAGTGAAACCTGTGGATATTAAAAAATCCAAGTCAAAGGAAATGCCTGCTACTTTTCAAAGCAGTAGGTGAAGCTGTCTCTGCATTCCCTCTCATGCCCTGTGTCCTGCACAGTGGTTTTTTGTGAGGGAGTACCCTGGTCTGCATGCTCTGAAACTGCCAACAGAGCTTCTCTTGGTAAGGGTAACATCTGTGGTGCTCTCACTTCTCTTTTGGGAAGGGGACTGTGAGCACTGCAGTCATTCCACACAGGCCAGTGGGCAGGCAGCATATGGTAGCAATTTTCAGACTGACCAGCCAATGTTGGGTGCATATTGGCCACTGAACATTTTCACGATCATTGCCAGTCCCTCATGGATTGTGTCAGGTCAGATGCTGTCTTCTCTTTTCTCATGGGTTGCGTCCCATGAGAAACACTTCAGGATTCTTCATCCCTTCTCCTTGTTCCAAGCTTTGGCTACCATCTTCTCATAACTTTCCTCAGCAAATCTGGTTCTCAGTTTTTTCCTTACATTATAAATCACTGATGTTTCCTAAACTACCACTGTACTGTCCATCCTTCCCTCATTTTCTGCACCTTTGTTTTATCATTTTCTGTTATTGCTGGGTTAATTCACACATTCACAGCCAGAACTGCGGAGGGTGAGAGATGATCACTGTGAAAGTGATGCTGGCATAAGAAATGAGACATTTCCTCACACACCAGCAGCAGTCAGGCAATGCAGTATATCAGCATCCTGCTGAGTGAGGAACACCTCAGATTTTTGTCTGGCATAAGTCATCAGATAAGAAATAGAAAATAAACACTAGATCTTTCTTAATACTCTTCTAAGGATGTCATAAGACAAAAAGGACCAAACATCCTTGAGAATGATTTTTATTTAGGCTGTTTATTACATGGTCCTGCTGTTGAGGTCCGTGGGCTCTCAGCAGCAGAGCCTCCAAAGGTGGTTGGGTTCCTCAATGCTGGGGATTCCCTAAGACATATTTGGAGGGATAACCTGGCAAAAGTTCAGATACTTACGTAAGCTTCGTGCCAGCATTGCCTAAAGAAAAGGGGGCACCAATACCTCAGCAGTGACCTTTTTTCCCTGCTCCTAACTGTTATTTTCCACAGAGACCCCTACTAGAAGCCCTGGGGGCTGTGATCAGAGCATGAATCAAAGGTTAGATACGAGCCTTAAGACTTGGAATTCAAAGTTGTCCTTTTCCTAAACTGACACTGAATCTGCAAGACTCAAATATTTTCTGTTTTATTTGCGATAAATAATTTTGTGTGTCTCAGTTTATAAGATGTCAATAATGCTACTCATAAAGCTGTTGAAATTAACATTGACTTAATGAGTGCAAAGCACTCAGCTTTTTTTGTAAAGACTTGTCAGAAAACTAGAACAAATTATATTTTTGAACTTAAATTCTGAGAAAGAAACGTATGCATCCTCTTAGTCAGAAGTATACTGATTAAGCAGATGAGTGATATTTCTGTGCCTGGAACTTTCCAAAGGTAAATAAATCAGTAATTAATGAAGACAAATCCTCAGAATTTAGCAATCAGGGTTCCCCTGAGGAAGTAATGAGAAGCAGAGCTATCTGGCTAGTCAATTCTGAATCTGAAAACTCTTTGGAAAGATGTATGAAACTGAGAACTCTGATATCTTTCTGTTATTAGTGATAATACATAAGAGCAATTTTATCCTGCTTATCTGTTTCCTGTTTTGGGTCTGTTGCTGATAATGCTATCTTAATAATGGGCTTATTTGTGGTTTGTCCTATAAGCAGTATTGGGAGACTCTAAGACCTTCACAGTTGCAGTAAATTAAGCTGTAGTCTCAAGTACAGCTCATCACTGACAAGGTTTGAATGAGCGGGGAAAAAAAAAATCTGTCAGCCAATAAATAAACTTAATAGCAAAGTTTAGTTGCTGTAGTGAGATTGCTGATCTAATTTTATTTAAAAGTTGACAGGACCAGAATCTCAGTGTAAGGCTGCATTGCTCCTCTGGAATCAATAGAACTGATTTACAGCTGCAGCTGTGGGACCAAAATTATTTTTTAACTAAGAGCTGTATGTTCTGGTGTGACTGAGAAGTATAACCGGTGTTTTGCATCAAAGTATTTGGTTTGGAATTAGAGCCTTCTCAGCACATAGTAAAGTCACAGTGAGATCACATGGACATCATTCAGACTGTCAATGAGCATCCAGCACTGCTCCCATCAGAAGCTGCCACTTATTCCACGCAGTCATTTAAACTGAGTACATACATTTGTGGCTTAACAACAGAGTCACCTCTGCTGAGAAGCAAGTTTGATTCTCTATATTTGAAATTTCTACAGCAACATGCAAAAGGGCTTTGAAATATAATTTACTAAAATATTTTCACCATGTAGCATTTGTTGGGCTAGAGATTTTTTGCTGCCTTCTGATAATCCAGAGTGCTTTAGAATTCTAACATAATTATTTAACTAAATGGGAAAATCCTGTTAGAGACAACCTTCACATTTCCCAGCAGCAACAATGAAGATAAATGTGAGTGTGTTATCGCCACAGCATTCCAAAAAACACATTAGGGGAAGTGATACATCAAAGCTGACGTGTCCTACAGACTGCCAGGGATTAGTGGTCAATAACTGGGCAGCAGGGCCAGAAGAGTGCAGGCAGTCATGGCTAGTGCCCTTGCTGTCAGAAGCAGTGCCCTGTAACAAAGGCAGCAGTTAGAAACTTGCAAAAACTTGGAAGTTGTGCAGACGTTAGAAGTTGTGTTTCTGGACCATTGCCACGTACGGCCACGGGTCCCACTTCAAGCCCATGTCCCTTAGAAGAGAGACCCCTGTGAGGGGAAGGTGACCCTGGGCACCCACAGAGGCTTCCCATGCACAACTCTCCTGAGCAAATCACTGTCCTCTACTGCATGTACCTGAGTGATCCTTCAGCCCTTTCAGGTCTCCTTGGAACCCTGGAATGAGAGGCGTCTGTGCGTGTGTGTGCACGTCTGTGCACGCTCACATTTTGGGTCGTTGCTCTTGCCCACGGGGTAACAATATTCCTGATGGGTACACTGAACTTCTGACCTGTAAAATTACATTGCAGTGTCTCTGTTGGCGACCTCCTCTATGTTTGTTAGTTTTAGGTGTTGGCTTTAAATGCACACTAGACGTTTTTCTCTCTGTGAGGTTTTTATGTGCTTTAGTGACAACTCTGCAGCCTTTATGTCCTGAAGCATTTCAGTTTGCTCCTCTCCAGGAGCAAACCTCTTAATATCTCTGTTTAGCACAGAGTACTGTACTATTGCTGCCTTAGGAAACAGGGCAGCAGCCACTTTATGAGAACTTGATGAAGATCATTGGTGTAATTTCCACTTTTTGCAATGTCCCAGTGCTTAAAAGGGGCTTAATAAAAAGAAGAAGAACAGTTTCTTGCATGGACAAATAATGACAGGATAAGGGGCAATGTTTTAAAACTGAAAGAGGGCAGATTTAGATTGGATGTTAGGATGAAATTCTTTACTCAGAGAGTGGTGAGGTACTGGAATAGGCTGCTTAGAGAGGTTGTGGATGCCCCATGGAAGGGTTCAAAACCGGGCTGGATGGGGCCCTAAGGAGCCTGGTCTAGTTAAAATAGTCCCTTCCTGTGGCAGAAGGCTGAAACCTGTCTGATCACTGAAAGGGATCTTTAAGGTCTGTGATTCTGGGATTTAATTGTAGTGGAGAGAACACACAACAGAAATATCTTTAGCTAGCTCCTTCAGATTAGAAGATAGGTTTGCTAATGCTGAATGCATATTTGCCTGATGACTGTGTACTAGAGACATGTTTATTCTGTTACAAGCACTGTTTAGAGAGTATTTTATACCATTGTGTTGAACTAGCACAGATTCTTTATTCATGATACAGTTCCCTTTTTCTAAACAACTATTGATGTTAACAACTACTTACTTAAACAACTAGAAATCATAAAATAATTAATGACTTTAAAAGAGATTGTAGAATAGCCTACATAGCTAAAATGCACCATTTAAGGGATTAGGAACACCTGCTACAATTCAATTTCTGACACAGTTAAAATTTAGCAAAAGTTTGTGATGTTTTCACATTGTTTTTAACAGCTTTTTTCCTCCATTGGTTTCTGTTTTGATTTTGTAAACATTTTTCTTAACTTCATTCCATTACTCCTGCAGGGTCTAGCATCAGGTGATGCCATTGCTTCCCATCTTGCATTAGAGATTTTAATGGTTTTTGTTCTTTCTTGTCTCCTCCTCCTCTTCCTAATACCATTTTTTCCTTTGGGAAACTCAGGTGCAGCAGCTCAACTTGTACTCAAAAAACTCTTATCAACCTGTACAGTGAGGCTTGCATTGCATTTTGAGCTATCAGCCAGGTAGATAAACAGCTCAACATTTTGGGCACACAAATAAAGTTCAAAGATAGATAAACAGGCAGGACTGGACCAAGAAATTACAGTCTACCACCAAAATCAATTTTAAATCTTGGAATTCTTGTTTTATAACAAAAAAGGCACATGCACAATCTCATTTGATCCTTGCTTCCCAGCGCATGCCAATGAGGGACAAAATGGATGAGTTCAAAGTAAAATTTGGAGTGGTAGAGGAACTGATGTGAGTTCCTCAGGATGTATTGGCCATGCCCTGTTGAGGTGTGCTTTCCTGAGTGTTGTCATCCTTGGTAAAGTCAAGCTAATACTTCTTGCCCAGAGCTGGTGTAGTTACATCCTGACTCAGTTCGGTGATCAGAGAGAGAAGGGAGACTGGGACAGGACCCAAATAAAATTTTCTGCTTATCTGGTGACTTCTGTGGGCAGGAGGCCCAGGTCTGACCTGGTCCCAGAGGTCCAGACCAAGGCTGGTGATGTGCTGCAGTATTTGCTCCATATTGCATACACAGCCTCGGTGATAATTGCCCTGCTTAGTGTGAGTCTCCCCAGCATCTCTGCTTAATGCAGCAGGGAAGGAAGAAACTTTAAAACCCAACAGGCAGACTTCCCATTATTGCTCCAGACTCCTTTCTTCTGTGAGAAAGGCAGTGGTGCTGTCTACTTACAAACTAATGGCTCACAGGCAGGAAGAAGAGTATTATCTTTCTTCCCCCACACCATTCCCCCACAGCAACCACACAGTCCTTATTGGCTTTTTTTCAGGGCTAGTTGGTGCAATACTTCAGAATGAAACCAGAAATTAGTACCAGAGAGAATATTTATATTCTTCTTTCTTGGTGAAAAATTTGTACAGTTAATTTGGCAGAATACCTCCTGGCTGGTGCTATCAGAGAACACAAAATCATGTATTTTACCTTTCTCCAGTGCAAGTTGTGTTTTTACTTATGAGTTTGCCTCAGTTTTACCAGCACTGCTGTTTATTCTCTTAATGTTTTATCTTCCTTGTCACCATTTCACTTTCAGACTGCTGCTCTTAAAATACCAATCAGACAAGTTCCCAACTGCACATTTTAAATGGATTACAGCAGAAGAGTAAATGGAAGTTTCTGTATTCGAGGCCTTTCCCATCCTTGGAGGTTCTGGACCTCATAGAGAAGGCAGAAAGCTTGCACCAAGCAGAGATTAACCTTTATTTGCTTTGTATTTCTAAACTTTTTTGTATTCTCAATTAAAAATGTTTCCTTTGAAGGCTTTCCCTCCTGAAACGGATTATTGCTTGCCTGAGAAATAATAATTAGCTGATAATTTAGCCTGAAAATAAATAAACCACTAGTTCATAATTCATAATACAGCAGAGAAATTATAGTTTCCTGTGAGGTAATCCAAAACTGCATTCTAATTGCCATTATCCCCTTTGGAAAAAGCTGTATGAAGGCCAGGTTTTACCTGGAGACACCTTCATTGAGAGATGGAAGCTGAGGGTTCCTCCTTGCTCCTTTTTTCTACACAGACAAAGCTTTCCAAGAATAGTGTCTTCACAGTTTTTCCTTCTACAGAGGAATTTCCTAGAAAGAGGAAGCAACAGAAAGCAGGAAGCTTGAGATGCAAGCATTGAAGGAGAAAAACAAAACTTTAAATGTCAGAGGAAGACACTATACCTTTCTGTGCATCCTCAGGTGATGTATCACCCAGAGGGATGGTGAATAAAGTTAAATCCAGCTGGCTGTAGGTCATCAGTGGTGTTCTCCAGGACTCTACAGAGGGATCTGGACAGGCTGAATTGATGGGCCAAAGCCAATGGTATGAGGTTCAAGAAGGCCAAATGCCAGGTCCAACACTTGGTTTACAACCCCAAGAGGCACTGCAGGCTGGGGGAAGAGTAATTGGAAGGCTGCCCAGTGGAAAAGGACCTGTGGGTGCTGGTGGCAGCAGCTGAACAGGAGCCAGCTGTGCCCAGGTGGCCAAGAAGGCCAATGGCATCCTGGCCTGTGTCAGCAGTAGTGTGGCCAGCAGCTCCAGGGAAGTGATTCTGTGTTTGGCACCGGTGAGGCCACACCTCAGGTCCTGTGTCCAGTTCTGGGCCTGTCAGTACAACAAAGACATTGTGGTGCTGGATCATGTCCAAAGAAGGGCAACAAGGCTGGTGAAGGGATTGGGGCGCAGGTTTTGTGAGGAGGGCTGAGGGAACTAGGGGTGTTTAGCCTGGAGAAAGGGAGGCTCAGGGGGAACCTTATCACTTTCCACAACTGCCTGAAAGGAGATTGTAGCCAACCTGTTCAGCTGACCTGTTCAGAGGCAGTCAGTTCTTCCACATAACACGTAAGAGGACAGGAAGAAATTGTCTCAGGTTGCACCAGGGGAGATTTAGATTGGATATTAGGAAAAACTTGACAGAGATGTATGTCAAGCATTGGAACAGTCTGCCCGGGGAAGAGCTCGAGTTTCTGAAAGTATTTAAAAGATGTGTAGTGACATCTACACAAGTGGCACTTGAGGACATGGTTTAATGGTGAATGTCATGGGTTGATCTTGGCTGTATGAAACAGCCTTGTGCCTCTGTGAGGAACTAAGCTCACCCAAAATTACCAGGTTTTTTAGGAGCTGTGCTTCTAGACGCTGATTTAACCTAAGCCTGGTGCAAGAGCATCTGTAGAACTAATTAGAAGGAGCAATCTCCATATGACCTGAATGAAACTATCAGCTGGGTTAAGTCTGGTTCCCCATTGCCACAAAGTCTATGGCTTACACAGAAGATAAGAAATAATGGAGTCGGGAAGAACTATTTTGGACCTTAAAGAGTTTACTTTGAACTTAAATTGAATTACAGTCTCTTTGTAGGCACTAGATTTTTTTTTTTTTTAATTCTGCAGTTCACAAACAGAAAAAAAAAGTATGGAAATGGAACATAATTATTAAGGAAGACTTCCTTTACAATTGAAACTGTGCTGTTTGGATATTCTTGTGTATAGTTCTGCTGAAGATTACCAAGCTTGCTTACTTTGAGTCTTGATCATATTATAGATTGTTTCAACCTTTGGAAGTTTAAAGAAGTTAATTAACCAGAGACCTGAAGGGAAAGAATCTCAACTGCTGTTGAGGCTTCTCTTTGGCAAGATAGAAAATGAAATTCTACTGAAAATGACTTAACAATTAAATTTTTAATTCCAATAGTAGATGACCTGTTTGTCAAGTAGGTTACCACTGCTTGGGACTGCCTCTACACAGCAGAGAGGAAAGCTGAGTCATACTTTTACTGAATTACACTCTGGCCAGCAAAAGATGTTTCTAAACCAGAGTGCCATCCAGAGGGAATTTGGTATGCACTTTATCTTTTCTTTGGGCTGTGCTAGAATAACAATATTGCTCTTTCTGAGGTAGAAAGAAGAACATGCTGTACATCTAGAAAAAGGAACTTAAGAGAATTGCTACAATCTCATTATGGAGACATCTGACTTTAGCAGATTGTTCCTGTATTTCTGTTAGGAGTTTTTACGAGACTGAAGCCGGAAACAAAACAAAATACAGAAATTTAGGCATTGTGACATTTACACAAGTGAATCAAGCTGTGAGAATATGGTTTTGGAAAACAGTGGCTCTTGTCGTTGCAGCATGGCCAGCCTTTGTTATTGATCTGCAGAACAGCCTTCCTGACATGCTGTTTCTGTTACTTCTATAGTGGCAATTCTAGCAAGCCCCTTTGAAATGCTTTTCTTTTGTTGTGCTGAACTATCTGGTTATTCTTAGATGACAGGTAAAATTACCCCCTCTGTTTCTAGTGCTTCTGGAAAAAATTATTGTGTCTGTGGTGGGTTAGCTTTGGCCAGCAGCTAAACTTCCACCCAGCTGCTTTTTCAGTCTCTCCTCCTCAGCCACTGGAGGAAAGAGAAAATAGGAAGGAAAGGGGTGAGAAAACTCTTGGGCCAAGATCTCTTGCCGGTTACCATCACAAACAAAACCAACCTGGGGATAATTAATTTATTGCAAAATATAATAGATATCAAATTATTGATTTGGGTAGGAGGAAATGAAACAATAAACATTAAACTAATACCTGTCCTTCCCCCTTTTCCAGGGTTCCACTCACTCCATTTTTCCTCTGCTCTGGCTTTGTCTCTTCAAGGGCTGCAGTTTCTCAGGAGTATCTACTTCACCACAGAGCATCTTCTCCTTCCCTTCTGGTCTTGGTGTCCCCACTGCTGTGTTTCACTCTTATCCACACTCTTCCACTGCCTGTGTGGTGTTTTCTGACTTTTTAAAAATATGTTTTCACAGAAATGCCACCAGCTTGTCCTGTGGGCTCAGCTGTGTCCTGTGGCAGGTCTGTTGAACCGTCTTCTCTTCCCAGAGGGCAATCTTTCACAAATTCCTAGCCATGCCTGAAAATTACTTTGAGAAGTTAACTTTGCAAAGGTATTTTGAAACATTTTATTTTGTACTGTGAAACAGTCATGACTGTACTGAGAAGACCATTCTCCCTCTTGAAGTCCTCCAGGACCCAAGAATAGCTGTTGAAACCAAACATTCCTCATCATAGGAGGTTGAAAATCAGTCACTTATTTTAATGAAGGACAATTACAGTCTGAAAATGTAGTTTTTAATCACAATACAGAAAATTTTCACTGAGTCTCAGTGATTTAAATAATTTATTTAAAATGAACTACAAATTCTGCAAGTATAACTCAGAGTTTAGAGGTAAATTCTGAGAGTCAGTAAGCTGCAATCTTGTGACCAATTTCTATATGATTTTCATACTATTAGATCTTTCTAACTGCTTGAACAATGTTAAAAACACCCATTATCATATTAATGGTTGTTTTTAATGTTGTTCAAGCAGTTAGAATCTACTGCCAGCAAAACTTTGCAATGAAATCTGGTAACTAACTAAATTTTCCTTTGCAAGAAGAACATAATTTATACCACCTAAATAGTTTTTCAGACCACATTGTTTTGATTTCTCCCTGTAGATGCATGGTACTTATCCTGTTTTATCCAAGAATAACATCTTTCATGAGACTGAATGTTTACTGTTTGAAGTCCTAGCCCCCTTGATAATATTTGCTAGTATAATTAAAACGTAAATGCAAAATTGCTGCTGTTCAGAGTACCCCAGCAGGGAAAGGCCAGACTGCTGATCAGCCTGATGCAGAGACATGCTGACAGCAGAATATTTATTTACCCTTTCTAATTCCAAGCCTGCCCCAAAAAGTGTCATTTGTTTTTAGCAGTGATTCCAGCTGACATTTGCATCTCATTGCATTAAAGTAAGCAGTGTTATGGTCTGGAGAAATACTAAGCTATGTAGGTAGAGCACACAATTTAAAACAGCAGCTCCAAATGAAAGACATGGCTAAGAAAAGGCCCTTGAGGTTTAGCACAGCTGTTGGAGCAAGGTTGAATGGAATTTAGTCTAGAAAGACTGGAAGACACCATTTCAGAAAGATAAGTGGTCTCATCAAGTCAACTAGAGCCCAGAGCTACTTTCTGAGGTGCTCAAGTTGATTAAATCTGCCTGAGAGTTTTTTACATGCATGCAAAATTGTTATTTCCCGAAATCCCTGCTAGTGCAGTTATAAAATGATCTCAAATGAACCAGCACCATTTTTTTTGTAATATAGCAAACTCTTTCAAAGATTTCTTTCAGCCAGAAATCAGACCAAACCCAAAAATACTACCGACTGAACTCCCAGCTGACCTCTAACCAGGCCTCCATATTCTGCTTTGCATTAGTCTCAACAATCTAGTAGAACGTGAAAATCTCTTTTTCCTTCAATGCCTTGCTCCTTTCTTTCTATGGAAGCTTGCCATCTTCCAGCTGGCTTTTTACAGAGCAGGTCTTGTTTTTGTTATTTGCCCCTGTGTTTACCCTTGGAAGTTATTTAAGAAGCTCTAGCATGAGCTGTAGGGACTCCAAAGTAGAGTTGTGTACCAGGTAATGTTACTCAATGGTAGAAATGTGCTTAGATGATCAGAAATGTGTAGGTTTAGTGAGTTTTTGTAGAAAAAAAAGGATCCAACTCAGCTCAATGGACAAAAGTTAATATTCAGCAACAATTTAGGCATGGGCTAAATTTGCTCCTTCAGAGCTTTGTATTTAGGGTTATGTCAGATAAGCAAGAACTACACATACACGTATTGAAACTCCTGACAAAGTGAGGAGCATGGAATAGGCTTTCTACCTCTTGTACATCTGCAGGTGATGGCCATGCTGCAGAGATGGGTGAGCTGAGGGCAGTGAGTTTTGCCTTTCCAGCTACTGCGGTCAACGTCTCTGATCGTCATGACCAGTAGATCTTTGTCAACCTCATTCTCAAGATGACCTGACCAAAATATGTCAGAGTGGTATTTCCCAGCTGAACTTCACAACAGAAGATTTGAGTGTGAAATAGAGACTCCTTCCTCTCTATTCCTTCCCCAGACACATTTATTTTCTGTCTCCACCTCCATTTGCATTCTGCTAACTGGGCAGACTGAGTTTCTTTAACAAAAATGCTTGACTCTTCTGATTGGAAAAGTGGCAAAAAGAACTATCTTTCACTGGCTCAAGTTTGCCAGTTCTTGGCAAGGACCAGACATTACAAATGATTAAAATTCCTAAAGCAGGATTCATGGAGACATTTAGTGATGAAATCCAAAATTGTGACCTCAAATTGTATCTCCTTAATCTTGAAGCTGTCTGAAATCACTAAGACTTAATTTCTGTCAGTACGAAATCTATTCCTAGACTGATGATATATGTGTGCAGCTCCACAAATTTTGTTCCCAGATATATTTTTGAAAAACAGAATGTCAGAGGATCACAGTATTTCAGCACAGCAGAAAGGTACTTTTTCTGGTTTTCACCTCCGGTTCTGTTGCTCTGACCTGAATATGAAATTCCATCAGATAATACTGCCTAATTCTATTTTGGAAAGCAGCATCAGGATAGACTTGATGATACTGGAGAGTCCTAAAACTAGATTTCTTTTTCAGAAGGCTTAATTTATGTTGATTTGAGAGTCCTAGAGATTAAAGGTCGCAAGAATAGAGTAAGGACTCTGAAAAATAGTGATGAAAGTGTTCTCTTCAGCCATTTTAAGTGCTGTGGGTTAGGTCAGCACACTGAGCTTGAAACCTAGTCTGTCCTTAACTCCTTTTACATTTTAGTTCTCTTTGTCATTCCCATAGTGCCCACAGCTTGATTGTGGATTTGGGGCTGCAAAGCTTGTTTCAAAAGCTTGAACCTTCTTCTGCAATAACTTTAATTTTGGAATATAGTAACCAGAAATTTGTTGGCGTGGTGAAGTTCAGTCAGACTGTTTAGAAGAGAGTGCTTCTGACTGAGATAAAACCAGCTGTATTTAGCTCCCCTCGGCTGTGTATTCCCTTTGCCTTTCACAAGTTTTGGAGGGTGAAGCCACTCTCTGTCTCTGATTATGCAGAATCATCTTTGCTGCAACTGAGCTGCAAAGACCAATTGGTTCCACAGAGATTCAGTTGTGGCTATGTACCAGCATACAGATAAAGACAACTGATAGAAAAAATACAAGAGATGCTATTTAAATGAATATTTCTGTGTGCTTGCTTATTCTCAATTATTAAAAATAATAATTAGAATATTTTAACTGCTGGAATGACAATGGTATTGTTATTTAATACTCCCAGTGGTCTTACAACAGTAAATTTCCTTTCATGTCAGTTAGGTACCATGGAAGAAATGGAGAGGAAAAATGTTTAACATTGTGATACAAATTTAAAAAAAAAATCCTTCTTAGACATTGTTAGCTCAAATTAAAACCTGTCTAAAAAAGGAAAAACTATATTTATTTGGAAAATGACAGTAGATAATAATGAATTCTCATTAAAGAAGAGACTGCAGTTAAAACTCGGACCTTGGTTTCAAATTTTCTGGTAAATTATTTTGAGCCAGTTCATAGTTAATGATAAAGTGCTAAGGAAAACTTGTAAAACACCCTATTAATTAGAAAATTTGGAAAAGCAGTAGAGAAAAGTTTTAAATCTTGTATTAAAGTTCAGATTAAAGGAAAATTATTATTGTATGTTCTGGGGGGTGGGTGGACTGTGATTTTTTTGGTGGGGCTTGTTTTGTCTTCTTTTCTTTTTACTAGACTAATATTTCCTGCAAAGAAACTCAAGCTTTGTGGAAATTTTTTCATATGTGAAAGCATTTTTTCACCAATAGAACCAGTATTCCAGCCTTCTGGTAAAATGATCACCACTTTGACCATTGATGGTGTTAAATTCGGTATAGAGTGAATATCAATTCTTCTCTGAATCTGGTGATGGGGGACCAGACTGTCGGAAACTAATTGGAGATTTGGCCAGCTGACTCCATCCTGCAGTGAGCAGAGATTTTTCATTATTTCCTGTGACTATCAGCACTTTTCTTTGGAACGTCTTTATCAGATAAGTATGGAACTTTTACACTCTGCCTTTGAGTTCTTCTCAGTGAGTACTTTTATGCTGGTACCCGTTTAGAACTTCTTCTCTGTAGTTTGATTATGTGTGACAAAGTGACAAGGCATGAGAAGAAAAGAAAGAATAGGAAGTCCTGTAAAATTGTGTATGCTTCATTGGTGTCTGTAAAGTAAAGAAATAAAACAGTAAGAAGAATTTTTGATTTTTGCTATCTACTATTTGGAATAAAAATGTGTGTTCTAAATTTATTTTAAAACAGGAGCAGAGCCTTTTCATTCTAGAAAGGCAAATGTTTTGTCTGCAAAACTGACAAAAGTTTCTAAATTCAGCACCTTAATTTCTTTGCTCCATGACATTTGCAAAGAGCAAGTGGTAGACTTGGTAATAAGGTCTAATAATTCATCATGGTTGAAATTACATTATTTAACACCTAAGCACTAAAAAAATCTAGTAAAAAAAGAAAAAAAAATCTTTCAGTGCTGCTCAGAATGAGCAAAATGCATTTGGTATGTGGCAAGTATTGTGCCGTGGTACTCGCGCTTTGAAATTGAATCAGCTCTTATTCTCCTGCAGAATCTTACTTGAAATTCATATGCTTAGAAAGATGGTCAGGAGAAACAGAGTAGCACAGATTTGTGCCTGTCATTCTACACTTGTTCCACAGGCAGTGGTTACTGGGCAGCTGAGTTAGCAGTAGAATAAAACCACAATTTTCAGAAAGAGTTCTAGGTAGGATGCCCTTAAAGCTCCAGGCATATTACTGAAAGAACTGTGAAGCTGAAAGCTCTCTTTAGATGCTATTAACAGCATTTTTCAAACTAAATTTTAATCTTTGATGTCATTTCAGTTTACTATTGACCATGAATTTGTATACAGCTGTTAGCTGAGACGAGCACATGGTGCATGCTGGGTGTCATACCTTATCCTGCATCATGTCTGACTCCAGACTTGCTAGCAAAATGGCCTAGAGCACACAAAAGGGCAACCCATGGATGGATGACAGCTGGCTAAAGCTGAACCCAGATGAGTTTGGAGTTGTTTCTAATTTGTGTCCTAGTTTTATTTTCTACTTGGATTCTTTGTCAGTGCTAAGCTGTCTGTCTGTAGATACTAGAGTAATGCTCAGTTCTTCCTGTTCTTATGAGGAAAGCAATCCTCAGCTGTTTATACATGAAACTGCTGCTGGTTGGGCTGCAACAAGAAGCTGTGTCTGAAATCCTGTATGCTTTCAAAATTCTAGTGCAGAGCACTGGAATGAATATTCTCAGAAACAAAAGACTTAGATTGTTTTTTCACAATACTTCCTCTATTTCTCATCTATTGACAAAACATTTTATTGGGCATAAAGGTCAGTATCAAATCTAGGCTGTTTACAGTGGATAGAGTCTTCTCAAAAGAGATGGAATAGAAAGGAAATGGCTATAACTTTATGATGCAAACTGTCCTCTACTTTGCCTTGGCAGCTCCAGTTCATTAAAACACTGTTTTCATTGTGATTTATTTGAGTCAATAAGCCTTGGTACCAGTAAAACACAGTATTCATCTTTTCCCATCAGCAGTACTGCAATGCTTATTTATGACCAATCAGACTGCTCTGCAGATGGTACATTCATGCCAATTACATGCTGCTCATTGTATGAAATGCCTAATTAAAGTTTTCTGTATTAATATTAGCCTGATGGAAGTCAACTTGCTAGCAGACACTAGTCAGAGGCATGGCAAGGCTTGTTTAAGTCCCAGGAGGCATCTGAAACACATTTTTCTTTGACTCAGTTTGCATTAAGCCACTCTATAAGCCACAAATTCAAAGAGAAAAGGTAGGTCTAAAATCATTCATACGTAGATAATAGAATTTTAAAGTACTTTTAGGTAGCACAGCATAATCTCTTGCTATCTTGGATTGTGTTGCTAGTTCTCTTAGGTTTCCCTGTAATTTAAGAATTTCATGTTTTATTGTTAATATTGGGACTTGGCTGATAGAAGAACAATTGGCAATTTGAATTCAGTTGCATTATAATTAGGATCAATATAAGCATAAATACGTTTGGTCTCATACCTATGAAAAAGACAAGAGTGACACTATGCCAGTGAAATGACTCTGTTGCTGTGCACTCTAGGAGGGGACAGCATTTGTGAAGGTGAGCTAGTCCAGATACATACCATCAAGGTAGAAATGGTGAAACACTGAGAATTTTTTTTATTTTTCTGTATTTTATAAGGTATAAAGAGATATTTTTTAAAAGTTCTTACTGCTTTAGACTTAAATATTACATCTTTAAATATAGCTTATATAACTAGAGATGTAATTCATCCTGATAAGGCCGGAAGAACATGGATTGAAATAATTTGCCTTTGTTAAGTGAGCATATCCCATTGATTACGCACCAACAATTATGTAATACAAGGAGGGACAATTAAACTCTGTAGATTTAAACTATTTTATTATATTGAACTATATTACGTGGTTTGTGGAAAGAACATGACACATTTAGTGTAGTAATAACAATTTTCCAACTCACAAGTCATTTAAATGGAGACAGATCTAATAATAGTCAGCAAAAGTGGCTTTCCTAAAGCTCACACTCCATTTCAGTTCCACTGCCTGGAGCTTATGAAGGATGGCATTTCAACATCCTTTTTCATGGCCTTTTCAGGAATGAAGTGGTATCTCATTCAGATAACTAGAATATGCTGAAATGAGTAGATTATGGTCATTTTTGGGAGGCTGCAGGTATGGAGAAGATGTTCTCATGTTTTCTGTGCTTCCTACTGAGAAGCTGAAACGAGGGAAACTTGTCTTTTCTCTACATTTCATTACCATGCTGACAAAAAAGCACACCTGTCTGCATGATGTGCAAAGATTACAGGCAACATTTTCATGTATTCATTGATACCTTATAAATACAGGAAAAAACAAAGAATTAGCACAAAGACAGCTGAAGGAACTAGAAAAAACTGAAAACCACACTGGGAGCCAGACATTCATTGCTCTTCATCATGAGGTCTTGAATAGCATTTCTCCTAGGTTATTTGCATGGCATTGCTTGGATCACAAAGCAAGGAAAAGAATTGGAGTGATGTTTCATGGTCCATGTTTTCAGCAGGACAGGGTTAATTTTTTGCAACAAATGTAAAGGGGCATGGTCAGGATCCTGGCCTTGTTGGATATAACCTCACATCATTGCCAGGGTGGGGGAAAGGGACCCTCACTTCAGGGGAGAAGGTCATTCCTTCAGGTGGAGAAAACATGGTGGGAAGAGACCCCCTGGTTTACCCCTTGAAGCTGAAAAAGGGAGATTAAACACTACAGAGCAAGAAAATAAGTTTGTGCTTAACAGTAGAAGATTGGAACTGAGCTTGCAAAAATGGGTATTTGTTTATTTTGGGGGGCTTTTTGTTTATTTTTCTTATACATTTTGTTATTAATATTTTTTTTGCTGTTGCTGTTCATTTTCTTATCTCATTGCTGTTTCCAATAAATTGCTCTCATCTGAACCCATGATCTTTGCCTTTTGTGCTTCCAGTTGGAGGGGAAAGGGAAGTGAGTGGAGATTAGAGTGTGAGTACTAAATTGGAGAATACCATTACAGAACCATGACATTCAGTCATTGAAAATCTATAGAAATTTAAAGTTGGAAATAAACTGAATTGAACTTCCAAGGGACAGCCATCAGTTTCATCAGTTACAATTCTGTTTAGACCTACCTGACTTGTGAACAGTGTGGTAATTGTTTGCAGTATGTTAATTTTAAAAGGGAAAGAGAACCAGGATTCATTTTTAATGTAGCACAAAAATGGGCCGTGGAGGAATTGTTTCCAACTGCTTGAGCCTTATAAAGGAGGGGAATTTTTCCAACAATAAATTGGACTTCTTTTTATATTTGTATAGGGAGAGACCAAGAATTTCTGAATTCTTGCTCTTTGGTACCTGCAGAGACACTAAACTGTGTTATTCAGGTTATTGTAGCAAGGACATAAATTGTCACTGTGTACAAAATACAAACCACGTTTTTATCCTTATCCTCTCCCTTCACAAATCTATGGATATATATATCTAAGCATTATGCATTCACAAGATGTCTTTAGATGTTGTCTTGAAAAGAAAAGAAATCATAGATAAATCAAAACTTTTTATAAAAGCAAGCACAAATTTTTCTTCCTTATACTTTGGAAGTGTTCTCTTGTTGAAAGATACAAGGATGGTGAATACAAAATGACCTTTCTTTTATGAACCTCTGTTAGGAGGATTTGAAACCTAAGATAAAAATGTTTCATTCAGATTCTTCATGTTAGAGCTAATCTTCACAGAGATATAGTTTACTTTTTACTTCTGAGGTAGAAGCTGTATATTCCCTTGGAAAAAAAAAATTATTGCATTCACTTAACAGCGTTCACTTACCCCAATCTAGAAATGCAGACTTTTCTCAAACAGTGTTTTTCTCACAAGCAATCATGGCAGGAGTATATGTTTTTACTCTAGGTAAAAACATATGCTGTCTTTTTTTATTAATTTTGAAGGGGAAACGAATGATAATATTACTTACCTGCTTGCTAGAAAATAGCTGTCCCTAGAAAGTTAAATCACCCAATCTGATTGCAATAATTAATTTCATCATGATAAAGTCAGCACTTGAATTTCATTAGACTATGCATTATGTATTGTCTAGAACACTATAAAAATTATACATGCAGAGAATGAGATTTTTTAAAGTAAATATGTCTTTATACATATTTATATCAAGAAGCCATACGAGAAAGAAAATCGTAAAATTGCTTTCCCTCATGAGTTGAAACAAAATTAACTAGTGTTTTTCCCTTTAAGATTTTCTTTTATTTTATTTTTGCTGTGTGGAAACATCTTCCCTGCTGAAGGTTGATATACCTTATTTACCCCCTTAAGATGAAAAAGTGAGATGAACCACTACAGCAGAAGAGAATAGGCTTGTACCTAAGAACACATGATTGGAATTGAGCTTGAAAAAATTTTAAATGCATATTTGCCTAAATTTGTAATTAATAAAAAAACCCAAATGGTTTCAAAACCCAGACAGACAAGATTCCATTGCAGAGATATTTTTGTCTACAGATTTTTACAAGCTACCATAGTAGCAGAAATATTTTTACTTGGCTTTAATAGCAGCTGTAGTTCTTAATATCAGGCAGAACAGGTTCCAGTTCAGTTCAAGGAAATTTTGGGTTTAAAAATTCTCACTGGAGATAAAATAATGGATATAGGGGAAAAGATAGGTTTTGTAAAGCTATGTCTCCATTAACAAGTAATTTAGGTTAAGAGAAGTGGTCTGAGAAGCATTTGTCCCTGAGGACCTGTCAGCCATATTCTAATAATCTTGGAGGTGATACAATATAGCTCTTTTCTCTTATGCTCCTGGACTCTATTTTCCAATTTGGTTTTATACAAAAGAAGTCCATTGAAGCCACTTTCATGCCTCTCCACAATGCCCATTGAGGTAGAGCAGGTGGCAGTAAGCACAAGGTTCAGTTCCAAAGTGCAGTTCTCATATTCTCTAAAATGCTAATACAGATGCATATTGTTTCATCTCTTAGTGTGTGCTGACTAGACCTTGTTAATGATGCTCTGTAAAACTGGGACATGTGGGTGTCAATTTGCCAGAAAAAAAAAATCTGCTAATCTTTTCATAATTTTATGAGAAGGCAAAAAACCCCCATAAAATTATAGGTTCAGTTTTTCTCTAAAAAAGGCTAATTTATCACGCAACTGCCAAAGATAAAAAATAAAGTGCTTTGAAATCTATGCTTATATTTTGAAGATTTAATGAAATTATCACTGGCAATCAAAGAGAACCTGTAGTCTGTTGCTCCAGTAAACCACACTATTTGTGAATCTGTGTTCCCTGTTGAACTCATAATTTAAGTGTTGAAATAGAGAGCTGTGCTATTTCTGAATGGCACCAGACTTACAGCATAACCCACACAATTTGTGCATCTGAGATCCTATTGGATGTGAACACAATAGATGGTGCTGAATTTTTCTAATCAGAAATTAAGCCTAGCTGCACCCAGCCCCTCTGATCTCTGAGGACTAGCTGGAAAGCAAGTCCAGTTTGGAAATTTTCTGCCAAATTTCTGTACCCTAAACAAAACAGTATGCTGAATCATCCGGACTCTCAGGATGTCATAAAACTGTTAAAGGTCTTCTACAGATAAGACATACAGGGTTCTAAGGCTGATTTTTGCTCCTTTTTGCTCCTTTCTCCTCCTACTAGAAAGCTCCCAAAAGCTTGTGTCTTGAATTTTCTACTTCACTCTAGGCAAAGCAGCATGCCTTCTACAGCCGCAGGCAAATGACGAAAGTTGACTTTTAGATGTGGGATTATGACTGAAAAAAGTTCTGAAAATGAAAGTCTTCTGATTTCTTGGAAAAATCTACATCTTTCCAAGCTAAATACAAACCTTGGGCTCAGCATGCTTGAGTCAGTGCCAGTCCCATTCACTATGGTGCCTCCAGAGGCCTTGTCTATGCCCAGAAAGATCAGCTGGCAATTAAAAGCAAGCAAAAAAACCTGCCTAAACCAAGACTACACATTTCATACTCAGAGTATGAAAAATGTTTTACATAACTTTGGTTGAAAACTGTTTCAAACTTCATTTTTTTGAAGGCTGTCTTGGCAAGTAGACTCAGTAAAAGGTATGTTAAAGAATTATGGGTTTGGGCACAAAACCAAAGGTATATGGTGTTGTATCTACAAAACTGATATGGTTTTCTTGTCGAAAACTTAGCAGAACATTCTCAACAAATAACAAATTAAAGCTTCATAAATATTTATGTAGATTCTTGGTGCAATGTTACCATTTAATTGGCAATATTAGTATACACTTTTTCTATTGTTTCCTAATGGCTATATTAGAAACAAGACTACTAAATATACTAAAAATAAGGCATAATGTTGTTTTGACAAACTAGATGTTTCTTCAAAAGAAGACTAAATTTGATGTATTTCCAGTTTACATCAAATCCCAGTAAGCTGGCTAAGCTGGCTAATATCCTTTGGGAAACTGTAAGGTTTACCATAACTTTGGAGTATGGCTGATATCATTAGGGACTGGAACATCTCTCCTGTGAGGAGAGGCTGGCAGAGCTGGGACTGTTTAGCCACAATGAAGTGGTTGGAACTAGAATATATTTAAGGTATCTTCCAGCTCTAGGCTGTCTATGAATCTCTGGTTCCATGGTTCTATGATGTGTGAGAGCTGGAATGAACTGAGGACAGAGTCAGCATGCCAGGTTTGTTTGCTGTCCCTGTGTCACCAGTTGTGACGTAGCAGAACTTGCTGCAGGCTCAAGCAGAGACTGCTGCCTGTGGCTGAAGAGCAGGTCACCGGAATGCCGGCATGGACACGCAGCACTCCCTGAAGGGGTTCTCTGAACTCTCTGAGGTTTTGCTGTTCCTACAACAGGGCACTTACCATCATGAGCCTACCTCCTCTGCTTGCCTCGTTGCCTGGAATAATCATCATTTGTGGCTTGATTGCTTTGTTCTGCATTGTGCTTTTCGACACCACACCTGCTCATGGGCGAACGAAGACCGTCAAGAGGTTCAGGGAACCAAGAAAGATTGAATGTGGGATCTGTAATGAAGCTGCCAACCCAAATGCACCTCAAGAAGACACTGAATTTGATACAAATGATTTACTATTCAAAGTGGAGAACAAGATCAGTCCTGACTCCAATGTGGTGAGTAGCAGGATTTTTATCATTACTATTATTATTACTATTTTATCTTCACCATTGTAATGATCAATTTTCTTTTATTTAGTTGTTGCTGTTCCACGCTCAGTTTAAAGTGGAATTTAACTTCATTTTTAATTCATCTTGATGTGTAGGACAAACAAGGGGATCCCTTTATAGAAAGTAGAGGAAATTAATAATATTAATGTAAGTTGTTTGTAAAACTATGAGCTGATATCAGGAAGTACTTAAAGATGTCATGTATTGTTTATAGATTAAGCCTTTGCAAATAGTTCATCAGCTTTGAATTCAAAATTAGTTTTTGTATGTCTCTGACAAGTCAGTTTGTGTGTTTAAAGGTAATATGTTTATAGCAGATAAAAATACTCAGTAGCAGTCTCTTGTATTTCTATATGTGTATATACATATATTTACAAATTTATATCATATATGTGAATATATATATGTTAGAACATGGCTTTTTTAGATATAGAATTTAATATGATTTTTGGTGCTTGAGAAGACAGGTTCATCTCCTCCTTCTAAGCATCCTTCCATAAACTTGCCATATTTTTAATCTTTTTATTCTAGTTGTTCTCTGTATGTTACTAGTTTATGGCTGGAAAAAAAAAGTATGCTGATATTTGTATTGTCAATATTTTGTCCAAATTAGTATTGTCAACAGTATGAATACTTACAAAAAAAGGTACTGTTTATGCTTATGGAAAAGTCTGCAGCTTTTTTAATGTAAATTCATTAGGACTTCATCCATCTGGCACCATAGGTTGTATCCTCTGTTGATCTGGTTCCTTCTTGCTCAGAGTTCCGTATAATGGAAAGAACTCAAATCTGCAAATATTTACATATGCATACATATGTATATATGCACACACATTTATATATACATATATATATATATATATACACATACGAATATATATATAATAGGTGCTGGGGTCTAGTAGGTGCTGGGGTCTAGCAGTGCTGGTCAATTTTTAAACCACAGGTCTAAGGGCACAAGAGCAGGCAATTCCCAAATGTTGGAAGTCAAGAAGATGAGGCATTACCTGTGGCACAGAAGCCACTGTTTCTGGGTACTGGGTTCCAGAGATGGTGGTTGCAAACCATGTGGATAATTAAGCTGTCTTACAGTGTGTAAACTTTGAATAGCTATCATTTTTAGGTAATGACGTTTTCTGTAATGATGCACTGTAAAAGATAATGATGAAATTAAATCTTTCACTTTTACAACCATTTGTGGTAATGTAAGTCCCTTAGACAAACACTAGAAATACTGTTTCTGGTCCATTTGAAACTGCTGAATACATTATGAAAATGAGTAGGAGAAAATTAATCAGCAACATTAGATGGTAACTTTGCAAAACAATCTGACTTTTCTGTGTTTATATTGCACAGAACTCTGTAGATAAAAGAAGAGAGAAACGGCCTGGCATAATGAAAGTGGAAATAGCTTGTTTACTGGTACACCCTGCCTAAATATTTTCCTGAGAACTGCAGAGCCTGCAAGAGCTCTTTCTGGTCTTTATGGGTTTTTTGTATGTGCAAAATCAGATATGACAGAAATCCAGTTGTGGATTGGATTTTTAGATGCTAGCACAGTATTAATTAAAGTAGGTAGAATATATTTGAGCCAGTGATCAATCTGACATATTTTAGCTAAAAATAATTGAGGTGGGGAATATAACTGCTGTTGCCAATACTTTCCAGGCATTTGTCCACCCTTGGACAAATATGAATGCTATTATTTCCTTTTGATTAGAACTGTAAATATGACTATGTTTTGAGAATCAGTGTTGAATTCCAGTAAGACAGGTAAATGCTCTTCTTCTGGGCCATTACTATCAGAATACTGAAACAAACCTGTTTTTTATTAAGACCTTAGATTTACTTAACTTAAGTTCATTTGTTTTCACTTATAAAGTGCCTGGAGATCTTTCCAAAAGAGCAGTTCGTGCGTGGCAGCAAGGTATGGCAAGTACAACTGATGACTGATGCCAAGGAAGACAGAAGTTCAGATGAGAAAAGTTACGTTTTGCCTTTCCATTACTTGCAGAACACTTTACGGATCTTCATGGAGATTACTTCTGGCACTTCCCAGAAGAGAGGTGATGTGAGATTCACCACCATCAGTAAGAACAGAAAGTCCAAGTAGGCAGCAAAAAGCTAAGCCAAGAAGGCAGCAAAAGTGGAGTTAAAAAGAGCTCAAAAGAACCTACCCTTGGCAACTTGCCTTTCTACAACATTCAGTGCAAAGAACCTTCTCTCCTTTGTCACCTAAGAACTAAACTTGTGGGTGTGTTTCTCACTGCTTCATTAAAAATTCACTGTGTTTAACACTCATAGATGTTTGCGTTTATTTATAGCTTTTTATATTTATATGTGATACACTTACATTGTTGATGTAGTTGAAAACCAAATTCAGTATTTTAACTACAGTTTAGATGAAACTATGGGGAAGTAAATGCTTTTATATTAATTTTTCTTTTAATAACTAGAAATACTGATAAAAAAATAGATTTTCTCTTAGTGTTAACAAATCTAAGTCTCCTTCTATTAAATGATGTCTGGACAAAAATTCCCACTGGCATCTGTCAAAATGGAGAAAATCAAGAGACAGGTGTCCTAGTAAAATAGCTGATACTTATTTTTAAGCCTGCACTTACTGTTCTAACACTAAGATGACATGCAGGTGTTAGCATCTACTTGGATACACTACTGCTGTGTCTGGGGGAAAGCTTAACATTGTGTGTTCTGTATTAGCTGTGGAGGAGGTTTGTTGCCAGTAAGTGGTTAGGCCACTTAAAGAATCAGTTCTGTCAGACTAGGCTTCATTAAAGGCAAACTTTAATAGAGTTTGGTGGCAAGGTTCACTTTATAACTTACTACATTGATGAGGTATACATAAGAAAAGCAGATTTGAATCAGTTTAGAAAGATTTTCACAGAGAGTGGTGATGTGAGAGATTAAGGGTACAAATGATGTGGAGAAAAAATAGTAAGGCTGCTAAAGGGTTTAGCAGCGCTTAATCATCAACTAATTTAACATTTATGAGGTGACTCAGTAGAATTTGCTACAATTGCAATAGTGATTTAATTATAGACTCATGATAACTTTCATACCATAATAAATTGACATGCATACACAGGCAAAAAGAAATATACCTCTATACCTGTGAGTATAGAGTGTAAAGGTACCTACCAAAAATTTTGCTTTTGTTCAGTGAAATACATCAGATCCCTTAACATTTCCTCAACAGGCATGGGTTGTACCTCAAGGGTGTCTGTGTATTCTGTCAGATTAGACTTCATTGTCAGCAAGTCTTTTGAGTGCAGCAGACTTGAAGGATCATGAGCTGGTGTCCCATTGCTGGTGCAGCCTACCACAGTTCAGGAGAGCTCAAAGGGCCTCACTTAGGACCACTGTTAATAGGGTTGCTAGATGATTGGCTTCAGTCATCAGTAATTTTATGTTCAGGGCATAACCCAAGCTGGTAACTACTGTAGTTTCCAAAATTCCATCAGGAATGCTGCTGTTCCACTTGGGCTGCTTTTCAGGTAAGGAATGTTGCAGTGCTGTTAGTGTACAGCTGATTATCCTTTGTTCTCCACTTTGGCTGGGCAGCTGATGCTCCTCTTACGGGCAGTGTTCCCACCTATATTGTGTGAGACAGGCTGATGGTCAGAGACACTTCACCTAACTGGTACAGTAAAGGGGCAGTTCAACACTCGTCTGATTCAGTCAAGGCTTGTCAGGAGCTCCTGGGATTGCAGAGCAGGCCTGAAGGTGGAGGGAAGCACCACCACAATCTTAAGAGACAAAGTGGCAAATAGTCCAGATTATACGTTGGAAAAGGAATGTGCAGGGACTGAACAACATTCCTGTGGTTTGCAGATGGCTTGTCATGAGTTCTGATCTTGCTCATTGTCCAAAGCCTAGTTTTAGCCTAAGTGTATAAATTTCATTTGCTCATTCATTGTTTGGAATATTTCAGTAAATCAGTGAACTATGGGCCAGTTTGTAGCTGGTGGAAAATGGACACAGTCCACTAACTTCAGTAAAGAGGCATTTGTCCCTATTGTCTGAGGCTGTGTTACAATGCATTGATAAGCACAAAGAGACAAAGGCATGAAGGGAAGTCAAAGAAGAAATACCAAAATTCTCATGGTCTTACTTTTCAACTTACCTATATGAAATTGCCATTCAGATACCCTGTTAAGTAACCAGGTGATAATTTGAAATTCTAAACATCTGGTCAAATAAATAAGTGCAAATTTTATTTTTAGACTTCATAAATTTGGGCTTCTGTTGCATTTTTCATCCTAGTTGTGTGGAGAATGAAACTGGATTAGAGAAACCTACTAAAGGTGTTTGTGTGAACTAGAGACAGATAAGCAGCATCTTCAGGCACAGCATCACCAGCTGGGCAAGGGAGGGGCAGCCTCACCTTGAGTGCTGTGTGCAGTTTTGGGCACCATAATACAAAAGAGTCAAAATGTTATTAGGAAGCATCCATAGGAGACCAACAAAGATAGTGAAGAGTCTGAAGGGGAAGCAGTATGAGGAGTGGCTGAGGTCACTTGGATTTTTCAGTCTGGATAAGAGGAGACTGAGGGTTAAATTTACAGCTTCCTCGTTAGGGGAAGCAAAGGCGCTGATTTCTTCTTTCTGGTGGCCAGGGTCCCTCAGGATTTGAGGGAACAACATGAAACTGAGTTAGGAAAGATTTAGGTTGGATATGAAGAAAACGTTCTTCACCCAAAGAGTGAAGTTCTTTCAGTTGAGCACGGGAACAGACTCCCCAGTGAAGTGGTCAAAGCACCAAGCCTGCCAGACTTCAGAAGCATTTGGAAAATGTTCTCAGGTCCATGGTGTGACCCTTGGGGTCATCCTTGCAGGGCTAGGATTGTGATGATTCTTTTGAGTTCCTTCCAACTCAGGATATTCTATGAGTCTATGATTCATGTAAGACACACATATGTTAGCTCTAGGTTTTTCCCACTGTAGCAGGTTTACATTTTTTCGTTGACAGATCGAGGTTCAAGGAATGTATGAATGCTGTTTGCTGTGGACTGGCACTATCTTTTATTCTATTACCAGGACCTGTAAAATTTTTATAAAACTAGATTTTAATGTATCTTAAAAAATATGTTTTGTTTCTTTAAGTTTTTTTTAAGTATCACTGAAGGTTTTTTCCACATAATTAAAAAGACACTTGTGTGAGCTTTCAGATTCCAACTTTTGTGAAAAGAAAAATCCATGCCAGGAATATGAAAGGATTCTTGATTAAAAATCTCATTTTAAAAATAAAAGTCTTCTCAGATGTCTGGGAGGATACTATTACAGGTTTTTTTTGCTTTCAATAATCCCTGGGAAAATGCTAGTTCAGATTGATTGCTAGATTATTTAAGTTCCTGAGCTATTAAAATAGTGTAGAATAGATACTGCTCTGCAATTATATTCACATTTGTTTCCCTTTAAATTGAAAACTTTTTCAAATACTAAGTATTAATACCAAATTACTGAATTAATTAATAGCAAAATAATGAATTACTTTGTTCCTCCAGAAACATTCTGGAACTCAGTGAAGATCATGCATGCAAAAGTTTAAACAAGTATTTAAAACCATTAAAATCAGTACACACCATTTTTAAAAATTATTTGCTTCAGTCTCCGAGAGAAGTTAAATGAGGAATTTCACATTACATTCTTTCATTTTTATGGTTGATTCAAGCTATCAAGGCTTCTTAGACCTGTTGACCTTCTTGTCAACACTTTAGCACCTCTCTTTTCTGTAGCTGGAGAAATATTGCTTTGAATGTCTTCCTCCCAGTGCCCCAACCTACTCAGTCTCAGTCATTGCTTCTCTTCCAGCAACCTTTAGATTCCTGACAGGTGTCTTGGCATGTCATTATCTTTAAATTCCTCCTTTTGCATTTCTTTCTTTTACAATTCTTACTCTTTGCCAGAAACTGTCAAGGAAAATAAAGTGTCCGGTCATAGAAACATAAAATTGCTAAGCTTGGTAAAGACCTCTAAGATTATTTTGTCCAACCATTAACCTCATGCTGCCAGGTCCCTCACTAAACCATGTTCCTAAAGCACCACATTATTAGTGCCATGACAGTGATGCACTTGGTATGCTGCAAAAGCTCAAAATTTGTTTAGTGGTGCATTGGTGGTTTGTTTGTTTGTTTTAGTTTGTGGTGCTTTGACTTTTTTTCCTGACATATCTTTACTTAGGTACGCAAAAGTTTTGAAACTTTCTGAGCTGCACACAGACTTCAGTACAACACTTGTCTCATAAGTATACAATACAGTAGGTATAACACCTTAAATCTTTTTTTGTGAAGAAATGAATCCCATGCTGGCTCCAGAAATGCTTTTGTAAACTTAAAAGTATTTTTGAGGGGAGGTGGGTAGAAATGTGAAGAGACAAGAGGTGGCTGTCAGTGCTGGCAATGAATGATCAAAAACTCTTTCCCACTGAAAGATAAGGCAGAGGTGATACAGTTTCCTCCAGTGTGCTGTCTGACACACTAACCTGATTTGCTCATGGCTAACACCGCAGCAATAGAAAATTAATCACTGGTTGCTGAATATCTTGCTCATTCATCAGAATGTGGCATGCAGAGATAGCCATTTTGGACTGTTCACTGCCTATGAATAATAATATCTTAGAAAAAAAATTAGTAACTTTTACCCCAATTCTAGTATAGCTACCCAATATTAAAAAAATAATGATAATTGTTGGTTAACCATACTTGGAAATGGCCCCAGGGAAAATGAATGTTAGTCCTTAAAGACTCTTCTTTCAAGAACAAAGATTGCATCCTTTTTTAAAGCAACCTACTTTGCTCTGGTGATGTGTCAATGTTTCCCTCAGAGACTTCATGGTTCACTTTGCTTTCCTTCTCATTCATTCAATAAACGTAGAGATGAACATATAATGATGCATATATTATACATATACATAAATTTATAATTACATATGTAATTAAAAAAACCTTTCATAACAATCTGAACATATCTTGATGTGTGTAATTTTAATAATTTTATGGAAGTTATGCCTCCTTCCTGTCTGATTATGAGTGATTATTTTTGTTGTTATGATAAATTAAAATTTTGAAGAGGTTAATCTAATGAAAAAGAAAGAATAATTGAATTCCAGATGGGATTTGATGTGTTAAATAACAGAGAACTAATTCATAATGTCTAAGACCAACACTAGTAATAGAAAGAACAAGCACTGAATAAAAACTAACAGTGGTATGAGAGCAAAACTAGGTCTATTGCTTTACCAACTTCTCAGAACTGGCACATCCAAATTTAACTTCATTTACTATATCTGATCCACAGAAAAAGATTCTTAGTCTTATGTGTATTTAATTAGAATCAAATAGTTTCAGAGAGGTTTTCAGCTTTGCAAGTTTGCAGAACACAGGATTTAGATTTCTCCTCCTATGACAGAATATCAAACCTTAGCTCTGACTTGACTCATGTACAATGCAAAAGCTGCCCTCTTTCTCCATTGTCCCTTACTTACTGTCCTCAAGCTTGATAGCTGAAACTTTGCCAGGGTGCTAACAGTCTGTGCAGCTCTACAAGTAATAGCAAGATCCTTTCCAGACTAAATGGCAAGTTTCACCAAGACAAAGCCACGATTAGGGCTGTTAGAACTTGCAAGCTTTGGTTTCCCTACAAGGTTTGTAGCTCATTATTTTACAGAGATCTTTCTTCTTATCTTTCTCAGATTAATATTCTGTCTAATTCTCAAAGAATTTAAAAATTGAGAAAAGGGTTTTTAATTTTTTTTGCTACCGTTTTAATCTTTAATAATTTTATCACTGTCAGTTGAGATTATTTTTAGTGTTATTTCTTAGGGGAAAACAGAAACAACTTAGATGAATTTTTGACTTTGAGCTTTATAATTTGTTTTTAAGCCTTAAAGGTGCCATAGAAAGGTACATGTTATGTTGACTCACTTGAAGTCTGTGCAGTCTAAAATTTGGATTCAATGATCTTTGTAGGTCCCTTGCAACTCATCACATTTGACCATTCTCTAATTAACCCCAGGTACAGTGCATTATCTTTTCTATTAGACAGCTGAAGGGCGACTCAGTAAATTTAACTAGCAGCACAGTTTAAGTTACACAGTCATGATTTCAATTTGGGCAGTTAGAGCATTTTAGTAGGGTCACTTCATAAGCTTTTTGTCATAGTGCATCTGCATTTCTTCTCAATTCATGAAATATCACATAATTTTACTCTTTCATGGAAAAAACAGTTTCATCTGAATTCACCTGAATTCATTTGTTAATGTGTTTCCTGTCAAATGAGTTGAAAAAAAGTGTAGAATTTCCTTGTATAATCTCTGGAATTTGTAAATCTCTAATGGATATTAAAGATACTAAAGAACTTTTATAATGCAGCCACACTACTGATTTTACTGCTGCAACTTTTTCTTTTTCCTACTTATTTTTATTCCATTTCTCTGTATCTTTCCCTAAATCCCAGAAGGTAAGATGGTAGAAGGTGCAACCTGCAGGACTCATGTCTCTGAAATACTCAGCCCTCCAGCTTGTCTCCCACTGTGGCTCTTCTGGATTAAATGAGTCGAGTTTATGTCTTCTTATCTCTATTAGCTCACTCTATTCTAGGGTGATTTGATAGATCTACTCCTATCCTACCTGGTGCATGTGGGATGTTGGTGATTCTGAAGGAACCTGGTACCCTTCAGGATTCCAGGACTTCCTGGGTATCACAAAGGCAGGACTGGACATTAGTATACAAGAAAGTAATATCACATAAAAATTTGACTGTTTTGGTGTTCCTAACTGTGGTTACCACAGCTTGGTCAGAGAGCGAGAAAACTAAGTTTTCACAGGATTGGGAGACTCTGAGCAATTTTAAATAAACAATGATAGCTTTAGTGTAAACAACCTGCAGGTGCTGTTTTCTCTTACTTTCTATCTTCTTGTTCTAGGACATTAAGCTAGCTAGCCAGCCAAGGGAAATGTGTTGATTAATTGACCAATCTGGTCCAGTTGGATCGGAACAGTTTATAAAAGAAGAACTTGTAAAAGTAGAATTTCTGCAAGCCCAGTCTTTGGAGTCTGTGTCTTTGGTTACAGTAACAGTGACACCTAACAGAGATTGTCTGTTAAAATGTTTGTGCCATTAGTTACCCCAAAACAAAACTTTGGGTTGTAGAAACCCTGACGTTTTGAATAGGGTGTTGTTCCCAGGTTTTGGTATCAGGCTTGCTTATGTGCTGACAGCACTGACAGGGCTTAAAGAAAATGATGGTTTCAGTTAGTTTGTTCATTCTGGAGAGAAGTATTCAGAGTTCTAAAATTTAATTTAGTTTTGAAACTTGACTATCAAACTCTGAGGTCTGAATTTTTTGTTTGTGATAACGAAGGTTGGTAAATTGCACATTAATTCAGCTTTCACAGTTATTTACACCTTGGGTAAAGATCAAATCATGTTGTTCTTAGACAAAATCTGTAATAAAGTAACTTTCTGGTTTTTCAATTTTAACAAAACCTCTAAGAGATTGCAATATAAATTGCAATAGAATATACAGAATAAACAGAATAAAAGTTTCCTACTGCTACTTGAATTTGTTGAATGGAATAATCCTTTGAAAAAAAAAAGAAGGGAAACAAAACACACCACAGCTCTCTCCATGGATATGCTTTTGGCCAGTGCCTTTTTTTTCTCAGTTATACATCAGGGTCTGCCTCAGTGTTTGAGTAACAATGACTTATAGGAGTTTGCAAGGTGAAAAGAAGATTCTTTCACTTATTGAAGCTAATGGGAACTTTTTGCCAGAGTTAGAGAGGTTTTTAAAAGCATCTTTCCTTCTGTGAAGTTCTAATTTTTTCTGTCCACAACGCAAACCTGGCTGGAAGACAGACTTATGCAGTAAGGTACCACTGTGTAGTTTTATCATTTTGTACAATGGCATTTTTAAATAGTAGTTCAAACTAATACTGGAGTTATTTTTATTTAAATGTCTTCCTTTGGTGTGCCACACTATTATAAGTAACATTAATATTCAAACATAATGCATTATATTTAATTCTACTGCAGGGATAAATCGTTATAAAGGCTGAGTTTTTAAAAAGGGTTGGCACTTGTCCTGCTCTGTGCTCCTGTGGGTGCATTTTCAAGTATATGGCTGTACAGTGACCCATATATCCTTGCATGTGTTCACAGGGCTTCCAGTCAGGGAAAATTATCTTTGCATTGTAGTTGGGGAAATTGAGCTAAAAAGCATTGTGACACAATGAAAATGGAACAGCAGAATTTAATTTTGAGCGCCATTCTAACCTTTGTTACATTCACGTTAAAAAAACAAACAAAACAAAAAGAAAATATCCCCCAAGACCACCAGGAGCTGTCCTCATCCAAATAGGACAGGCTGTGGACACTGTTGACCACCATGGGAAACAACTGAAAGCAGGCATTTCAATAGGATACTGGAAGAGCTGTGCTCAAAACTAAAGGTAGTTTTGGGTTGCAGTTTCATCTGGCTTGATTTTGAACATACTTTCAAGAGAAAGGAAACATTTAAGCTTGGCAGCTGTCAGGGAGCTCACGTGGCTGCTGACAGATCTGAGGAAGGTAATAATGCGTAGACATGGTACATCATTAGGAATGACAGTGAGTCAGTGTATAAGCTTTGGTTTCTGGCCACTTAACATTTGAGGCAGAATTCTAAAGCTTCCCAGAAAACATAATTTATCTTTTTTCTTTTTTTTCTGGCATAAAATAAGTACAAGCAAACAGTGCATTGTTAGGAACAAGCCTGTTCAGAACTTTAGAATTTTTAAACTCAAAGAACAGAGTGATAAATTACACAGAAAATGCTGTTGATAATTTGGGCCATGTGGACTTGATAAAATTAGTAAAGTTGAAATAATCTGAAAGCCTTTAGATTCTGAACAGGGGCTTTATTTTCCCCATGAAAAGCTGTCATTTCCTTTAAATGTAATTAACCTTATCAGGTCACTTTTGGGTGCAGCTTAGTTACACAACTAACATTAACTTGTGAACATCTGGAACAATTATTCCTTCTTTTTGGCTGATCAGTGTGTAGCAGAAACTGAAGGGAGGTGTTACTAGGGACACCAAGCAGTATTGATTATATACTCTACATACACTTCCAGAAGCATGTGGGAGGACTTCATTGCCATAGTGCTCTACTCCAATAAGCAAACAGAATTTAGATTTCATTGCTGGCAAGGGAATTAGCTGGAAATGTAGAACCTACTAGGCTGTAAGAAAGCTATTAGTAATCTAAAGTGAAATCTTGGTATTAATTTAATTAAAATATTTTATCCTACAGTTCTAATCCAAGGTACTCCTTTGTATTAGATAATGTGAATTGTTCTGAACATCTGCCTCTCCCACACTCCTCCCTTTACAAAAAGACAATGATAAAGCTAGAAAAAGTTCAGAGAGGGACAGAAACAACCCAGAGAATGACAAATATATGGAATACTTTTCTACAAGGAATAGGTTGGAAATGTAGGATCCCTTGCTTAGAAAAGAAATAGTGTAAGAAACTACGTAATGGTCTGTAAAAATGACCTACATAATGACCTGTAAAAACATACACATCATGGCAAAGATGCAGCTCAAAATTTCTTCTGGTAAAAGAGCAAGAAGCCAGACAAAACTGTTGAGAATCTTATGCAAAAGGAACTAAAGGGAGTGATTCTGTCCATGATAGGTAAGTGAGCTACTGAGCTCCATGACATGACATGAGGTGATTTTTAAAAGTTCACATGAGTGCAAAAAGCCATTAGGCAAATCAATGAAATCCAAAAATACTATAAAATTCAAGCATATATATTTTCAAAGTACCTGAGCTGAAAATATTGGAGCCTGTGAGAGAGTTCTGGGAAAGCATTGCTATCCATTTGGTTGGTCCTAGTATTTTCCCCTGACATCTCTTCTTGTCCACCGTGCTGAAGAAGAAATATTAATCAGAGGGACTTTGCTTGGATGCAGACAATCACTCCCATTTCAAAATATTAATCCTGTTGTGATAAGTATTTTTGGGACTATAAAACTATAAAAAATACTACAATCATAGCATATCCCGAGTTGAAAGGCACCAAAGGGATGACCAAAGTCCAACTCCTGGTCCTGCACAAGACGTTGCCAAGAATCACACCATGCCTGAGAGCATTGTCCAAAGGTTTCTTGCATTCAGGCAGGCTTGGTGCTTTGACCACTTCCCTGGGGAGCCTCTGGGGCAAGAACCTTTTCCTAATATCCAGCCTAAATCTCCCCTGAAGAAATTCGGGTCAACCCTTCAGGTCCTGTCACTGGTCACTACAGAGAGAGATCAGTGCTTGCCCCTCCTCTTCCCCTCATGAGGATGTTGTAGATGGCAATGAGATCTCACCTCAGTCTCCTCTTCTACAGGATGAACAGGCCTTAGCTTCCCCTCGAGGCTTTCACCACCTCTGTTGCCCTCCTTTGGATGCTCTCTAACAGTTTAATGTCTTTCTTACATTGTGGCACCCAAAACTGCACACAATATTCAAGGTGAGGCAGTCCCAGTGCAGAGGAGAGCAGGACAATCCCCTCCCTGGTCTGGCTGGTGATGCTGTCCCTGATGCACCCCAGGACAGGGCTGTCCCTCCTGGCTGCCAGGCTCAACTTGCCATTGACCAGGACCCCCAGGTCCCTTCCCGAGGCTAGGAAAAACAAAGCTCTGAGAACACTGCCTCAGTATTCCTATAAGGTTGCCAAGTCTCTATGTGCTTCATTATCTGCCTACAGAGTCACTTGCACTCTGCAAGAAAGGGCAAAATAGGTCATCAGACTTGAAATGCTAATCCAACAGCTTTCCAAAGTTCATAATTACAATTGAGGAGCAATTATTAATCATTTAATACTTCAGGTAAATTATAGGACTGTGAACTGAGTCAGTATCACACAATTTTTTGTGCTTTATTAGTAATGTTTAAATCAAATGTGTAAGTATTCAATATGTCATTGTTTTCTGAGACATCTCATCTTAGGACATCACTGGAAAAAGAATTGGTGAGAGAAGTTGTCCATTCATTATTACTGAAGAATCAAAACCTCCATTTTATATATCCACCTGATACCTTCTTCCCCACCTCTACCATATGCTGGTTTTGAGACTTTAAAGGAAAAATTTTCTTTTCAGAATGTTCTCTGACTCAGAGAGTGCCCACTAGGTCACACAAGCAGCCTGGGTAACATGCTGAAAGAAGTATGGGGCTTTTTTTCCCCCTTGAAAGCTTCACAGCATTCCAGAACATAGAACATGATTCATTCTTCACTTTTCAAATTTTAATTAGACAGACCCTTGCTATTTAATGATGAGTTTTACTCTTCCTGCTACAATTCATCCTTGCTGATGCCTTGCATTCATGGAAATCTCATTATAACCCTTCTATGTTTCACATCTGGTTAACTGTCTTGACGTAAGCCCCAGCTAGGCACTGCAGCTACTCCCCACACCCTCCTTCCCTGGTGGGATGGGGAGTAGAATCAGAAAGAGTATACAAATTATAGCAGTTATTAAGAGCAGTTTAATAATTGAGATTAAAAAAATAGCAGCAACAATTATAATAAAAAGGGAGACAACACCAAAAAAAGAGAGATAAAGTCCAAGATAGACAAGCCATGCACAACACAGTCACCCAGCACCTGGAGACTGACACCAGGTCCATCCCCAAGCACTGACTGATCAGTAGCTCCTGGCCATTCTTCATAGTTTATATAGTAAACATGACATCCTCTGGCATGGAATATCTCTTTGGCCAGTTTGGGTCATCTGTCCTGTCCATGTTCCCTCTCAGCTTCTTGTCCACCTGCTCACTGGCAGAACATGGGAAACTGGGAAGTCCTTGACTTGGAGTAAGCACTACTTAGCAACAACAAAAGCATAAGTGTGTCATCATTAATCTCATACTAAATCCTAAACATAGCCCTGTACCAGCTACTAGAACAAAAACTATCTCTATTCCAGGTGAAACCAGGACGTGAACTCAAAGCAACAAGCAAAAAAATTAATCTTTGGATGTGATTCTAAATTCTGAAAATTTGGACACATTTAGAAGCAATGTCATTTCAAATGAGAGCATGCAGATCAACATCTCGCTGCAACAAAAAGAGCTCTTCTTGAGGATGTGGTGTTGATTTCAGAAATGAAGATTTTGGCATTAAGAAGAAACTATTCATTTCAGGCTGACTACAATAAATTGGTTCAGAATGAGCGTTTATTACTTCTGGGAATAGGAAGCACTTTGTATTTATGCAAGGCCTGAATGAATACTTGTCCCTTCCTGAGGACGCAGCACCAAAAGAAAAAATAAGTTGAAGCAAGAAATTCACTGTTCTTTTTTTTTTTTTTTTTTTTTTTTTTTGCCAAGGATTTCTGACTGATTACAAGTAATACCTTGTTTCCGATTCTCTTGCAGCCTAGAATGCCTTCCAGGATGAAGCAAGTATATGCTAGAAGAAAGGCAGGGTGCATCATGTGCCAATCATTCTGGCTGACACAGCAACTTTAGGGCAACTTCTCCCAGTGCATTTTCCATTATAGGTATCTGAACAGAGGAAAGATACCCAGGCATTGTGCAAATGAGAACACTGGGGCCATCTGTGGTTCCAGTTCACTGTGAGTTTCGTGTACATTTCTACTCCCAAGTAACTGCCTAGCTAACCTGATGTAAATTAATTTTTCACCCATTAAAATGTTGATGTAATATTGAAAGGATGACAATTCAGAGACCATATCTATCTTGTTTTCACTCAACTATCCTGATTAGTACTTTTCTACTCTTGCTTCCGTCATGATTAACAAATATATGTTTGTATTTTAGGGTATTATCTCCCGGGGAAAGAAAGAGATGTTTATATTAGGAGACATTTAGGCAAAGTGAAAAAAAAAAAGTTCTGATAATCTAGAATAAAAAGAAAACATACCTATCATGCATTGCTACATACAGAAATAGGATTGCACTGGGTATGTTTGAGTACCTGCAAACTGTAAATAATACTGAATGTTTTACCTGGCAAACCCAGTGTGCATATATACATAAAGGTATCCTTCTGTAGCAGCTACTGGAATGGGTGGAAGGTATATTAGCTTTACATTCCAAATGAGATTAATTATTGGAATTTTCAGTGCTGCTTGTGGATCAGTTGTACATAAAATATTTAGATCTGTTATTTTAGGGTGTTAAATTTTTAATACAATGTATCAGTTGCCAAAGATTTTATACTATTTCAGTGGTGATTGAACATTACTTGAGATAATAATCTCTAATTTTGAGGCAGACTTGAAGTAAATATTTCTGTAACAGTTCATTTTATATGGGCTACTGAAGAGGAGGAAGCACAGTTGTTTAGTGTTTTTTAAAAATAGAAACATTGTTGCAGTCTTAACTAACATAACTTTAATAATGTTTCTATGGTAATGCTTTAAGAATTGCATTAGCTTTTATCTTGCACATTCTAATTCAGAAGTCAGCAGGGATATCCCTAAGTGTATGAAGTTTTCTAAAGACCAGACCTAGATCTATAAGTTTGAATTAAACCACCTGCCAATAACAGCTATAAGGGGTCACCTTATTTTCTTCTGCTTTCTCTTTCCTTCATCCCTTTAGAGAATTCATGAAAAGTTTTACACTGTACTAGCCTTGTAAGGCTAGTACGCTTAGAGTTATCACCTAACAAATCTGTCATGTATAAATTAGCCTGAGTAGCAGCTATATAATTCAAAGAAAATTCTCTATTTAGATCAGAAGTCTTATATACAATGTATTAGAATTGCATTCAGTTTCCTTAGCATGGAAAGCAATGTTAAAAGAGTGTTAAAAATAGACTACTGGAATTTATTGATTTTACTAATCCATCTGATTATACATATAATTTCTTGCTAATAAATATTGCTAAAGTTAAATAGTAATTCATACAAGATATAGTGATCTTTAATCTAAGATATAAAACTCCCTGCACAAACTTTGAAATGCTCAGATAAAATTTGTCAAAAATTCTCCACACTTTTGGAGAATAAAAAAATCCAAAATCACATCTACAGCTGGCAGTACTGACCCCTGAGATACACCACAAGTCACTGGCCTCCAGCTAGACACTCCATGGCTGAACACAGCCCTCTGGGACCTGCCGTTCTGCTATTTCTCCATCCACTCCACTGTCCACTCATTCAGCCTGCACTTCCTAAGTTTGCTTACGAGCTTGTCGTGGGAAACAGCATCAAAAGCCTTGCTGAAATCAAGGTTAACATTCTCCTCATCTGCTAGGCAGTCATTCTAGGAGATTGCATAGGTCAAACAATATTTCCCCTTGCTGAATCCATGTTGACTACTCCTGTTAACCTTCTTTTCCTCCACATGGTCAATGACATCTCGAATGAGCAGCTGTTCCACCCCTTTACCAGGGACTGAAGCGAGGCTGACTGTCCTGTAGTTTTCTAGGGTGATCCTTTCTGCACTTTTGAAGGCTGAAGTGACATTGGCTTTCCTACAGTTCTCAGGGACCTTTGCAGTTTTCCACGACCTTTCAAACATGATGGAGAGTGATTTATTAACAGCACTCATGCACGTGTTCCATCAGGGCCCATGGATTTGCTGCCATCAAGTTTATCTAATTGATCTCTAGCCCTATCCTACTCTATAAAGGGAAACCTCCTTCCTCCAGAGCTTCCTGGTCTCATGGGGCAGGGATTCTTGAGGTCCAGACTTAGTGGTAAAGGCTGAAACTAGGAAGGCATTCAGTAGCCACCTTCTCTGCATCCATCATCACTGGGACACCAACCTCATTCAGCAGCGGGCTGACATTTTCTCTAGTGTTCCCTTTCTTACTGGTACAATTTAGTAAGTCCTTCTGGTTGTCCTTGACATCCCTTGCCAGCTTTCGTTCCAAATGGATCTTAGCCTTCTTTGTCACATCCCTGCATACTCTGACAACGTTCCTATCTCTCTTCAAAGTTGCCTGTCCCTTTTCCCATATTCTCTACACTTTCTTCTGTTGGAGTTTTGCCAGAAGCTTCTTGCTCATCTATGCAGGACTCCTGACCCCTGAGTTCTTACCTACAGAAATACACAGATGCTGATCTTGGAGGAGGTAAAGCCTGAATATTAACTAGCTCTCTTCCAGAGCCCTAAGCTGTGGAATTTCTCCAAGTAGGACCATCGAGAAAACAAAGTTAGCTCTCCTGAAGTCTGGGGTTATGATGCTACTTACTGCCTTCCTTCTTGCATGCAGGATCCTGAATACCACCATCAAATGGTCACTGGGACCAAGACTGCCTCCAACCTCCGCATCCACAATCAGTCCTTATTTGATAGTACAAGGTCCAGCTCAGATTAAGTTCAGATGACCAGTAAAAATGTCTTAAAAAATGCAGAATTGCCTAGTGTAAATACTTGTCACAAACTACAAGTGTCTTTTGGTGATTACTGCTGCTGTGATTAGCACTAGAGAACAACAAGAGCCTTCAAGGTTTTCTTAGAAAGTAAACTCCTCTAATTGAAATTTATCTTTGAGTATTTCTACCGATTCATTTTGAATAACTGCTATTTTTTCTACGCTGGCCAAGGTTGAGATTTTATGCCTGAGCATAAAAAAGTGATGGTTCTTGGAAGCTAAAATTATGAGTATAAATTTCAGAGGTACTCAGGTGACTTACAGTTTGCATTCACAGACAGTTAATCCACAGAAAAGGAGGGAAATAATTTATAGCACCACTTTCTTTCAGAAAAGTGCTTTCAGAAAAGCTCTTGTAGATTGGACTCACAACAAAGGTTAGCTTTAGCCAACAAAGGTTAGCTAACAAAGGTTAGCTTCAGCCTATCAAGGTTGATACCCCAAGGCTTCTCTAAACTCACAAGAAGGAGATAACTTCATCTAGAGTGGGACTCAGCATGGGACCCCTCACCACAGAATGACATTTTCCAGTCTTGGAGTTAGAATGAAGAAATTACTGTGATGTAATCATGATGCACTAATTGGGCCATGAACACAAATATTTACAAATCTATGTTTTATTATCCAAAAAGGGAAATTCTTGTTTAAATCTATCTCTTGAAATTCAAGTTGACATATTTTTCGCTGATTATGCAGGAGATTTTGTATGTTGTTTTCGCTGAGAAACTCTGACAAGCAATACTCAAACTTTTACTTCTGGGATTATTTGTAAAGAGTAGTTGCTCCAATTTCCACTCTTCATTTCTTCTAGGAAGAATGTACTATTTCTATTATACCAAGTTCAATCATTACTTTGTCACTGTGAGAGACTGAAATATTAATGGTCAATGACTTTATCAACCATTTGCAAAAGCAGCAGGTGCTTTGCTGAGGATGAGCACAGTAACAGCCCAGGTGCAGAGGGTGCGAGCGCTACAGATTAACCACGACAAAACAACATTTGATTAGCAGAAGCTGGGTTTTGAGGTAGATGGGGGAAAAGGTTCATGAGAAGTAGATCCTGCAAGGCGGGATAACGCTTTTTACCACGCCAGTGTCCCTTACACAAGTGGCTCTGTTGTAAAACTCTTCCCCTGCCTCTCACTGTCAGCTGGGGAAGGTATTGGAACATTCACACCATTCATCCCTGTTGATGGAGCATAACTGTTTCAGCTACACTGACATGAGAGGTGCCTGTAGATATCGCATTTTAGATCCATCATATAGCATCAAAGACCCCCCAAAGTGTGCCCAAACTAAATTCTGGGGGACTGCCCATGATCCAGACAGCCACAGTGTTGCAAAAGACAGTGTAAAACATTCCCCCAGGAGAGGTACCTGTGTGTTTTCACTTAGCCTGAGCCTATATTAACCCTTGAAATTTGTGTTTCACAGGCTTTCCCCACGGCCAATGGATCAAGACTGTAAGCACCACTTTTCTTTTGACCAACAGACATCGAAATTGCAACAATCAAGTCTTGTCATTGGATCCCTGAGTGGTGATATACTTCTACTTTTAGCCTTTCTTTCTATTTTTTGTTTTTCCTTGTACATTTTCTTAAGTAAGCTTTTATATTATAATATTACAATAAATAATAATAACCATAATGGCTACATACCTCCTTTCCATTGCAACCAAATCATTAAAAAATTAACCCCGCATGTGTATACATTTAGAAACATTGATCATTTACTGTTGTTTCACTCTGATCTACTCCAAGGGAACTGTTTACAAGAATCTGAGTTGCTCTGACCTTCAGGTGCACTTCTGTAATGGTCAGAAATAAACAGATAAAAAGAAAAGTAGCTATCATCCTGTAAAAAGAAGACGCAGTTACCCATCATATCTGTAAAAGCAGAAATCTTGCTGCTTGGAAACACACAGATGAATAAATGACTGGGGATAATTACATTGCCAGCAGCTGAATTTATCGTGAACTTTGTCAGCCAAAATTTCATTCATGTCTTAAATGGCACAGTCAATTAAATCAGTTATAAAATATTCAGCAACAGTTAAAATGCTTAATTTGCAACATTTTCAGCATTTTGCATAAAGTACATTGTTAAAAATCAATGTTTCTGTCCCATGAAGTCCTCTAGAAGGACAGGTGCCTTCTATCATTAATTCTGCAGTGAAGGTTTCTTTTTTTCCTTGAAAGTGACTGTCCATCCAGTTCTACAGTGAACAATCAGTAGCATGATCAACACAAAAAAATATTTTTGAAATCTTAAGTTATTCTGCCCTTTCTGACAGCATGAATGGTAGCAGTTATAATTAGAGATAACAAGAAAAAAATGGTAGCAAAACCACTGCTCACATATCCCTTCTTCTCAAATGAAGCTTATCTTGAGAAACAAGCCCAGAACATCTTATATCCAAGTAAGCCCAAGCTGAGTGACAATTATTAATTTGACAAACCATAAAGAAATAACAGAGACATCTTTATTATCTACCATCTGTATGAAAAAGCTACAGCTAGCTGACTAGGGGTTGTAATAACAAATGTCTGTGGACATTTGACATTAAGAGACACTTAACAAACAGTTTATTAAAGCTGCTTTGCTAAGATGGATAAAGGCAAAGGCATTCATAATTAAAGTAACTGTTGTCCTTAATTATCCTCTAGCTGCCTGCGTGCTAGATGTCCTGAGGGACAAGAATCTGGAGATGGGTTGTGTCAGACAGGCACATTACTCAGAAGAATACATACTTTCTATAATTCATCATTCCCTACCTTTGTACAAATTAAAGGATGTTCCAGTTTGGGCTAACTCTAGAAGACAGATATGTAGGGACAACTTTTGATTTTTGTTGCAGCAGCAATGTAACATACAGGTCAGTAAGAAATGGGCTTCTCTCATCACTGTCAAGTCATATGGTGACTTCTACATCTAAAGCAGTGGTAAGCTCCCTAAGCAGAATAACTTCCCCCAAACTGTCATTATTTTCAAAGTGGATCTGATCTTCTTGTCAAGCTCAAGAACATTACAGATTGATGACATTTGAAATACAAATGGAAGGAAGGTTTGTGTCTGTTCTTGGGAAAAACTAACCCCCCATCACCCTCCCTCAAAGAACTAGTGAATGCCCTCCAAGCATGCTCCTCTAATCTCCACAGTTTGAGATGCACAGGGACTTAGAATACCTAAATCTAGAAGAATCAGGAGACTGTTATGCAGCTGATCTCCAGCTATCCCTCTCCTGTGCCCATTAACTGGTTTGGCTACTGTTTAACTTCCAGAAAGTCACTCTTAATGGGAAACAATCAAGACAGAAAAAGGAAATCTATCACTTCCTCTGATAATTGTTTTTCCACTCATTAATCAGTATTAAAACTCCGTGTGTTTGCATATTGGATTTGTCTGGTTTTAGCTTGCAGACATTGGGTTTTGCCTTTCTTTCTCATATAGCCCACCAAGTGACTTAACAGAGATTTTCTCTGTAGGGCATTGGGAAGCCACTCACATTAACTGTCATTAACTTTCTTTTGCATAAACTGTAGTGATTGAATTCTTTCTATCTCCCTCAGGATGACATTTTCTTTAGCCTTTGAATACTTTTCTGCACCCATTGTGATTTCTCAGTAACGTTTTTGTGTAGCGTGAACCCCTGTTGCTACTCATTATGCTTCTGTTGGTCTTCTCATTACTTAAAGAGAAGTGAAAATAATTTTGCTGTTGTTGCTTTGTAATCCCAGTTATATTTCTTCTTTCAAAATCATTTAAAGATGTGTATAAAGCATATGCTTTTCATATTTTTTCAGTACATCTTCAGTATTTCATTCTTCACATGTAGTTTTGTAGGTAGCTGAAAAAACTGCATTCAGTGTGATTGTTTATCACTGTAGAAATATTGCTCTATCCTTTTTACTTTGTCCTTACTACTATTTATGATGCAAGCACCCCTTGTGTTACCTGCACATCTTATCTGTAATAACTGTTCTGTTAATTCACTGAGTATACTTCAAATGCAGTAGAATACCTTTGGGTTGTGCTCTTCTGCCTCATTTTTAATTGATATTTCTTCAGAGCTGTCAGGTACACGTTTGTACACCATCTATGTGCTCTCACAATGCTTTGCAGCACTAACATTTTAGTTGTAACACTGAATGATTAGGTTCGTATTTAAACAAGTTGAAGCATTCACAGCAGACAAAATAATTTGTTTGGAAGGGTTTGTATTTTCAAGACTTCTCAGTCTTTCCTCTTTCCCCACTGGCATAACTCTCTGAGCCACCCTTTTATTCCTTTGTTCCTTCTTGTATCTCTTTTGGCTGATCCTGGCAGCACAAACTCACATAGGTGCCAGGTTAATGATGGTAAGAGCCATTCCACCTGTGTCAGACACAAGTACTCTTCCGTTCTGTTAGTCTGACTGATTTTTTTTTTTGATATCTAGTGATGTAAACAAAATAATCCTTCCCTTCCTTTAGTAAGCTTATACTAATTATGCTTACTTTGCTCTAAGAGCTGATGAAAGAAGGTGGGCCCTCTGCTTTTCATCGTCTCTGTCCCTAAGCAGTCCCCAACAGACTTCTGTCCTCTTCACAAGCTTCAAAGGCTGCTTCTCTTTCACATTAAAATATTTTGTCTAGCTTCTCAATTTTCTCCTTCCACAACACTCTCACTATGTTCCTTCTTTCAGCGTCTCCCATTGTCCTTTTTTCTGTCCCCTTAGATTTCTCAGTAGACATAAATGCTTCCTTCAGAAGGATTTGGAGTAGATGTTCTTCCCTGTGTCCATACATTTATTGTCCCAAACAATGAGTCCTTCTTGATTTCTCATCTAGGAAAGTAAAAAACTAAAATCTCTGAGTAATGTCCTACTCCCATCAACCTTTACTAATAAATCACAATTTCCTTTTGGTGAGATTGAGGAGATGGGAGACAGCCCTGCAGATGGGAGAAATTTGTGACCGCTGCATTCAGCAGGTAATTATTAACAAGCTCAAAGTCACTTTAATGCTTTTTCTTACCCATCTGAGATTAATTAGTTTATTATAGTTATCTAGGAATGTTCCAGCAGAAGAAGAACATATTTTTCTAATCTGCAGGCTGCTGAAGAAGATGATTTCTAGTGTCTCCTTTGTTCTCTCTCCTTCTTTCTTCACTGCTAATACCTTCAACTAATTCTTTTCTTCTTTCACCTCAGGAAGGCTAGAGTGGGAAAAAATGGAGGGAGCAGACTGTTTAGTAAACTCTGGATCAGAAAATGTAAGAACACACTGAAGACTTTGCTATCTCTTCACATTTTTGGCCCCATTTCCTTCTGAAATTTCCTTTACTTGGGCAGTCAGTGACTTCCTAAATTGACCACAACATTTGATTTGGATTTTGGTTTAACTGAGCTAAACAAGAATTGCACTTCATGGTATTAAATTAGCGGAAACTTTGGGTGACTGACATTAGAATTACACTTTTACACTGTGCAACTTCTGATTTTCTGGTAAACTGATTAGAAGAACTTCCTCTGAATTTCTGTAATCCTGGGATAATCTGCAGTTGCTACTGAAATGTAATTATTTTGGAAAATTGTACTTTGTGTGTTTGATGTGATATGACTGTTCTGACAACACTACATTTCATGTGGGGTCTTTGTGACCTTACCCCAGGACACCATGAACCTACTTAACTTTAATTGAATTAACAAACATATCATTCAAAATACTGTTGTGGAAATAAAGTCTTTCTTTTTATTTTGTATTATTTTTTAATCTATAAGGTTAGAGGGTCCTTTTCTGGAGTAAATAAAGACTCCTAGTGACAGGCAGGAGCAACATATGTAATTTTGCTATTTGGATGTGTAATGCATTTGAACTGATTTCCAGTTGCTGATATTTGAGTCACTTGGGCTCATGTGCAAAAATTAAATTAAAGCCAAATATTGTGTTCTACAGACCAGCATGATTAAAAGCAGTACATATATTCAAACATATTAGGCTTACTATGAAACACAGATTTAATTTCTGTGCTTTTGTTCAAACTTTCAATCTTGACATGTCAGACATGCCACCAAACCTTAGACATGCCTTTCCATGCCTTTTCCCTCAACAGGTTTTACTTTGGTATCTGAGAATATTTCTGTTCACTCACAGAGCTACTCCATTTTGACATTGATGGCATTTTCATCTCTCAATTCTAAGGCTAGTAGTATTTATTTAAGTAGTAAGTGACATGTTTTTTCCATGTCACATGGAAAAAAGCCAAGAAGAGAGTTTGCAATGTGGTTTTTCTTCTCAACCACACTTTAGGTAAGTGCCTAGAATATTATTAAATTTTCTGTGAAGAATAGATTTTCCTTCAAACGTTGAATTCATTTGTTATGAACTCATTTATAATTAGATTTAATATTTCTAGCACTAAAAGAGAAAAAACTCATACAACAAGAAAGAAAATAATCTGAAGCTTTGCTTTAAGAAAATCAATGTTAAGGAAACTCTCTGCCCCTTTAAAAAAAAGACATATTCTCATGTTGCATTTGAGGTAGTATTGGGAATAATATGCTCCAGACAATTTAAGACATTAAAGAAAACCGGGTTAAAATCAGTATTATACCACTAATGTAAAAGTCTTCAACTATGCACTATCATTGTAATAAAACTCAGTGTATAATTCTTAAAA
>VWZV01017100.1:132379-366582 GCA_013397155.1 Irena cyanogastra | reverse complement strand
CCTTTGGTCTGGATTCAAGATTGAAAATATCTTATAAAGTTGATATTTTCTTTTATTCATCAAACACTGTGGCTGAATTTGATTAAAGTATTTTTTTCCTTATATTGAGATAGTAAGTCAGGTATCTCAGAGCTCTTGTATACCTCTGAAAAAAAAATCTGATTTTTTCCACTTTGTCACAATTCATTTTAGGTGATATATTTATGACCACAATATGTCTCTTCATTTCTGAGCTGTAATTTGTCATTTTATGAAATCATTCTTGTCCCAAATTTCATACTCAGCAAGATTAGATTATCAGAGTTATGAGATTACTGCATTAAAGGTACTTGCTTTCAGAACCTGAAAGTCTCCATCTTTCATATTATCTTTCATTTTACAAAAATTAGAAAATTCTACTTGGACTCACTTGATATTCAAAATAATTTCTAACAGGAAACACTTTTAGTTTTCTTTAATTACAAAGTGCTACCCATTCTGTTCTAGCAGAATCAAAATATTTTCTGTAATTTTGATAGTCTTCTGATGACCGAGAGAAATTATTGTGTAACAGATCCAGTTTTCAAGAGCAGATTTTTACTTATGTACAATGCACTTTGCTGTCTTAAGCAGATCGTTACTTGGACAATTAGCTAGAAGCAAAGTAATTCCCCTTTGGCATTGATTTGTGGGTAGAACAACCTGCTCACCTCATTTGCAACAAATGACATTCTGCCAAATTTCAAGCCATTTATTTTTAACACACCTTCTCCTAATACAATTGCTATGTTGCTACTTTTAAAGTAATCAACCAGTCACAGAGAGTAATGCTATTACTTATTCAGCTGTACTTAAATAAAATATGCTGGAAATATTTTAATATTTGTGTACTACGACAACAGAAATTGTGGGAATTAATTTCTTAATAATTTTTGGGTTTTTTCCACTGATAGGGTAAGCGCTGTTTCAAAATATACAGATAGAAAAATAATGGTACTTCCAAATGGAAAGAGAAAAAGATTCTAATCCTCTGTTGTATGCCTAAGAAGATCTGAGTTAACATTAACACACAGGCATTGACTTTTCTGAGCTCTGCAATAGCACTCTGAGGTATAGGAGAAAAAGCATGAGATCCATGCAACAGGCCTAGTTGCTGGTGAAAGTCTCACTAAAATTACCATTTTCCCATTAAAAATGTCAGTTTCCATAAACAATTGCACTGGTATCAAAACTGTATAGAGACAATGGCACTTCTAGGGCTGTTGATTCATAAGCAATCTGGAATACACCTTAATTTAAACTATAAAGAGTGATACTTCAGATAAGGCTGCATAGTTATTTGCTATGTACAAATGCTGCTCAGGGGAAATACTGAAGATGAATAAACCAATGAATAAACCTTTTTCATGGCTAAGGCCCTTCCCTCAGATGAGAAGAGGCCTGGCTCAATCTCTTCAAATTCTATTTACCTGTCCGTACAAGAGGCACGGTTTCAACAGGAAAAAATCTTCACACTTCAGTATCTTCATTAGTATTTCCATATTCCTAACTTAATTGCAAAGAAATTTTTGAAGAGTTTTGTACTAAGAAAAATCTTCCAACTAAGCCCAAGGGTGGTTTCTGCCAGAGAATGGTGTGTTCATAAAGTAACTCTTCTCCTAATAAAGAGAAGGAGGAAAGGGATTTCTCCACAAATCACTATTGCCATCAATACTTTATTTTTTTAAATTAGAAGCTGTATTGTGGCTCATCAGTTACTACAGCTATTTGACCTTATGTTTGACACAGAAAGTGGTCCAATGATCATCATACTTTATTCACTACATGGGAAATTGCTCTGCACACGAACATGAGACTCAGAAGCAGTATATTTTGTTATCTTAGTTGTGCAGAATAGAATATTCTCCAGTGCTATCTGCTCAGCCTTCTGGCATCAGGGCAGAACCAGGGCCATTTTTTTTTAAACAGGCTCAAAAACATAATGAGATTCAGGGACAGTGCTGCCATATGTCCTACGGAAGCTAGACTGTGATTCACTGCAATACCTACAAAAATGTCAAAGCAATTTTCTGGAGCTCACTTCCTTCTCCCAGAAGACTGAGGACCTGTTCTATATAGGTTCTTTACACCACTCCACAAATCTGAAAATTTTCCAGTGGTGTATTTTTCTCTATGACTGACATCTGTCTCATAGCATTTCTTCCTTATGTCTCTTCTCTTCTCTTCTTTGGGAGAAAGGGAAAAGTGTGGTCAGTGGACACTGTTTCTGGGAGGCTGACTTTTTTTCACTGTTAGTCTGAAGTATCTGTATTCTGTTTCATGTTTATACACTATTGGAGGCAAGGACAAAATTGTCTTTGCATGTGAGATTAAAAAGTGGTGGTATGTTTTTGTTTGATATAGGAAATTTTCTACAGTGTTAGAAAGTATTCTGAGGAAGGAGTCTCCATATTTATAGATGTTCTGTATTGTTTCAATTTACCTGACAAGGCATATTGGTTATCTCATAACTTTAGACAATCTTGGAGTTGTAGGTCATCCTTTAGAAATCATGGGCTCAGATCACTGAATACTCTGATTTGTGTTTTTTATTTTGTTGGTGAATGGATTTGTTTCATGTTAATTATGTCAATTGTATGGCAATTATGAAATTTTAGGTGAAAAAAAGGGCAAAGAATTCACCCAAAGTTTATGCTCTCATTTGAACACTAGCGTTGGTTTGTGAAACACATTTAGCACTTTCTCCAATTCTGCCAGTGCTATAGTCAGTTTTCAAAGTGCTGTCTACTCAGTGTAAGCAGAATTAGTGCAGTGTTGATAACTTTGTTGGGGAACAAAAATAACTCCAAAAAACCAAACATAAAACAAAGAAAAAAAACCAAGACAAAACAAACCAAACCCTGCCCCCCCAAAAAATCACAAATAGAAGTTTAGTTTGCTATTACTTCTAATCTTGCAAGTCCTGCCAATCTAAGTTAGATAAGAGTTGCCTTAAGTGATGTTCAGTCATTAAACTGAGATCCAAGACAGGAATGGGAAATATAGTGTTCAAGTAAGGATAAAAAAATGGAAAAAATTCACTGTTTGTGTAATTTCTTTTTATTGGCTCCTACTTTCGTTTGCCCTATAAAACTCGTGCAAAACTTATGGACAAATCTAAACTTTTAAAGTAATAAACTCTGTGAGTGTTTGCTCCTTATTTCAGCTGAGATCATATATGGGAATTTTAAAAAGTGCTTTAACACTCTGCTTGACTGTAAATGTTAGAATCAACTGTGATCTCAGATGATTTATAGAAGGATGTTTCAGACAGCACAATTAACCAAATTTTCTTAAACTTCATGTGCAAGTCCTCTATGTCCTCACAAAGGCAAACTTTCTTTAGGATCAATCATTCAAAGGAACATAACTGTGAATGTCTCTCTGCAAGTCCAAGATATTCAAATGGTATCAGGGAAACCAGAGAATTAACTTTCTCAAAAAATATGTTGCTGTGCTAAATCATATGCTAGATGATTTACCTCTAAGACACTACCCAGAGTAGTCAAAAAGAAATAACCAAGTCTAAATGGAGCTGAAACCCCAGCAACTCAAGCATACTTTATAAGGCCACCACGTATTAGTGAAACTCTGAGGAGATCCAAAGAAACCAAATTCTAAATCTGTTTGGAATCACTCCACTAATTAAAATACATTACAACTCCAGTACCTAAGTCCCCTTTCTTCCTTATGGTAGACTGATCAGGAACTTATGAAGGGTCTCTCATATTAAAATCACTTCAACTGTAGAGAGACTTTGCTTCAGCTCTTGCTTCCATACCGTATTATTTTTGTCTTTTTCTTGGTTAGCTTTTATCTTTGTTTCTAGAAAGCAGTTTTGCAGAGCCAGAATTAGGTTAAACCCCATTAATGACGATGTATCTAGAGCAGTTAACCAGTTGGAATGAGTTCAGCGTTGGAACACTGTATTTTACAATTGTTAAGTGCTGGCATGCAAGGAATTATTCTCCATGGAACGGAGATTCTCTTGGCAGCTTGCCCAGGTACTCCAGCACCTCACTGCAGAAAGAAGACATCTCAGCTTTACATGGATGTTTCCTGTACATTGCGGGCATGAACACACTGCCCAGAGTGGCACTGTATGCATATATATTATTTCTGATGTTTTTAAAAGACATTTCTAGGTCTAGCTAACCTGTCACATTCCCAGGAGAGAAAGGCTTTTCTCTTATTCAGTTATCTTGAAATCACTCTGAATTCAAAGTGCCTTCAAGCTAATACGCATCACGAAATCATTAAGTTTGCAATAGCTGAATAGAGACACTTGCTACAAACATTTATGAAAGTCAGACGTGGCGGAATGAAAATTCTTACTCCTTTATACATGTGACTTCACAAAGTCTTTTCTACTTCCATTTCATCAAGGATTCTTTCTTTCTGCAGGCCTTAGATCTCTGATTGTGTCCAATAAGGAACTTCTTGAAGTAGGGCAACCCTGAGTTAAAAAAACCCAAAACTTTGTATTTGCACAACAAGAAGATCTCATTCTTGAAATTCATTTAGGTAAGTTTAATCTTTCTCTATGAAACTTTTAATTTCTTTCTTATTCACAGGAAAGTTTTGTCATTTCTCCCAATTAGCGTCAGTTCTTATCCTCATAGGCTTCAGTATTTTGCTAAGGCCAGATATCATTTCCTGCGTGTGACTGATGAATTAACAGCCTTTTGTCTCAGAAGGGATCAATTCCCTTCTTTGATAACTCAAGATGTATCTTTCAGTGTGAAACGTCTTTTCTGCCGAGTCTTATATTGTATAGTAATCTGTACTTTAATGAAAATACTTGACACAGAAATCTAAATGGGTGAATGGATGTAGCTCATTAATCAATTTTAATTAAAAAACAGGCATTATGGTAGGTAGCCTGTTCAGAATGGCTTGAGGTGATTAATCTGGAAATTTTTTTTCTAAAGCTACTATAAAAGGCTTTTAATCTCTTTGTGCCATTCCCTCTTTCCGCTTACACTGACTAGTACTGTGCTTGTGAAAAGAATATCTGAAATTCTACAGAAAAAGCCCTAAATAAGAGATACCTGGAGATTTTAAGGAATGGGTTATTTTGGGGGAGAGGAACATTAGGTAGGGCCTCTCCCTATGAGCAAGAGCTTTGTCTAAGGGTTCTGTCTTCCTTTGTACTTCCCTGTGAGGGAATTCTGCACTGAGTTTTAGGAGTTTGAACACCTATGTTATAATGGAAGAAGCACTGAAACTACACTATTAGTTCAATTGATATGGTCTGGAGAATAATTTTCCTTATCCTTGTCTTCATCTGTGGAAACAGACGCTAAGTCATAGAAACCCACCCACAAGTTATTGTTTGGGAACGGATATGCTATTGCTGATCAAGCTCCTTTTAAAGCCAGCAAAGAGAGCCTCCATTTGCCAGCAACTGAGGGAATTTATGGGTGGGTCCAGCACTCACATATTCACCAGGATAAGGCTCTCACACACTGTAACTGGATACTTACAATTCAAGTGAGAATGTATGAATGTATTTGACAAAGTGTTTGATGTCTTGATTGGTATTTTGAATTTTCTCTTTTCCTCATTTCTCATTCATGACTGATTTTAAACCCTGATTTTGTACATTGTTGGTTAGGTTTGGGGTTTTTTTGGTTTTCTTTTTTTGAGATTCGTTTCCTCACTAACTTAAAAAGTTGCCATATTTAAATTGCTTTTTGTTCAAAATTCTCAAATGAGGCCAGGTGCTTGAAAAATAAGCTTCTGACAAAGGATTTCATTTATTTAACAGAGTCAGATATGAGAACACTGTGGAGACAAAGTCCACTGGTTAAACTGGTGCAGACTTTACCCTTTCCAGAAGTCATTTGGGTCCTGAAGAAGTTTGTGTCTTGATCACAGATAACTTTGGAAAGCAATACTTGGGATTTCAGTATGCTGTTTTATATGGTAAGAAAACAGATTCTGGTTTTAAAATATATTGAAAGAAACTGGTCCATACTATGGGTAAAAAAATCAATTTGACTTTTCTTGGCACTTGGAGAAGGTAGTTTTTATAATAGTTTAACAAGTAAAAGGAAATGGTGCAATTTAAATCTATTTTTAATTCAATACAAATATGTACCTCTATGCTTGATGTTTCTATAAAAGTATATCAAGAATTATTTTACATTTTGTTGGTTTTATTTCCGTAGGCAGGGGGAAGCAGCTTGAGATTTTTGTACATTTCTATAGAGTCAAGCCCTCTGTTTCTCTTTCCTTAGTGAATAATTTCTCCTTGGGAAAAAAATGATCAGCTTTCTTTAATCAGTTTAGCTGTATTTTATTCTATTGCCTAGCCTGCCTTGGTATGTGTACCACCTCGGTATATACGTCTTAAATATTTTTCTGTTTGCTATTCTCTTACTTGATACTAAATGCTGAATATTTCATTCTACTATTTTCTTTTCCACTTTAATCTGTGAACAGAGAGCAAGTTAGAATGATTTGAAGTGAACTATGACTTGTGCTGGGATAGCAAAGGAAAGGGAAGCTGCATTCACTGAAAATTCTCTGTGTCTTACAGATGGAGGCACATCTTGTTGGGGGTATCTGGCTATGATCATTTAAGTGACTGAAACACTGAGCTGTGTTTGACTAACTTGGTCTCTGGAAAATCACATTAATAAGGCTCTGGCATTTGTTCTCTTGCCAGGTAGGAGGGATTGATTTTGTCTGGATGCCAGGTGTCCACCAAGCTACTCTATCACTTCCCCTTCTCAGGACAGGGGAGAGAAAATAACATGGAAAACAACTGATAGGTCAAGAAAGGCAGTTTACTAGAGCAAAAATGGAAAGTTGCACATGCACATGCACGGAGAAAAAAAAGTAGAATTTATTCTCTGTTTCCCATCCACAAGCCACACACACCCAGCCGCCTCCCAGGATGCAAGACTTCAGCTAGGACAAGCTCTGCCCCAGTCCCAGTCATGGAAAAGGCTGGCCAGCTGCTCACTCATGCTCAGTCCTAGCATGGCTGAGATCCTTTTGGCAGGGCAGGGTCTCCTTCACTTCTGGTTGAAAGGCGTGTTCCCAGCTTCTGAAACCTTTTACCTTTCAGCTTTGGAAGGAAGAGATTTTTCTTGCTCTGATAGTGCAATATTACATTATACTTTTGTCTGATTTACTTTCTTGCATAATGATTTTTTTAAAAAAAATCCATATTTCTTGAAGCCTTTTAGTAATTTAACACCATACGTATGCTTTTCTAAATTCATATCATTATTTTTGTATTCTGTTGTCAGATGTTTAGTGAATAAACTTGTAAAATATTGTCATGTAATTGATGTCTGCATACACTTTTCGTTTTGAAACTCTTCTGTGTCTTGATTTGTCAGTAGGGGACTTATTCCCTATTCAGCTGTGAAATGCATGTAGCCAAGGTTATTCTTCTCACTTGAAAATACCAAGCTTTGATACAGTTGCTGGAGCTAGGAGACTTCTTAATTTTCTTCATCACTGCTCTTTATGTCCCACATCATAACCATAATCTGTTTATCTAAGGGCTAATTGGTTTTCACTTTCTCAGAAGCAATGTATGCATTCAACACATAGACCATTTTCTACATAAATTGCTTTAGCAATATTGTATATTGCTGAGTTACACCAGTAACTTCTCAAATTCTACATGCCTAGACAAATTTGTCTCTGAGGAAGACAAATATGTGCCTTGTCTAGACATTCTTTATACTTGGAAGCTGAAATTGGTAACTCTGTTGTATTCCATTTGCATCTCTGTGTATTTTTTGTGTATTGGATGGCATATGCATTCACACACAGAAATCTACAAACTGAGAGGCACAGTTTTTACCACTGTTAACATAAAGCTGTAAAGCAGAGGAATCCCAAAGACTAGGACAAAGGATTTTTCTGAATTTGTAGATGTAAACTGAAAAATGGTGAAACTGTTACTTGTTCAACAGTTCTTTTTGACCACAAACACACCAGATTCCTCAGGATGCATCCTTGGAGCTATATAGGACATACCAGGAGCATACAAAAGAAATGGCCCTTGCACTGTAGCAAGGAATTGTAGTCAGAACAGAAGAATCAAGAAGAGAGAGTAAAAGGAACATTCTATATTCTGAGTTTTCTGCTAGATTTTGAATTCTCTTGGGAATGAAGACGGGAAATTGCAGTTTGAACTTCCTCAAGTGTTTTGGGAATTGCCAGGAAAGTAGTTATTGAAGGTGAGAGGAAATGTCATTGTTGATTGAAAACTTCCTCAGAGATAGCTTCAAATATGTAGCACAATAAGACAATTGTATCAAAACAAGAAAACCTTGATTTTAAAAAAAAAGGGGGAAAAAGAAAAAAAAAAAAACCCTGAAAGATCAGAAAAGAAAGGATGTGTGCTGGTGGTGGAATTTTCTTTCCTGCTGCTGAACTGTATACTTGTGAAGATGTACTGTCTTCCCCTTCAACAAATGCTCTTTCAAAAAATGCCGCACAGGTTCAAATGAGTATTTGTCTCATACACTGAAAGAAAAAAGGCAACATGTCCAGCAGCAATGGTATGTTCATAACAGCACTCATAAGGTTAGGAATTGTTTTTTTCATGCAATTTCATTTTATTTTCAGACAATTCCTACAATGAAGGTAATGTTTTCCTGAGGGAAGGGACTTCAGCTGGATGATAGCCTTCTTGGCAGAGAGTCATAAGACAAAGACCGACCCGGGGTCGCCGTGAAATCTCTGAAACTTCCTGTTGAGTATATTGTGCAAAGATGTGTGCACACTGCTGAAAGGATAACACGTGTGTCTCAAGATTTATGTGGAGTTGTACTGCACCATTTCTCAATAACAAAATGAAATATATTGCTAATATACTAATAGCCAAAGAAGAATAAAATAAATTTGCATGGCAAGGTAGGTAGCAGTATGTGAATTGTCTCCATGGCACTAAAGATTTAGGCACAAAAGTCTGATTGATAGTCATATTTTATGGATTTAATTTCCAGCAAATAGTTTTGCTTCTTGCTGTGGCTTTGTTTTCTGCCAGGTGGTAGCTTTCTTAATATGTTTGAAGAGTGAAAATAACTAAATAAGATGTTTAGATAGAAATAAACAGTTTTATTAAAGAAAAACAAAACCAAACAAAACAACTCCCTACTACATAAAAAGAAGGAACAGATGATACAGAAAAAAAAGGAAAAATTTAATTTTAAAACTAAAAAAAATATTTATTTGCTAATAAAATTAAAGTCATGAAGGTGAATATAATCTGATTTAATAAAATGAAATAATCTGCAAAAGTGATAATTTAAGCCTTTCTCTTGAATTCTGTTCAGCTATAATTGCCAGAGTAAAAAAGCTAAACCAAACAAAAAATGAATGGAAGTATTAGCATGAGTCAAGGTTTTTACACATATTATTCTGTTTCTGGAGTGTTTGTGAATATCAATCTGTTATTCCATAATTAAATAGTTCTGTATTTTTAATGCTCTATTACATTTCATTATCATTTAATTTTGTTATCTCTTTTGGACTGAATTATTTTTCCTCCAGTGATCAGTAAAAATATATCTGCATTATTCATGGATTTTATTATTTTTTAAAAAACTTTCCTGTGTTTAACCCTTGTTTACACACAAAAACACTAAAGTTTTTTTCTGAGCTACAGTAATGAACTTTAAATCCGAATTTTGTAAAGTTGTGGCCTTGCCAACTTTAACCATATTTGTTAAACAATTGCAAAATCTTGTACCTGTCCGAATTATTTTGTTAAGGTTTCTTCATCTTCCAATCATTTTCCTGTTATTTACCAGAAAACATGCTTTTCATTAAAAGCTGTGTTTACTTGTGGAGAGAAAAATGTATTGCAACTTCCTGTTACTTGTTAAACCTGGAAGAAAAACATGTTTGAAAGACTGTTCTGGAAATTTAGCTTTCTTACTAGTAGGTGTTTTTTTCACTGCCATCACCATCGCTGTGGTCATGCCATGTGAGATACTCCTTTTCTCCTGCATACACAAAGCTCTAAGTCCAGGGGATGGCAAATTAATTTTTATAACTATGGCTGGTAATCCAGGTCTTTGCTGGAGGCAGTTAACTCTGTGGTGGTAGAACCTGCTGCCAAATTGTGCCTTTTCCCAAGTGCTACCAGGAAACTCCTCCACACCAGTGTCCCATCTTGTCTTTGTTCAGCTCATCAGGAAGGTCTCTCGCCTCACCTCAATCACCCAAGGAGTGAAAAATCTCCCCTTTTACTGCCAGGCAGCTTGGAAGCACTATACAATTCTGGTTCCTGTCTAGTGTACAAAACTACTGGAAAGTGACATTCACATGCCCATTGCTAGATACAAATCCTGTTGAAGGAATTATTTGAACTGCAAAGCAAGAGGAGCTGCATGGAGGCCTTGTGCTGAGCACCAAGGTTCATATCACAGGAGTTTTTGTTGTCTCTGTCCCTTTACAAGAATTTAAATATATTGATAGCACCACATGTAAGTAACTTATGTTGATTATGCCTTGCTGAAGTTTCTGGAATGTGCAAAATTTCCAGGAGCCTTGGTTTTACAATTTGCAAGTGGTCATGTGGGGTTTTCTTCTGGGTGTAAGAAAGAGAGGATGGTAAAAATGGAAATACTTGTTAAAAAGTAGCCCTACTTTAAATTAATGCCTCAAGGACCAGAAGAGCTCTTATAAAATGTGAAGACTGGCTATTGTCATTTTTCCACCATTTGGCTTGACTAGTGTTCTGTTGTGTTTAATGTTTTTCCCAGCTGTAAGATGAGGTAACTCCTCCTCACGTCCGTGTTGTCCATAGCCCCTCAGGTAACATTTCAAGGATTCCTGCTGACAGCATGCATCAGCTCTTTGGTGGTGTGAAGCCTCTCTGAGCATGTTAGATCTTTCCTGCTAGATGACTACTCCTGGTGCACTCTGCTGCCCATGCTCCGTGTGTTAAATAACCTGTCACCTTTTGGTGCTGATTGTTCACAGCTGTATTGCTTAATTACACTCTATGCTGCTATAGGTTCAAAGATAAAAACAACAGAGAATAAATTGTCTGATAGCAATTTTGGCCAAATAATGGCCAAATATGTAGCTAAAATAAATTTCTACAACAAAAGCAAATAAGTAAACAAATAATCTAACAAAACCTATCTAATGTAATAATGATGTTAGAATGGGAACTTAATTAGCTTCTATGTTATAACCATGATACCAGACTGGATCACACTGATAATTAATTTGTAAATCTTTCAACTATAGTATAGAAAAGCAAATACTTCCACCCTCGGTTCCTGTGACCCGGGAGAAGAATCCAGACCAGAAATAGCCAAGAACTTGAGTGTATTTTCAACCCAGTGCTTCATGGAGAAAAGCTTCAATTTCACAGGAGTTCTTGACTTTATATAGAATACTGACATGGAATCTAGTGGAAGGAAAAAAAAAGTTATTGTTACCTAATGTCTCCCTGTACAAAAGGTTTTGTATCCTCACTCTGTCTATTAATTTGCCAAATAGCATAGTACTAGCCCATATTGCACTGCATAGCTGCAGTTTAAAATGTTTACTGCTTAGAACAAGAAGTACCTTCTCGCATATTTTAGTGTTGAGCATGATGCCCTGTCAGAGATCTGCTACAATTCTTTTGTTTGGTTATTAGGCAGGTTGTTGGGATGCCTTTCCAACCTATCCTTGAAGTTCACTAGATATTTTCTGCAAACTAAATGCACCTTTAAATAATTTGAAGCGTGAGACTACTGTGTGTTCTCACAGCTCGACCTGCTAGGAAATGGTAAAAAAAAGACTGACAATAAGGGGCAAAAAGACTGTTACAAGAGGGGCTCATTCAGATAATCCCAGTTTCCCTGGAAGATCTACACCTGCACAATTCACAATGATTTACAGGAGCAGTGTCTAGGAAGATGCTAGGGGCTGAATTGTTTGCAGGAGTTCTGTTCAGCACCCATAAATTACACTTTGCCTTTGTAGTATACTGCCTCCTTGATTATAAAAGCAAACCCCTGCTTTCTCCCAACAGAGATCCTCATGTTTCTCCATAAAGTTTCTCTGTCTGGGCCCTGCTGAATTTCACCACTCCTCCTGTTGCTTTGTCCAATCTCTACCTCACATTCCTTCCCTTTCCATCAAGAGAAAAGGAGATTGTTATTTTCCCATCTCTAATGAGCCCTGAGCAGAGTGATTATTGATCATAACTGGAGTGTCAGTTTGTTTGTTTTGTGGAGATGTTCTGACAGATGTTTAGATGATTTGTGACAAAAAGAGTATTCATTTGAATGTAGATATGTGATAATTTCAGCTGTAACAGCTTCACAGTGTTCATGAGAATTTTTAAGTTTTGCATCTGTTCCTCAAGTCCTTCCTGGACTCAGATGGCTTCCATACAAATGCTTGCCACTTCAAAGCTAGACTCATGTTTAGATGTATTTCCTGTTCAGGTCATTAGCTAAGATACAGCAAAAGGGTCTAATAAATAAATGAAGCCAGGATGGAGGGTTTTAATCATTTATTGATTCTGTGAAGTGAGTTATTTTTCATTGCAATTCTGTGTGCAGAAAGCTTTTGTTTAGCAAAGAATGATACTCCTGACAGAGAAATCATTCATTGTTAACTAAACAGTACTTGCAAGCTCTTTAAAATTTACTTGTTGGAGAATCCCATTCCATGAAATATTTCTTAATATGGGTGATTTTTCAACAGTCATTACTCTGGTTTTAATGTTTGCCTTTAAAAAAAAAAGCATGAAAACATATAGTATTTTGACTTCAAACAAATAATATTATCTAAATATAATTATAAATTATTGATATTCCAATGTGACCATTTTTATTATTTATTTGAAGACTGAATATCTTTTAAACTCAGTTATGTATTTTGTACAATGTCATTATCCACATTAAGTTTTGATATTTAACATGAAAATAAAATCTCAGTTGCTCTCTATAGGCACCTCTGAAATGAACAGTTTGCTTCATGTTACCAAGGAAACAGATCTTTGCAAAGATATAAGGCCATTTTGATGTCATTGTAAACCACTAAAGTGGAAATCTTTAGTGTTTGTCAGCCTCTTGAGAGTAAGCAGTTTGCTCTAATCAAAATGAATATAAAATTATTCTGAGCATGTAGAAATGCAGTATTCTTGAAGCAAGCATGCTCACTAGTAACCACACATCTTTTTTTCAACAATGATTCAGGACCAAAAGAAATCTGATTACACTTTATTGAAAGATACATAGACAAGTAACCCTGCATATTCCTGAGCAGTTTTGTTCCTGAAAATTTAAATTGGCACATGTATAACAAGTTGAAAATATATTATTCAATTCAGCTGCATATTGTGTGTTGCTCAAGGGGATAAAACATGTTTATTTTTGAAACTCACTAACAATAAAATGATTGGAACGTGGCGGGGGAGGGAACCCCCAATGAATAACTCCTGCTGGTCAGGGCTACACTGTGAATTCAGAGAACAAGCCAAATCCCTTTGTGTGAAATGGCCCCACAGGCATTTCTGTTTAGGGGGTGAAATGACTGACCAAGTCACAAAAATAGTAGGAAAAAATCTACAGGGGAAAAAATAAGTCTCATTTTAAATATAAAACCCCATCTCTGTGAATATGGAAGGTCAACTTCTGATTATCTGTCATTCAGAAGTTAAATACAATAACAACAAATCCTAAAGACTGATAGCTGTTTAACGCTTTTCAAAATTATTCTCTGGCTCCAGGAGCTGGAAGGGAGTACCCACACACGTATGTTAAATCAATATTTTTTCATTGGAAATGTGGTCAATAGAAATACAGGAAAATGTGACAAATTAACATTACACTTTGGCATCTCATTGAGACACAGAATCTTTTTTGCTTGACTATGCTGCTCTCAATGGAAACAGCTGGATTCACGACAAGGCGGGGGAAAAGACCAACAAAGTTGGAAAGTACTTTTGGGGAATGGGTGAGGGAAAAGGAAAGTAAGAGAAAGAACACGGACACAAATTAGAAGGGAGAGAGTGTAAACAATGAGGCTATAAATGACACAGCCTGAAACCATCAGCTACAGAAATCTGGGAGACAGGGCATGCATCCACAGAGGAGATGCAAATGAGAGCCAAGCAATATAGCAATGAAGTCAATTAAAGATACCAGCAAGAAGTGGTGGGAATGGAGAGCCCTTGCTCACCAATGGCTGATTGTAAGTGGTTGGTTTTTTGTTGTCACATGCTCTCTTCACTTTCCAACCTCCTTGTTTATATGTTGGACGTAATGTAAAGATGGGACACTTAAACATTTATCACTTTGTAAAATACATTCTCCCAAATAAACACCAGGTTACCTATGTTTGTTTAGTGGACTGTAGGCTTTTGGTTAAGTAATGCATTTCATCCCTTTAGTACCATCAGGAATGGGGTCATTGTATGTATTATTATCACAGTCTGACCTCACAGATAGCTTAATGTCAGACCCAATACTGCTTAAACTCCTTAACTTTCTATAAAAACACTATTAAAAACATTTACTACTTCATTTACAGATACTCCAAAAGCACAAGAATGTTATTGATATGCCCTCTTATGTTAAGGATAAATTAGTATATATGTGTATATATATATATATATGTATGTATGTATGTATAATTCCTTTATATTCTTTAAATTATTATAGCCTCCTGAGAAGTCCAAATAAGGGACTTGTTAATATCTGATTAATTTCTTTTTGTCAGATAGAACAGCTATTATTTTCTAAACATATACTATAAACAACAAAGTCACGAACCTACAAAACAGATCTATAAATTTCAAATTAGCCATATACAATTGCACCTGTATACAGTTTTTCTACAAGACAGAGGAAAAAAACTACTGCCATTCTGCTTGGCACTGATAAAATAGCACTTTAAATACTATGTGTCTGATAAGTCCAGTACAAGAGGTATGAAAATCCATATATAGGAAAATCTCTGTTTTGTTAGCCAATAAAAACCAGTGCTCCAAGGATATATATTTATTCTTTATATAAAAATTGGAAGTGAGAGATAAATGGCAAAGAAGGAGAATAAATATTCTCTAGGTCAATGGTCACATAAAAATAGGAAGGAACTGTTGATTTAAAAAGATCTTAAGCTGTAAATCAGAAGGATATTTTAATTATGAAAGAAAAAAAATCTAAGCTAGCTTTCCTACAAGCATAGTGGTAGAAAATAGATTATGATTTTTATAGTGTTATCTTTGGTGTTTTTCTTACCTGGATTGTGTACAACTGAAAGAAATGTTCTTTGATCTGTGAAATCGCTTTTGGCTTTTTATTCTTATTTAATATAGGAATCTGATTGGAAGGTGTGTCAGAAAATCGATGGGTGATCAATACCAATCATGTAAAAAGTGCAAGCTTTATAAATGCACACACACAGTCTGCAATATCTGCTTCCTATGCTACTGCCTAAGCATCAGATAAACATAAACTGACCTGGATATTTAGAAATATAAATTCTGTCTTGTAAAGTCACATGAACACCATGACATTAATATGAACTGAATATTAAATACATAAATATTGGCTGTGGCTTACCCCAGTTTTATTTAGCTGTTTAAAAATTAGGTATCCAGACTAAGTCATGGCTGTCTTTGAGCTATGTGCAGTCAGCATATACATCTCACCTGCCTTATACACCTATTTTACAGTGAGGTTAATTCTTTTCTCTTTATCATAACCACTGCCTTAACTGGCTGGCTTAAATTAAGCTCGTAATTTTAATCACTGTCATAAATCTGCAACTTCCCTTTGGAAACTGTAAAAGGAATTTTTGCAAATCCCACATAGAATTTAGCGGCAATAGTTTATTTTTAGTAATGGTTACTCTGCTAGGTGTTCAGTTAATATGCACAGTGGGACACAGTGAACTAGATTAAAGAAAATCTGTAGAGAATTAGAGACTCCAGTTGTGTGGGATAATGAGTGGACTGACCTATAACTCCACACTACCTGGCGCAGGCAGCAGGTTGGCAACATCCAGGGATCAGCTGAAAACTTCCTGCTAACAAAGATGCAGGCCAGCATAAATCCCTAAATAGCTTGGCCCAAGTCAGCAGGCAGCTGACCACCTCCTTTGATGAGCAGAGTCTCTTGTGACACGAAGTGTATCGCATGCATCCGTGCTAAGGAGCAGAGAGCTTGTCCCTGTTGGAATGACAACACGCATCTGAAGTTCATGTTGCCACCTAATGCTGGGGGAAGGAGGTCACAGTGCTAGGAGCAGTTCTTACAGCTCTGCCTCTACTCTGACAACAGAAATACTGCCAGCCAGAGGTGATACATGTGCACAAAACTATGATACTAGCTATTTCACACTGATGTATAAAGGTCCTTTTCCTCTTGGCTAATACAAACAGTCAGTGTATTCTACAGGGGAATACTGGTGTTAATAAAGGGAAAACAGCACCTGACAGGTCTTGTTTGCAGAAGAATTCCAGTCATATATGTGTCAATCACCAACCAGTACTTTTTGCTAAATGTATATTGCAGACAGCATTCAACTTGCAGCTTGCACAGAGGTGAGTCCTAGTCCTACCACACCACCCACTGCAATGAAATTCCAGAATTCAAAAGTATTTCTTAACTACGAACTCTGAAGTCTGTGAATTTTAAATACAGAAAACAGTGACAATGCCAAGGTTCCTGCAGATTTAATTACTCCATTATTCTCTATCTAGTAGTGTACTTTGCTGTTAATGTTATTGGGGTATGAAATACTTTTAACAGATAGGTTGTTCCACAAGACAGACTTTCCTAGCTGTGAAAAAACACAAAGTAGAGAATCTCAGTAATGTACCAGCAGGGCATCATGCCAGTATTTTTGATTCTTTCAGGGGAAAAGGAAAAAAAAAAAAAGAAAGAGAAAAATGTAAGGGGAGAATGACAAAATTATACTGGAAGTAGGAAGTAATATGTATTATATCAACCAAGCAAACTTTGTGCTGAAAGATTCGTGTATAGAATGTCATGCAGAAAGAATCACATGACTTTAAGAAATGGAATAACTGAAAGAAGATAAATTTTAATAAGGATTAGTAGTACTAGGAAATTTGAATAGAGTAATAATAAAAATGCAGTGCCTTTTGCATGAAGATTTTTGTGCCAACAAGAATTTTTCATACAAACCTCATCATAGGAAAGCCTCTTCGTATAAATATGACATAAAAGAAGGAATTTAATGTGACTAGTGACAAAGTTGAAACTACTGGGACAATGAAGACCAAAAAAGGAAAAATGCAATCATAGAAATCCAGTGACATAAAGTGTGAACAGAGAAGTATAAATGATACAGAAATGGAGATAAACTAGCCAGGAATAAAGATAAACTAAAAAGACACAGCAGGTCTTAAGACCGGTATATGGTTTCATCTTCTTCTATGGAAGGAGTAGAAAGCAATAAGAATGAAAAAAAAACCAAACGAACAAGAAAAAAATTTTGAAAGATAAGCTTTGCAAATTAATAATTTTGTAGAGCAACATTCTAGAGAAACAAATTACTAGATCTGAGGATTAAGGCTATCTCTCGCAATCACATATTTGTATTTAGAGAAAGTTAGAAAATATATTCTTGTAAGTCAAAGATGATTGCATCTTTATTCAGCAATATGTGCACTGCACCTGGAGAATGTTGTTAAGGTACCTGAGAATGAATCAAAGACAATTCACATACCTTGTTATCCAAAATGAGATAGTAGGAACCTTGGGAACAAATTGCAACAATTATTTTTGAAACTATTTCTAGGACATGGTCTACTTCTGCTGTGGTATATGAAGCAACAGATTCCTACAACAAAAAACCCAGCACTGCTTAGCTTGAAGTCTTCTCGTTTCAGATGAACTCTCATCAACATCTGTAGGTAAGCTTAGACTTGTAAGGATGCACAGGATGTAATAAACAACGGAGAAATGAGGAACTGAACCTATAAAACAGCAGCTGATTTTAGCTGCCTCCATGGTGTTTCAATTACATAAAAAATCCTGAATCTTCCTGAAAGATTAGGTGTTTCAGCAACAAATGTCAGACTTTTATTAAAATCACATATAACTCACAGTCCAGTTGAATTGAAAAAAACTACAACCTATGTTGAAAAATTAGTGACTGAGCTATTGAGAATGCTTGGATAATCCAGGAAAAGTTCGCCAAGTAATAAAAATAGAGACACCTCTAAGACAAGTTTGGTAAAGACGGCTTTCTTTCAGTGTGAGTTATTTTATAAAGGTCAGCATTTGACAAGGATTTGAAGTAAAAGATTAAAATCTTAATAGCCTCATAACATATCCAGCTGTGGTAGAAGGTACATATTCCCAATTTTCAGAAGTGCAGCCCATTACTTAGCCTGCAGAGAGAGCACTGATTTGAGCACAGAAAGACACCAAACTATTAGAGAATGTCCAAAGGAGAGCAACAAAAATGGTGAAGGGCCTTGAGGAGAAGACTTATGAGGAGCAGCTGAGGGCACCTGGTCTGCTCAGGCTGGAGGAGACTGGGGAGACCTCACTGCAGTCACAACTTCCCCATGAGGGCAAGAGGAGGGGCAGGCACTGATCTCTCCTCTGTGGTGACAGTGACAGAGCCCGAGATAATGGTTTAACTGTGTGTCAGGGGAGGTTTGGGTTGGATATTAGGAAAAGGTTCTTGCCCTAGAGGGTGCTGGGCACTGGAACAGGCTCCCCAGGGAAGTGGTCAAAGCACCAAGCTTGTGTGACTGCAAGAAGTGGTTGGACAATTCTCTCAGGCACATGGTGTGATTCTTGGAGAGGATCCTGTGCAGAGCCAAGAGTTGGACTTGAAGATCCTTGTGGGTCCCTTCTAACTCAGCTTATTCTGTGATATCAAGATTTGGCAATTCAACACCTATACCAGGGCCCTGAGGGCACTGAAGGTGATGGTTCTGATTAGCCTGCCCAGAGGCCTCCCCACACCCTGCTGGTGGCCACATCACATCCAGCCTCAGGCCTGACCTTCCTCTTAGAACAGCTGAATACCATCCTCTTTTTGGTCCTACTTCCTTTTGCTCCTGGCTGGGCTCCCTGTTTGTGTGCTGCACCAATATTTTGCCACATCTAGGACTATAGAGAGAGCCTCTCACCCACAGTCAGCTCTGCTGTCTCAGCACAGCCTGACCTCAGGTCCCAGATCCCAGATCCCAGCCTGGAGGAAGCAGCTGGCTCTTGTTGCTCCCTGTGCTGTAGCACGTGGGTACGCCGTAATTAAAGCAAGAATACCCCTAACAAAACAAAAAGAAAAAAAGAAAAAACAACAACAACAACAAAAAAACCAAAATAACAAAACCAGAAAAACCCTAAAGAAATCAAAGTCATTGGAGCTGATGCTGCAAAATAGTACAGCTTCAACACTTGCTTGTCTCAAAGAATCACAAAATCACAGAATCATCAGGGTTGGAAGAGACCCTCAAGTTCATCCAGACCAACCATCAATCTAGTACCACCACAACCATCCATAAACCAGATCTCCAAGTTTGAATGCTTGGTGGGACAATCCTGGCTAAAGTGCAAACCAGATTGAAACTGCTGAGTTATAATTTCAAGGTTCTGCAAGAAATGGTAACGTTAACTTGTCTTTAGAACTGTAATTATTTCTTGGTTTTTTGCTTATACCTCTGATTTAACTTTGGCTTCTAAGAGTATTAAACCAGTGCCATCCCCAGTACCATAGTGAAATGTTACTTCATGTTTAAAACATTCCCGTGAACTGCAAAAATGGCAGAATTTATACATTTTCTGTTTCTTCTGTAACTCTCACAAGCCTGCTAGTGAAGGGTATATGAGTTGAGTACCTGTGCCATGAGGTTGAGACCAAATATTTAAAAGTCTGAAGATTTTACAGAATACTCTGCCTTTAATAACAGCACTGGAAGGGTTTCAGTCATTCATCGGAGAGTTTTGGTGTTGGATACTGAGGAATTGTTAAAAAAAGACACAGTGAGAAATACTGGGCAGGTGATGGCAAGACATAACAGCAGAACTACCTTTGTGAAACTAGTGTCAATAGCTGTCTTAGTAAATCATGCTCATGCCCCATTTTGGTGGACAAACTGGTGGAACTGTGTGGTATGAAGATCATGGTGGGAAGTGAGGGGAAAATTCACTCTGAGCGTTGGAGGAACATGCCCTTTATATCTCTTCAGTCTTTTTCCCAACACATCATAGCCTTGGTTCCTAGCATGTTCTTAACTTTTCTCAGAGTTATGCACCTACAGAAGGAATGGGTGCTAATAAGGACTAGCAACAAAATCTCTGATAGACAGAGTCACCTCTCATCCTTGGCCTCTTGTTTTGTTCCTGAATCAGCTGGCTGTTCTGAGCTGGCCTATCCTGCTGGTCAGGTTACTGTGTTAGGTCATTGTTGATATGAATGGTAGCTGACTAAAAATTAGTAGGGGCATCAGGAGGTCTTCCCTATAAGTGAATACTGGCTTTGTGGATTGTTGTTTGTTCGTTTGGGGTTTTTGGTTGCTGTTGTTGTTTTTTTCCTGACACTCTTGGGGTGTCTGGCTTTGTGTTTTAAATTACTGCAGTGAGTGAAAGCACAAATAACTGAAATGCAGATTCATCAGCAAAGCCACAGTAGAAGGTGAATTAAACTAAAGATTTTGTGCAAGTGCATTTTCTGGGCATTTTTCCGGGTAGGCAGTGTAGTGGCAGTTTGTTTTCACTAATCTTATTGCTCATCAATTCTCATGTTTCTAGCAAGAAGACAAGTGAATTGTGGCTGATTTATAGATCTTTAGAGAGGCCTGAAGGTGCAACCTTTAATTTCTTTTCAGGTTCAGACATTGTCTTACATCTTTGGAATGGTTACTGCTGCTGCCTAAAAGATTTTAAACAAATTTGCTGACTCCCTAGATAAGTTCACTGTTGTTTTGAAGCACATTGTTTCCATGTCAAACTGTTATCTGTTATTAGAGTAATGGGAGGAAATGGAAAAAAAATAGCTGCAAATTTTGGAAGCTGTCACATTCATGCCATCATTAATTTTGATTTATTTACTTTTATTCCGGAAGCATCTCTGTAAACGGTAGGAAGGAGAAGTCAGAAAAATGTCAGGTCCTATCAAAAGAAGAGAGAAGATAATTAAACAGGAGGAAGGAGATGAAAACAGCAATTTAAATGCCAGTACAAGTGACAAGCTTGTTAACCTGCTCAGTCCATGACAAATAAGAACAATTGAGATGGGTGTAGCAGTGGAGGTGGAAGAAATCCAATCAAGTTTTAAGCAAAAATATAGAGAATAAATCTTTACATCTGCAAGTAATACGGGAGCTCTTCTGTGCCTTGTCTACCACTGTGACTGCAATACACATGTGCACCCCTGGATGAAACACTTCAAACAGCAGTGTTTAATGATAGTCTAATCCAGCTTTTGGAGATGTCTTGCGTGGGTTTTTTTCAGTTCTGGGTTTAAATAGCTGTACTCCTCACAATGATCAGGCTAGCTGATTGAGAAGTAGTTTTGGGTATGACCACTGAACTGTTGTGACAGAAAAATATTTACTAGGAGGATTCCCATTAAGAGATTCACAAGGAAGTTTCATTTTAAACTTTAGAAGTGTCAGACAAATATTAACTATTGCTTATAAACAAAGTAGTACTCAAGTGGGAGGGAGAAGCAAAATACCTTTATCTCATTAGTAGAGGAAAGTTAGAAGTGCCCCTTTTTTAATGTCTGCCTTCACAAAAAGTCATAAGTGAGCAGAAAAGGCATTTCTAAAGTGTCTGTGAACATGTCTCTGAATGGTAAGGCAAAAATTGTAAGAACTATGTAACATTTAATATAAAGGTTAAGCATTAAAAAAAGGTAAAATGTACCCATATTATAGCTCAATAGGAATGTGCTAAGGAAGACTGCTAAATTTGGTTTTCCATTACAAAGAAAATAAAAATTTCGGACCTAATACTGTCCCCAACACATTTGCCTCAATATGAGCCTTTCCATTAATTTCAATGGGAATTGGATCTATCCTTCTACTCTCTAGGCCAAGCAATGATACCAGTCAGTCTTTAAAAACATTATTTATTCTAAAAGCAGCCTGCAGAATGTCACCAGTGAAGCATTCCTTTGCGCTCAAAATAGTGTGCCTTTTCAGAAAATAAAGAATTTGCAGTTAGAATCAGCAATGGACTCATGCTTGTGTTAATTCTTCTCATTTCTGAAGATGACAGCTTTTAATTGGCCAGAGCATGCCACTGGAATGGGCAGCCAGACTCCCTAGTTGTAACTTAGGATAACATCTGTCTTTTCAACTTGCTTTGGCAAGGGAAGCATGCACAATTTTTTGTTATTCCAAAAGCCCTTGAAGCATGAAGAACACAAAGTTCCAGTGAACTGGAACGTCTTCCTTCCACTGATGCTGTGAATAGCTGATTTCTTTTATTTTCTTATTTTTTTTTCCTCTATCATTCCCTGAATTTCTTTTTTCCTGTCTTTGGCCATTTTGGTGAAGTTTTTATCACAGAATCACAGAACAAGCTGATTTGGAAGGGACCCTGAAGGAACACTGAATCCAACTCTTAGCGCTACACGGCACCGTCCCCAAGAGTCACACCATGTGCCTGAGGGTGTTGTCCAAACACTCACTGAACTCTGTCACTCTTTGTGCTGGGACCACTTCCCTGGGAATCCAGTGCCCAACCACACTCTGGGAGAAGAATATTTTTTTAATATCCAGCCCAAACCTCCCCTGACACAAGTTCAGGCTGTTCCCTCGAGTTCTGTTGCTGGCCACTACAGAGAGAGATCAGTGCCTGCCCCTCTTTTTCCTCTCATGAGAAAGTTGTAACTGAAGTGAGGTCTCTGCTCAGCCTCCTCTTCTACAGCACAAACAAAGTGACCTCAGCTGTTCTCATATGGCTTCCCCTCAGATTCTTCACCATCTTTGCTGCCCTCCTTTGGATGCTCTCTAATAGTTTAATGCCTTTCTTATACTGTGGCACTCAAACCTGCTCCGGGGACCTGAGGTGAGGCTGCCCCAGTGCCGAGCAGAGTGGGACCATTCCTTCCCCTGCCTGGATGGGTGATGCTGTGCCTGATGCCCCTCAGCTGGCCCCTCAGTTGGCCCTCCTGGCTGCCAGGGCACTGCTGACTCACATTCAGCTTGCCATTGACCAGGACTCCCAGGTCCCCTTCTGCAGCACTGCTCTCCAACCTCTCATTCCCTGGTCTATCTGTAGACCCAGCCCCTAGTCTGTCTGTATTGCTCTATTCCAGGTGCTGAACCCAGCACCTTCCCTTGCTGAACTTTGTATGGTTGGTGATTCTAATTTGTCAGTCCTCCAATTTGTTGAGGTCTCTCTGCAGGTACTTTCTTCCTTCAAAGGGAATCTACAGCTCTCCCTGTTTTGTATCATCTTTGCATTTGATCTAGTATCCCTTCCAGTCCTGTATCCAGGTCGTTTATGAAGATCTTGAAGAGCACAGGGTTTGCCAAACCCCACTAGTGACTGGTCTTCATCCTTACATTATTTAAATTCTAAAATTAAGATTTCAATAAAGTTGAAAATACTCTTTACTCCACAAATGATGCTGGCATGCATGTATGACATACCAAAATTAACATTCAAGCAAGCTGTTTGTATATTTTTGTGTGTGTGATGCTTTAAAACCACACAGTATTAGTTGGCTTCTAACATTAGAGCTAAACAGACGCAGTGAAATGAAAAATGGTACTTAATACAAAAGCAGAATGCAGATGACTCTTCAGCAAAGACCAGCCTAATTTTGGTGAGTTTTTATAACACAGGATTAACAGAAGGGTTGAAGAGAGCAGAGGAGGAGGAGGAGGTAAGGCGGTCAGATGTGCAATAAACCTGAAGAAAGGCGATTGTAAGGGAGCATGGAAAAGAGCAACTAGTTGCACTGGGGTAGAGATAAATGCCACCCATTCCCACTTCCCTCTGCTGAAAGTCCTGATCACTTCCAAAAAATATTTTGGGATGTGTTTTAGCTGCTTATCATCCTCCCAGCTTCAACACTGGGCTGGTCTCAACATTGACTACCTGCATTGCTAATGAGCAGCTGCCTCTCTAAAACCTAGAGATCAACAACAAATCCCTGGGCAAATAGGGATGGCCAGAAAAGCCCTTCACCTTTCTTCCAGCATAATTTGGATGTTATCCAGACCTTGTGAAGGTAATTTTCTATACACTGTTTTTCACTGAAGGACTAAAGGTGGGAACAAACACCCTGTACTTCCAGCTGAGTCTGAGATGGGGTATTTCAGGTGCAGCAATACCTTTGAAATGTAGACCTCCAGAAGCAACCAAGGACAGTGTTCTTTATGGTATAATGTTATTACATGTGACATGTCTTTGACAGACCTCTTTTATGTGCTTTTAGCCTGTAGCAATATGTTATGGAGAGAAGAATTCACTGACATATCTAGGAAAAGAGACCCAATGCATAAAAAATTGAATTGACAAGGTTGACAAGGTTATTTTGTAGCTTTTGTTGCATTATGATAATAACTAACAAACTGGTATGCTGCATCTAAAACTTCTTAGGATAAGTGATGCCTTTTTCTCTCATATTCTCTTCAGTACTTTTCAATATTTGGTTTAGAATCTTTCTTCCTTCTCCCAGTGGAGTAAAACCAAGAATTCTGTAGTTCGTTCACTATATACACCTCTCTGCACTGCTGCATTTTGTGTCCTCTGTTAGTGTTGGCAGGTTTTTTTGTTTGGTTTAGTTCTTAGATTGCTTATTTGTTTATGTTAGGATATCCAGGAAGGGAAAGTACCACAGCAGCAACTTCCAGGGCTTTTTCTCTAGCAAGAAAGGTTCTTTGTTTTTGTGTGTACCAACTCCTCCCATGAGCCCACTGCAATCAGTACTGTGCTTTCTTGAGACCTTAGTCAGTCTTTGCTAAATAATACTTGACTAAAAATGGAGTCATACATGATCAGATCCTTCCTTAACAAGGTTTAATACTTGAAGAGGGTTTGTGACCCCTTGAAGAGTCGACTATTTTTATGATTAGATCTTTGCTTTTTTTATTCTTCGTAGGAACTTCTTTTTTTTCCCCTTTCTTTTTGTTTGCTTGTTTGTTTGTTTTTAATATGCTATATAAAACCTTAAAACGGATCAGCCTACATAAAACCACTATGAATGGCTATTATTCACTGAATTCTGTGGTCCATTTAAATAAGCTTGCTTAAAATATTGCTAAAAATGTAAAGTAAAGAAGTTACTAGGGAAAAAAAATCAATCTCTGAAATCACATGCACAGAACCATGGGCTCCGAAGATTTATTGGTTTCTTTCTTCTTTTTAGCAGTATGAAAAACCTCTTCCATGCAACACAATATTGAACTAGCTAACTCATAACAAGCTTCTGAAGCACTAACACATATGCTGTATCTGTCTTGTGCCTGTAACATTTTGTAAACAACTGTGCTTGATGTTTGCTCTTGCCTCTTTGATCTTGTAAAATCCACCACAGAGATATGAATATGTTCAACAAAATCTAAGAATATTTCTTTTCTAGTTATGGCAGTCACATTGTATCATTAGAAATTTGTTTCCCCACTAACGATGCATCATTTAGAGAGATGCATTCTTGATAAGGGAGTCAAATTCACTTATGACAGATTTTGCAGCTCAGAAGTATGATCAATAATTTCTCAAGGCATCATGAAACAGCTGTACAATGCAACTGCACACACAAAGAAAACAAACTGGAAGGATTATTTTAAATAAAACTATAAAAATTCTTGATCATTGTGAGAAAAATCTATGTCTGTTTCAAAACAATCTGCATTTGTTTTTTGAGAAAAATACACAGACAACACAATATATCTGTACTAAAATATCTGATAACTTAAAATATTTCATACTCACTTTTATTCTCACATATGATACGTCTTAACTCATATTTCAGTCACAAAAGGAATTGTCTTTATATAAGATGTTTTTCTAACCAAAATGTGTTGGGTTTTTGTTTCCCAAACATCCACTGCTGCTATAAATAACACTAGTAAAGACATCTGGAAATTCACCTTTCTGTTATGCATAGGGGTGTATGTATAGATAATAGTATGAAGGCAGAAGGAAGTATGCTGGCTGTTGAGCCTAGCTGTGGGAATCATGCAGGCTGTACAACCTCCTCCTGGAACCTTGCAGTGAGCCTGGAACCTCTGCAGGAGTTCTTGTCTCCCACAGCCTGCTGAGGAGCGGATAGGAGGCAACCAGAGAGGAGAAGTGAGGCTGGAGCAGTGAGAGGATGACTCTGGGAAGCAATCAGGATATTGCTCTTCCTGGACTTGTGGAGACACCAGGGTCTCTCTAGCAGGAATTGTAACTGGAATTCATGGGTGTTTGTTTTTTTCTGACTGAGCAGGAAGTGTTAAAACACTGTGTGTCTGTGTAGCACACGGTACTATTTAAGGGTGAAAGCTAGAGAAATTTCAAAGAGTAGACACAATGTTAGAAAGACAAAGATACTTCAGGTATATCTCAGAATAGTCTCCAAATGGAAGCCTAATTATTGATCTATATTTCTTAATCTAATTTTCATTAATTCTTTCTATTTAGAAGACAGATTTATATTTAAATACTCCACCAGTTTTTGAAAAACAGCAGCACATTTTCATTCCTATCAAGCAGGAAAGTTTGATCCTATCCTTCTTAGATTAAATTCTTAGGATGCATATGAATGATTCCTTTAAAATCTATTGTTTGTTGCAAATTGAACAACTATGCTTGTCTATATTAAGGTTATGCTTGAGACACCTTACCTAATTTTAAAGCAATTGCCCAGTGCTGAACAAGAAAAAAAAAAAAAGAAAAGGAAAAGAAAGGTTAGTGACAAAAATCTTCCATATTTTTTCAAAAAAATGTGATGTGTTTGAACTTTCCCTTTTGAGACTTCTCCAGATGCTTTGTCTAGTTTGAATAGTTTCTGCAATACAGCACTGGAAGCATTGGTGATTTTATGTGAAGTAATTATCAAAAAAGTTATATGTGACTCTTCTATGCAGTGAAGAATAGTTTGAAGTAAACAATGGAGACACGAGTACTGAAGGGCAGCTCCCATCTCTGAGACAGAAGGTTCAAGAAATTAAGAACACAATAAAGATAATGATTTAGAAATTAGAGTCTAGTGTCTACAATCTTTTTTTAGCTCATATTTTATCTCAGAAATTTCTAGCAGAGTTTAAAAGATGTCTATTTTTCATCAGCACATTTATTTTAAAAATGAGAAACCACTCAAATTTTAACTGGAATTCAAGCAGAATATGCCAGTGTTGGTCTGATGCTTTTAACTTTGGTTTAAGTGCTCCTGATTCAAGGAATCGAAATAGATAGCAATGGTGAACAGGATTTTGATTAAGCCACTGGAGCTTTCAAGCTTACAAGAATACAGTTATTCTTGAAGGAGCGGGTAGGATTCAAATGGCATGAGCACCACAAATTCCCTCCTAAGGTCTGGTGAGCATCTTCAGACTTGGAGAAAAAAAAAATACCACAATTTATATTATTCTTCATGGGAGATTTCACAAGATATAACATAGCAGTAGTGTATCAATCCTCTTTCTGAATACAGAACTAGCTCCTTCTAATATAGTAGCTTCCAGTAATGAGATATTCCTAATGTTGCCCTTAGATCAGGTGTTGTCAGCCTGAGGTAACTGCACGAGGGGGAAGAATTACACTGAATAGAGATCAAATATGATGGTGGGGTTAACTTCTAAAAATGGATGTGGAGGATAAGGTGGGCCTACTTTCACTAAGAATTATTACTATCAAGAAAAACTGACTACAGAATGAGGTAAAAACGTGGGTGGTGGCAGCTAAGAGAGTTTAAAGTGGACATCAATCATGTAATACTGATTGTTCAGCTGTAAATTTTTTTTTTCCCATATATTGAATTGCAATGTGGGGAAAACTGTAATGAAGAAATTTCTCTAGTGAATAATCTCTAGATTATACTAAACAGTGTATTTATGCAATGGGGCTGCAAGCAGCCTCTGGGAGTTCTTACCAACCTTCATACACATTCACGCTCTCCTAAGGATGTCATCACCTTGGGCCGCTATCCAGCAGTTTGTGTGAGAATAACTTTGTGCTCTATTGAAGCAAGGAACACTACAGAAAAAGCAGAAATGTTTGGCAAAACTGTGCTGGAACATCCAAAGGGTGAAAGCTGTGAAAATTCGACATGTTTACTAAATAGGTCTCCTCTTGTCTGAGGCAAAAAATCTGCCAACTGCCGCAGTGTATATGGCACAGAGACTTCAAAGATATTAATGCTGTTAATTTCTCACTAAGCATGGAGATACCTGCAATTTGCCCAAAGAAAAATGATGGTAGGAAACTGTTTAACCCTTATCTATGGTTTAGCAGCAGCTTTGGGGGTCTGCTTTGATTTGGCAATGATCTAGCTCAATGCTTCCTAAGTTGGTGGTATCTAAACCTTGCACACAAGCTTTTAATTATCTTGTGGCAATATTTCTTCACACTGGTGTTGTAAACAAAAAGAGGTTTAGAAATGCATGAGAATGTCTGGAGAAGCTTGGGTAACTTTCACAATATCTATGAATTGAATGCTAGCATTTCATTCAGTGATTCAGTAATTTGTAATATCTGTGAATTCACTTTTAAATTTAGTAAATTTATAATGCTTTATATTTAACTTAACAAAGGATATATAGTTTGTGTTAATGTCATAAAAATAATTTTGCAGTATATTTATTAATATTCATATAAATAGATAAAACATTAAGTATGTTACAGTATTTTGAATGAAACAATGTGAGATGAAGCTGCATGGAGATCACATAACTTGTGAAATGTAAAAAATTAATATTTCTCAAATTGAGTCAGCCCCAATGCTTGCATGTAAGCAAGGAAGTGCCTGTAAGGAGCAATTATACAGAAACCCCCAAGACCCTCCCCAGGAACTCAACGTGCTGAGGTGCATTTCTAAAGTGCCTGTACTCTAGTACAGGCAGTATAGGGAATAAACAGACTGAGTTAAAGACCTGTGTGCAGTTGCAGGGCTACGGATTTTTTGGGATCAGAAAGGTGTTGTGAGATGGCTCCCGTGACTGAGTGTTGCAATTCAATAAACTCCTACAATGAAATGGCTCAGCTGGTGACTGAGGGGAGACCAATGGATATTGACTACCTAGACTGCAATCAGGCCTTTGACTCTGTTACTCACATACAAAGTATGGGCTGGATAAAGAGAGAGTGACGTGGTTGAAAATTACCTGAATATCTGAGTCCAGAGAGTGATGGCACAACGAGTAGCAGGAGGCTGGTGACTAGTGGTGTATCCAGGGGTCAGTGCTGGATTCAATCCTGTTCAACATCTTCATCATGGGCCTACTGATGACACAGAGCTGGAATTAAAGGATGATAAGCCAGAGGGTCATACTGCCATCCAGCAGGAGACTTGCAGGCTGGGAGAAATGGGCTGAAAGGAACTTCATGTGTTTCAACCAGAAGAAACGTGAAGTCCTGCAGCTGGTAGAAAAAAATACCAGGCACCAATAAATTCTGGAGGCCACACAGCTGGGAATCAGCCTCACAGAAAAGATACTGGGGGTCCTGGTAGACTCCGAGCTTCATGTCATCCAGCAATGTACCCTTAGCACGAAAAAGATATCCTGGGCTGCATTAAAAAAAGAGTTGTCAGCAAGTTGAGAGTGGCAATCCCTCCTTCCCCTCTGCTGAGCACTGGTGAGGCCACACCTGGAGTTCTATGTTCAATTCCTGGCTCCCCAGTACAAGAGAGACATGGACATACTGGAAAGAATTCAACAAAAGGCCACAAAAATGATGAAAAGGATGGATCATCCTACTTATGGGGAAAGACTGAGAGACCTGGAACAATTTGGACTGGAGAAGAGAAGCCTCAGAGGAGAACTTAGTATTATACATAGATAACCTGATAGGAGGATGCAAAGAGGACAAAGCTAAGCTCTTTTCAGTGCTGCTCAGCGTCAGGACAACAGGCAATGGGCACAAATTACAAATACACAGGATGTTCCCACTGAACATCAGGAAGCACTTTTTTTTTCTCTGAGCCGATGCACAGACTGCCCAGCAGGTTCTGAACCCTCTGCCCTTGGAAAGCTTCAAAAGCCACCTGAACATGGGCAATCATACCCAAGTGGTCCTGCTTGAGCAAGGGGTTTTGACCAGGTGGACTCCTCATATCTCCTAACTTCAGCCAGGCTGTGATTCTGTGACAATGCTGTGTCATCATAATTTCTATGATAGTGTGTGAGTTTTATGAGAGTAGAATACTGAAAATAAAATGGGATCATTCAAATAGGTTATAATGAACCAGTGATTGAGATGATTATAAATAGCATACTGGGAACTTAAAGTAGTTTTTCTGTAAATGAGGTCTCTGAGGAATTTTCATGTTGCCAAGACAGATTTGTTATGTGCATCATAAATACTCAAGTTCTAGTTTGTATGAAACTAATAGATTTCTGTAATAAAAACTGTTTTACATAGGGCTTGTTCTTTATGTCATGAAGGATAGAGTATTGTCTAATATTTTATTAATTTTTTAAATTGCTTTGTGTGACAAAACCCCTTACGAAATATATTCAATTGCTCTCTCTTCATCTAGCAGGTACTAAAAGAAAAAAATGAGTCCTTCAGACTCACTGTAGGTAGTTAAACCTCTATTCATCATAGACATTCACTCAAACTGCAGTTTTTTGTATTATAATGATCCTCTCTTTATAAATGCTTCGATATGCAGAGAAATACTTAACTACTGGCATCTGAGCTACTACTGGCTGACATGCTTGAACTCTGTAGGGTTTCTTATTTATGCTGAGACCACTTTATTATCTCTCTGACAGCATGAAGTGGGCACATCACATTTGTATTCATTTTCAGGCTTCTTATTGCTGCCAAGTTGTTGAAAAGTTCCCTTAGTTTTGATCCAAACTCAAAAGTCCTGCCAGGCATAAAAAATACTAAATGGGAATCAGTCGCAGTGCAGAGACCACCCTTTGATATTGGGCTGAATTTTGAGGAAGAAAAAGGATTGCAAGTCCAAGTGGATTTCCTGGTGAACCACCTTACATTAGGGACAAAGTGTGTATTTTGTGATAGCAAGTTTGGGTGGGTGCTGTGCAATATAGTCTTGAGGGCTTTGTTTTACATTTGAAGTTTTGTTCTCCGTGAAATTCCTAAAAGAATACTGAAGCAAAATTGGTGAACATTGAACAATGCAGGCAGGGCAGGCTTTTAAATTTGCATATTTTATCTAGAAAGATATAGCTATATTAGTTTGGTATTTTATAAATATTTTATTAAATACTTGCTATTGGAAGAAAATTTCCCTGAGGATATTATCTTCTTTAAAAAGTGAGTTACAATATATTGCACAGAACAAACTTGTGAACAAACCACACAAACATACATAGCTCTAATGGCATAAACAGGGAAGAATGTCTGAATTCTTGAAGACAATTAGGTATGATGTAAAACATATTTTATATTCCCCAAGGTGGAACAGGAGCCACATTTCAAGTCATGAAAAGAAGGCTTGCTTAGAAAATATTGTAGCACTATGAGCTTTCACAGCAATTAAAAGTTGCACGTTAGTAAACAAATTTGGATGTAAGGAATCAGATTTTCATAAGAATTTAATTCATTAAAACATAAGGGGTAGGAGATAAAAAAAGAAGAATGTTATATTATTCAATAAGTATTTAAAGAAACTTGAATGCTTGTCTCAGTAACAAAATGAAAATGCTCTAAAAAGGAAAAAAAAAAACCAAACCGAAGCAACCATATGATTTTGTCCTAGATCTTCCCAGATCTATTAATTTCACTGCTATAGTTGTCCATATTCCCATTCCTAATGAGATTTTAGCTTGTGCAAATATTCTGGTATTGCTAGACTTTCTCATCTGCTTTTTATTATCTGTTCAGCTATATCAAATTTCTGCTTCAAAGCAAATACACTTCATGCTCTCTCCATAACTTTCTTCAGCAGGTAGAAGAAATACATGTGAATGATTGATTATCTGAAGATGAAATATATGTCCCATTGTATGATTTCTAACCAGTTTTTAAGAGACTGAGTGCTTTTTGATGTTTGTGTTACTTAGAGCTCTGGGCAACACCTGTCACTGCTGTTCATAAGATGGATGGCTGTAACTGCTGTTATGCCTGCTGTGTGCAGTTTCAGGGAGCCACTAATATAAATGTTGGATGGTTTATTGCTTCATGGAAAAACGAGCCTTTTAATGCAGCATGGCTCTGGTTATTCTTCATTACCTGAAATACTGTGGAAGAGCTTGTATGTCTAATGAGAATTATAGATTCAGTGCAGAGTGTACAAAATATAATTATCACTGTTTCCAGACTTAAAAGGGTCTTATTCATCTTGTGCAAAAATATTCAAGGAACATTAAGAAACTTTGTTCCTACTTATTACACTGACTGCATAGAAAAATGCATAATTAATGAAGGAAACTTAAATCTTCTCATTTCCATAGGTCTTTTCTGAACCATTTGTTTGACAGTGAATGAACATGAAGCTCGGTGTGACAGAACCTTGTATCTATACACAACTATTGTCTATTTTCTACCTGTTTCTGTCTATAGCCATGTATAATGGGTGACAACAAATGCAACTTTGTCTTCCATTTTGCAGTAATGCGGTAAATGAGGACTGTAGATCAGAATCTAAATAGCTTCTAAATGCATAGAGACTCTGGAACACCAGGAAAAATTGTATAATATTTTGTCTACTGTTTAAGTGGAGTGGTTGGTGTTTAAATCTGGCTTTTCCTCCATAAAAATTAATTAATTCAGAAATATGGCTGTCTATATTTATGTATGTGCCTTACAACATGACCACTTCTCAGATGAGAATAAGTAACAGATACTTATCATGTTTTAGAGTTCTAGTTAGCATTATGGCCCTATCATAGACTTTTAAGGAAAAATCCAAAGGGCTTACAGAGCTTTAAATATATTTTCATTGTAAAATGGTACAAGCAAAAAATGGAAAAAACCTCATAGATGTTACAAGAGTATTTTATTAAATATGTATTTTTTTAATTACATGCCAGTCTTGGATTGAATGTGACACAATTTTCCATGCATTCAATCATGGGCAGCATATTTTCAGAAATACTAGAACAAAAAGACCTTGAAATATTTAGCTGGGTTTCATAGCTCAGCTTTAATGTTGCCTTTTTTCACTTAGGTTAAACTCAGTCTTTAAGAGATAGTCACTTGACTTGTTGGAACTAATCTCTGAAATTAAAACCTCTGTAACCACTATATACTGCCAGAACATGTGACTATGTTGTTAGCATCCAGAGAAGTTTAGTGAGATTAACTTTCAACTTTGCTTCCTTGCCACAGCAAAAGTGGCAGGAGCAGGAGGAACTTTACTACATGATGCTAAGTGTCTTAATTTTCTTGGAGATTTAAAGATAATTTTCCTCTGATTCATATGAAAGGTCTACACAAACAGAATAAAAATGCTTTATGTGCAGGGACTCTTGTAAATGAGAGAGAGATTTTCTTTCCATTACCTAAAGGAATACAACACCTGGGACAGGAAAAGACCAGATGTCAGTCTAAAAATTGTTAATAAAAAATTGATAGAGTAATTAATGTAATAATAATAATAGCAACAACAACAACAACAATAATAAAGCTTAGACCTTATAACATATATGAATATTTATATTTACACTGGAAAAAAGAGTCAGATTTATCTTTCATTCATCTTTTACTACAAAGAGTGAAATAACCATTGATTTTATTGCCATGCTTCCTCCTGTCTCTTGACACATGGTCAGTGAATTATTCCATGGAATGATGAACAGCTTATTGGCATGGTTATTGTGAGACCTACTTAGAATATTCTTGAAGATGGTAATAGATTTGCTGTCCATGTAGACAAGTTCTTAATACCTCCAACGTCATGCATCAGCTGCATTACTGCAGTGACAAAAGTTAGGTGACACATAGGAGTTGAAATCCTCTTCTAATTCAGTCATTACATGTCAAAATAATTAATAAGAGCAGTATGAATTTTAAGGAACTGAAAACAAATAAATGTATCTCTGCTGAATTAGGGAATTTGTGTGTGAATACACTTTGAAGCTCTTCTCTCCTCAGATATGCAGTACACAGTACAGATTTGGGAAAAACCTTGTGATCCATTACAATCTGTCAGTAACATCAATAATAAGTTTACGGACCTTTTGTCCTTCAATGCATTAAGGTCAAAATTTCATGGATGATATAAAAGGCAACTTCTTTTCTATATATGGTTTTTATAACCTCTTCAGGTAGAATTAAGCTATTTTTTAAGATTGGAAAGATGTTCTCTGGCCAAAATAATATTGAGTATGGTGGAGTTAAGGATACTCTGCATTAACCTGATTGAAGCCAGTAAATTCACTTCTATGTATACCAGGTAAGAAACAGAACTACTGCAACAGAAGAGATTAATGTGGATGATTGCATTATTTTTAAAAGGATGTGAAGTTTATACCCAAACTAATAGAGGTGTGCAAAATCACTGAAGCAAGATAGCATTTCTTTCTAGTTTGATTAATGAATCATACAAGCATGTGTAGCTGTCTAGGTTTTCAAAATCAACAGCAGAAGGGTAACCAGGGGTGTACTGGGGAAGGGAGAGGGAGTGACAAAACAAAACAAAACCTCAGAGGTTTGTTACTCAGATCTATTAATTTATCCCTAATTGCTACAGAACCCTGCTCACTGCTGTTGCTGATACTTGCATCATAAAGCACTATAGAAGACATTTATATAACAGCCTAATAAATGAGAATTTTGCAGTGAAATTGGCTCTTTTTTCCCTCCTGTAAGCAGAAAAAAATGCAAATTCAGATGATAAATCTATAGAATGAAGTCACTTTACAGATGTGTTAAATCAAATTAAGAGCACTTTTATAATATTGAGCAAATGGCAGCTGTACAAAATTACTCATTTGTAAGCCTCATCTATTACAGTTAATTTTGCTGACTTCAAGTACTTAATTTACATTTGTTAAACTAGCTAAATAATGTAGGAGGTGGTACAAGTGGTGTGTTTGTTCATTGCAGAATTTATCATGTAGCTTAGGACAGAAGTGCTTTGGCTACTTTGTCATTTCCTTCTTTTCTTGACAGCTTTAATCAATGAATTGCTAAAAAGGTATTCTTAATACTTATTTTAGAGCTGGAATCTACTTTTTAAAGGACAATCAGACTGTGGTAAAAATATCTCAACGAAGAACACAAAAGTTAGTAGAAAGTTCAAGGCTGTCTTAACTCTTTTGTTTTCTGATACCTCAAAAATGGTGTCAGCTTCTTGACCCGATCTGTTTCTTTGGAGCATGCCCAATAGAATTAAAAAGATTCACAAGGCCATTACTTGTATGGCTGATGTTGAAACTAGGAGGACACATAATCTTTCAGGTTCTTTTTTCTAATGATGCAAGCATATATTCACAATTTAGGATGATATATGTCATGGTTAGTTTTGGACTCTGCAGGGAACCAACCATATAGGTAGCAGGTAAGCCTTCTCCTCTATCAGATTAAAATTAATTTTGGTGTCAGAGTCTGCTGGGAATACTCAGGTGCTAGCATTTTATTGACTTTAGTGAAAAACAATAATGTATCTACATGCTATTTTTGATTCATTTATTTTGAAAAACATCCCTCTGGAATTTTTGTGATATAAAAAGGGTGTAGCACTGCTGGTTTCAGATGGCAGTAAGAGATAAAAAAAGGAAAGATAAAACCTCAGACAAGAGAGAAAGAAATCTTTCCAATATTTGTGTTAAATAACAACAAAAAAGTAATCTAAAATATAAAAAGATGGCTAAATCTCCACAGAACTGATATACTATAATCAAAATTCTGATTTGTGCCGAACCAATTTTATTAGGATAAATGCCAGTTAATGGTGTGACTTTTATTTGAAATTTAGTATAGTTGTATCTGAGTGCTTTTACATAAAAGTTCCGTTTTTATCTTTTAATTAGAAAATGTGTATTTATAACCATACCTTCCTTCATGAAAAGATTAAACTGCTTGTGATTTTGCACTGCTACTAGGTTATCACCAGGAGCTGTCAACACACACAAGCTGACACACTGATTGTATCACCATGATTAGTAGCAGTAAGCCCTGGTTTGTGATGAGCAGTTCCTCATCCTGCTCCTCCATGTACAACCAAATGAAGGGACTGCTGCAGTGGGGCAGAGCTTCACACCTGCCAGCCAGGCTTTGCCTGTCCATGGTCTCCTACATATGTGATAAAAACAAGCCAGGAGATCTTCTTGTCCTTTTTAAAAAGCCTTTATTAGGATCAGCTATGGGAGGTGAACTCGAGGGGCTGCGCACACCACTGCTGCTCCCACTGGGCACCACAGAGAAGGAGGTGCAAGTCGAATCTGCTGCTCACACTGCAGAGTCAGGATTCCTTCCTCACGGGAGTTCCCAGGAAATCGATTTGGCTCATGAAGTCCAGGGGTGACTTCATTTTCCCGTGCTTTTGAAGTTATGGTGAGAAAAGAGGAGATGACAAGAGCTTTTTAACAGGTAGCTTGACACTTTGCCGTCTTGGTGGTGTCCTTCGTGGGCCTGGATTCAGTGCTGGCTCGTTGCTTTAGGGGCTTTTTGGTGTGAACTGAACTTCCTCTGTACGCTGCGCATCGTGGGGAGTTCTCTGATTACCATAGTGGGTGGAGTCCTCAGTGTGAGGAGGAGGAGGAGAGCAGCAGTGGTGTTTTTCCTGGTGGGAGGCTAGGGGGAAATAGGGATATCAGGTATTGGGGGAACATGAAACTGGGAACCAGGAAGTACAGATTCAAGAACTACTCAGAACAAGAAAGTACAGACATAATACAGTAAGTAACACCATTTTAACAATATAACACACTTAAACATACAGTTTTGGACCAGTCTTCAGGTTTATTCATCTCAATATGTACTGTTGCATTCAGACCAAGACTAAAAAACCAGGTCACAGAATTATGAAATACAGTAAATCTGAAATTTAAGGCCTTTGAAGGCATCTTTGAAGATGCTTGAAGTAATACGTCATATCAGTAACAACCAATTGAAGACCAGAAAAAAAAAGTTTTAGCTCCAGGGAGGGCAAATAGCGAAGCAAGAAGTCAGAAGGGTAATTCAAACACATAAATGGGGAGTTTTAAAATCAGGGAATCACAGAATGGTTTGGCTTGGAAGGGATCTGAAAGACCATCAGGTTCCAAGCCCCCTGCCATAGGCAGGGACACCTCCTGCTAGACCAGGTTGCTCAAAGCCCCATCCAGACAGGCCTTGGACACTTCTGGGGACTGAGCATCCATAACTTCCTTGGGCAACCTGTGCCCGTGCCTCACCACCCTCTGAATAAAGAATTTCTTCCTAATATCTAAACTAATCCTGTCGTCTTTCAGTTTTAGACCATTACCCCTTATCCTCTCCCTACCTGCCTATATAAAATGCCCCTTTCCCTTCTTTTCAGAAAACCCCTTAAGGTATTAGAAGGCCTCAGTGAGGTCTCCCTGAAGCCTTCTCTTGTCCAGGCTGAGCGACTCCAGTTCTCTCAGCCTGCCTTCATAGGAGAGATGTCCCAGCCCTCTGATTATCTTTATGGGTTCCTTGGCACCTGCTCTAGCAGGTCCTCATCTTGTGCTGGGGACAGCAGACCTGGATACACCACTTCAGGTGCAATCTCTTGAGGGGAAATGACAGGTGGGATCTATGCTGCTGGAATGTTGATGCCTTTCTTGCTCCTGCATTAATCTAAAGTTGAAAAGTCCATTCTCTAGAGATGATAAAAATCTTCCTCATAAAAAAGGACAAAGAGGGATAGCACTGAATAGAAAGGAAATAAAATTTGAACATTTCAAGGAGAAGGGGAAGATGGAGTGTGAAAGGGTAGAACAGTAGACTTCTGGGAGAGAGGTGGGGTCTGGACCCATCGTGCACATCAGCTCAGACACTGCACAAGGCAACGTGAGGAGATCTCTCAGCTCTTTAAAGCAAAAACCATGGGGTCTAAAGGGATGTGAATCTTCTGTATTTCTGAATATCTGGCAACACTGACAAGAACATTATTGTGTATTGACCAATGGCCAGGCATTGGAAGGCTTTTAAAAATGGAGGTGTAAATGATACAAAAAGTTAGCACTATAGGTTTAGTAAAGGAAAAATCATGTAATCTTCTTCTGCTTAAGACTGTTAGAGAAAGATTGTTTTGAGTATTTTCAACATTGACAGAAAGAAGTTTCTCAGCCAGGCAGGAAAGCCTTAAGACTTGTCAAGAAATATAGGCATACATTTCCTGAGATATGTCCAAGTTAGACACTTGATAGGGAATTTCTGCAAGAAAACATGGCCCAAAATTGTTCATAGGAGCCTCATTTTAGATCACTAACAATTCAAGAGTATCTAATTTGATATAATTATTCAATCATTATCTAGGATTTGATGTTCACTACTGGTTTGTGCTGATTCTTACTTGACCTGTTAGCACATGAATGAAAGTTCCTTTATTCTTATCTCAGAAATGTGATTTTTGTTTTGTTAAAAGTATTAAGAGGCAATTTTGCATACATGTGAAATAAATACTATGTATGAGGCAGAAAACTCTCACCAGAATAAATGGAACTGGAAGGGAGAGAGAGGGAGAGGCAAGGTTTGGAGTTCTGATTCTGATGAAATTCAAGTTAACAAAAAATACCAGCTGACTTCAGTGCAACAAAAATCTGCACTTTCAAAAAAGGATACAGACATGTAATTATGAATGCTGAGGCTTTATTTTATTCTTTGAAAATAGGATTGGAAAAAAATCTGGAACACATTTTCATTTCAAACAACAATCTTTTTATTCCCTTTTAAAATCAGTTTTGTGTTATTAAAATGAGCTGCTATTGGCAACTTGGGAAATTCGTGTGTGTACCTGGTACGAGTAGCTTTTAAGGTACTTTTCAAACTGCTGCCTTTAAAGATCTTAGCTATCATTCTTACAAGGTAAGCATTTGTAATGCTTAATAAATGAGCAGGAGTCAGTCATTGTGAGTAGTCAAGAGATCTATCATATTCCCTAGAGGCAGTTTCTGACTCTAAACAGCAAATCTTGTGGTCTAAGTCCTCTGTAAAATGTAGGAATTTAGCAGTATGAATTTAATACACTATATCTCCTGGTTTTTAAGAGAGACAGATGAAATTAAAAGAATGTAAATGTTTCCAGGCTGTCCATCAGCTCCATGGTTCTTGCAGTGTTTTTAGGGTCAATGCTTTTTGCTTTAAGAAGGAAGCTGACCTATTCTTAACATTTAGTAAGTGCCAGATATTCTCATTATTTCTTCCAAGTAAGCTGACACAGAGTATGAACTCTTATAGTGGTTTTCCAGCCAGGAGTAGATTGGTAGCACTTAACTTTTTTGTAGGAATTAACCTTTCTTGATTTTGGTTCTGTACACTACAGGGAAAATATAAAAAGGCAAAGCAGAGGAAACAGGGTGGGGAGAACCAAACTCCAGGCCTCTCTGGGAGCTTTGAACAAAAATACACTGCTGCTGGTTATTTTAGTGCATACAGAATGCAGATAATTGTTTTTGAGTTGCAGCTCTTAGTGAAAAAGCATATTTGTAATGTAATGTGTAATAGCATAGACACAAAAAATCTCCTAAATGGTTTATTAAACACATTCTCAGTTAAATATCTATATTTTTAAAAATTCTCTTCTATTGAAACCACATTATTAATTTTCATTCCGGATCCATCCTAAATCTGTTCAAGTTCAGAGATACTTCACCTTCTCTTTTGAGGCTGTGCTGGTAAAGAGACAGAGAAGTGCAGAGGGAAAGCAAACACTCGGCTCTGCAGACCTTTCTACCACTTGTGAAAGCATGTAAGAAGGAAATGCTGAGGCTGACTTTAAAAGCTTAAAAGAAAGAGTGAGCTAAGGATTCACTTGGATTGGTGTGAATGGATTCCCGATTGGAGGAGATGACCTGAATTCCTGAATGGAGGAGATGACCTAAGAGAGGATTAATTAACAAAAAATGTTATGAATTTGATATTTAAGTCACTTAGTCACTGTAAAAATCAAAATTCAGAATTTTTTTTTCAACAGAGTCAGCTTTGTAGAGTTCAACTTTGATCATGCTATTATAAAAATAAGCAAATAACTGAATGAATGCAAACTTTTGCATTGTTTTCTTGGGATTCAGTAAGAGCTTTCTTTCTTTGCTCCACTCAGCATATTTAGTCATATGTTAATTTTGAAAAGATCTAAATTTAATTATGATCTGAGATTTTTTGTGACTAAATTAAGTAAATTGAACTGTGTTCTACTGTAAAAAAATAGTTTAATTAATTATGTTTGAATTTTATTTGGTTTATATTTTCAGTGTTGATTCTATCCTGTTAGATTTTTTATAGTTCAGAATCATGTATTATTAACCCTGTTGCAATCATTGTGAGAAGTATTGTTACTGAAATGAAGATGTTGACTTTGGTGTCATAATTTTCATGTCTAGAAGCAGCAGTTCAAGCTTCAGTAATATTTATAAACATAAATAGGTTGCAAAAAAGAAAAAAAGTAAGGCATCGTTTAAATGAATAATTCTCCTCTATTCTGTTCCTTGCAAGTGAAGCTCTGTAGGTTATAGTCAGCAGAAGGTTTAACCTAATTATAACACAGTTTTTCTGGAAATGACTGAGGTACAGCATCACTTTGTTTTTAAGGACTGAACTTCTCTGTCCTCACCAACACTATGAAGAGAAAAGAAGGGAAGAACAAATTTGAAATAGTTGTCCTTTCTTTTAGTATGCAGAGCTTCTTTTAGGAGCTCTGTTTTGTCTAGCAGACCAACATATATGTTCAAGTCATACCATAGTGTCTTCTTCAGTGTTTATTTCTTTTTGAAAGTAGAAGCCTTTTGACATGACTTTGTGATGCTGAGCTCATTGTCCAAAATCAGACACAGAAAAGTCAGAAAAAAAGGAGCTTGCTGTCAATTTTTTCCATCAGTGCAGTTTTATTCTATAATTATTTTCTGTAATTTAAAGATAGTGACTATAGCAATTTCACATTATTTTGAAACAATATGAATTTAGAATTCTAAGTTAGCTAAACAATTCTATAAATTCTGCCCTGTGCCTTTACATTAAGGCTCTGTACAACTAATGAGTGAGATTTGTTTTTTGGTGAAGATTTTGGAGCACCACTTGCTTTTGTTTTCTACTGTGTAACAACAGTCCTGGCTTTTCACACAATTATAGAAAAAGATAGCAGATCTTATAGATCTTATAGATTATAGAAAAATCTGCTGAATTAAGATGTGCCTACTGAACAACAGTAGAAAGATGTCCTCATGCTATGAAGTATTCACCATGGATCCCTTTTCAAATGGGTTTTCTTGGAAGCCACTTTTCCTTGAAAACAGACAAATATTGTAGTTTATTCCTTTTTATGGGACCACCTGGCCTTCTAGAATACAGAATGCATGCATACTTGAAAAGTAAAATTTTCTAAGATTGTTTTATGAGATGCTTCCTTATTGCTACCTCCTTCCCTCCAGGCTAAACAACCCCAGCTCCCCCAGATGCTCCTCGTGAGTCTCATGGTCCAGACCCCTCACCAGCTTCATTGCTCTTCTTTGGTCTGAAAGTACTCAGACCATGGATGTAAACCAACTGAAACCATACATGAGTGATGATGAGCCATCATCTACAAGAAAAAGATAGACAGATCACCCTGTGCAGCTTTCCAAATGTTAATTCAAAATTACACCAAGTAATCTAAAGTAATTCAAAGACTGAAAGTATCAGAAAAATTGGTTGGAAGCACAAAATGTTTTAAACACATAGGTTAGAAAGGTTTGATAGACTGGGTACTTGAAACTGGTAAAGAAAAAAAAAAGCAAGTGAGTGCATGGAGAATATGTGAATCACAAATAGCAAGGAGAAGGTAGGGTGATTAATAACTCTGATAGCTTGAGAACCAGTGAGTTCAAAATCAAATTATTATGTATCAGGCTTAAAGCAGTAATAAGATGAAGCATTTTTCACCTGATGTGTCATTTATTTTTTTTTGCCAGAGAATGTTGTGAAGCTCAAAAATATGAACTCAAAAAGGGATTAAACAAACCCATAGGCAGGATCCATCAGGCGTTAAGCATCTATGAAATATGATGCTTTGAATAAAGCCTCTAGCTCATGTCAAAAACTGAGGGAAAACATACCCTAGGAAAACATACCCAAGGAAAACTTCCTGCTTGCTGTTTCCCACTCATTCCTTATCAAGTGCCTAAAGATTTCTGGCACATAATGAGAATATTTCTGTTAAAACTTAACAAATAGGCAGTTGCTGAGTTAAGTATACCTGCAGAGAAAAAGATAACTGAAGACCCAAAAGTGGCATAATGAGGAATAGTAGTGACAATAATTTTGCCAATTTGATCCCATTCTGGAGGAGGTGGAAGACAGAAAAGCCACAGCTTTTATTCTGGGGCTTTCTGTTTAGGGCCTTCAGTGTATGTGCTGGACTCTTCAGGCATAAAGTTCCTACCTCTCAGGAAAGAGGTTTTCTGACACTGACCAGGAGTGAGTGCATAGAGCTACCACCTGAATAGATAACATGGATTTTAAGAAATCCTTTCTTGAAATAGTATTTAAACATAGTGACATTATTTGCTTTATTATAAGGTTAGTAATGCTTACAAGGAGTACTGCTTACAGCTTCCCAAGAACACTGCTTATTGTGGATCAAGCCCATGCCTGTTCTTCCAGTTGATATATCATACCCATCCATTTCATGGTCATCTCCATGAATTTTGCCAAGCCAATCTAATTATCTGCATTGTTAATGGGTTTCCTTCTGGCAGCTATGAAGGATAATAATGCATTGTGCCACTAAACTGGCTTTTGTCCATGGAATACTTTTTGAGGTCATTTCAAAGAAAATACATAAGATTCTGGACAAATAATTAAAGCCTAGTTGCATATTGCATTTCTTAGGCTTGCTATCCCCCTCAAGTCAATCATGATTAAGATATGAATTTGAGTTGAGCTCTGTGATTTCTTGAGGATCAAAGTATCACCTACTTGCAGCACACCAATCATTTTAGCCTTATTTTTCTACATGGCAGACCTTCTGAATGACTTTGTTTCTCTAATCATGTTGAAAAAGCTCCTCTTCAAATCTGAGAATACAGCTACTGCATTTGAGAGGTTTTTTTTGATGTATGCTTTTTTTTTGAGTCTCCTATGTGGTCTTTTGCTCTTATCTTTTTTAAGAGATCCCTCCTGATATATCTGGAGACTGATATGCTTATGCATGTACAATACTTGCAAAAGTATTTTTATAAGTAATGGCATGAGTCACAGGAATTTTAAAAGTATAGTATTACAGTTATGCCTAGAAGTCATAAGTTGAGTTCTTCACAATAGCAGTCAGTAAATACACAACAGAGGTTATAAAGCCTTTTGTGCTTTCAAGAACAAGATATCTCAGTCATTTGTGTTATTCCACAGCCCTCTATCCTGGCTTTACTATAGGACTTTCATAATTAAAAAAATAGTAGGAATTTAGATTACATGGAAACGTGAAGTGAAACTCACTCTGTTCTGATTGAGCATGACTGTGTTAACTTTCTTGGCTCCTCAAGGTATCAGGTACAGCTAGGATTCTGGGATTTTTCTTTTAGGAAAGTCAAGAAATATTCCAGAGTTATCATTTTGGTTTGCTTCAAGGAGACAAAGTTACAAAAGAAAACATTTTCATGCCAGAGTCTCCGTATAGCTGCTTTTCAACTTATTTAGAGTGAAAATTTGTTTTAGATCTCAACCCTATGAAGGCATACACATCCAACTTTGAACTTATGAACAGTATCATTAGATTCAGACAAAGCCATTCTCATGCATTCCTTTCTGACAGCCACTGTGATATTAATAAATGTTCCTGTGTGTAGACTTAGAAAGTAAGACATCAAAGAACTTGCACAACAGAGTATGAATAGGCACAGTATTTTTGGCAGCCATGTAACCAGTATTCAATTCCAAAGCAGTGAAAATATAGATATGGATATGTTTGAAATTCTTGGGTTTGTACAGTGTCTGTAAATTCTAGTGTAGTGCCAAAATTAATTAATTTTCTGAAATCAAAAGTGTTTTCTTTCATTTAAACAAAATGAAAATTGCAATTATCTCGCTATCAATTGCACAGTTTTTAATTACACCTGGACATTGATTTAATCTAGTTGATTTAGCAAATTAAAGAGCCACCTCTGTGATATCTACCCTTTTCTATCTATTTATAAAATATCATCTGAGTCTATGGAGTGTAGTTTGACAGGAAATTATATTATGCTGGCTATCCTGGTGCTCCAAAAGCAAATGAAGCAAGCAGAAAGAAGTGTATGTGGTGTGTAAGTGCAGCCAGGAGGGGTAGCTTTACACTCCATTATTTCTGTAGCAGTTGTAGAAAATCATCACTTGGTGATGCATAGTGATGCAAACCTACTGCATTTAAGGGACTAATTTTAATTCATACTGAAATCTGTTAATTGCTTTCAAAGTGGTAATCTAGTAATCAGCAGAGTGAAATCTGATATCGTTCACCGTAATTTCAAATTTCCTATATGAACCTGGATTGTTCCCCTCTAAAAGACAGGAAGTTTTAGTGTCAACCAAATGACTCAATTTGTACATAGAATAATCAGATATTATGTGCTATCATTTACCCATTCACATAAGATTTTTGGCATGCTGCTTACATCTTAGGTAAGGAAATGAGACTCAACGGTGAAAATACACAATATCCACCTTTTTTTTTTCTGGAATGTGCTTATACATGCATTGAACATTAAATATCATTGGCGCTTTTTTAATCCTTATTGGAAAAATAACTCTAAAAAATGTTGAAATCAATGTAGTTTTCAGAGTCAGAGCATTATGATGAAAGAGCAAAGGATAAATTCAGAGAGAATTTTTCATGCATGTGCATTGTAGGATTCAGTAAACAATTTCCATTTATGAAATTCTCATTATGGTGTTTTACACTTTGAGGAAATGCTAACTGCTAACCAAAATGTATGAAATAAGGTAAGTCTGAAACAAAATCAGAAATTCTAGGAAGCAAATATTTAATCAGAGTTTCTCATGAAGCTTAGGAGCTAGTATAAAAAAAACAGTATCTAGCATTTTGTCAGTTGAGCAAACAGCCAATTAAGAATTAGCATTGTCTTTAAAGTTAGAATTATTGCAGCTTCCATTGTTTAAAGATTATATGTTCTCTTCCCACACTACATTCTGAATCGTACCTTGTTAAATTAATTGAATTCTGATATTCTCAAACAATAATTTTTTTGTATAGAGGAGTTAGCATCTTGTTTCAGCACTATGCAGAAGATCACTGATTTCAAATCAATGTTAATTTAGGGAGTTCCATTTAGAATTGTCAACGTTTAAACCCCTAAGACAACTCAGCCCCACATAGCTGCTCTCTCAATCCTCCCAGTGCAGAGGAGGGGAGAGATTAGAGTGAGAAAACTTGTGGGTTGAAATATAGGGACTTTGATAGGTAAAGCAGAAGCCTCACACACAAGCTAAGAAATTTGTTTATTTCTTCCTCTTGGCAGGCAGAGGTTTAACCATTTCCAGGAAAGCAGAGCTTCTTCACATGTAATGGTAGTTTGAGAAGACAAAGAGAACAGAACTCCCATTTTCTTCTCCCCTTATTTTAGTACTGAGAACAATGCTATATTTTGTGGCACTTGGGTTCAGCTTTCCTGTTTGTGTCACCTGTGCACCTCCAGTCCACTTGCTGTCAGGGAAACACGGTAGAACAAAAAGGCTTTGACTCTGTGTAAGCACAGTTCAGCAAGAGAGAAAACATCCCTGTGTTTTCACAACTGGTGCGCTCACAATTCCAAAACATATCTCAGACAAAAGCCAGTACAGAATTCAGCAATTTGTGGTTGTGGTATATTCCTTTGCTGAAGGTACTGCAGTCCTCTGCAAGGGCTTACAATTCAGTTGTTGTATCATCATAATGCTTTGTGCTGAGGGGCACGGTTTATTGGTGGACTTGGCAGTGCTTGGTTAGCACTTGGCCTCAGAGATCTTTTCCAACCTAAAGGATTCTGTGATTCTAGGATTTTAAAATTTTTTTTTCTTTTTTTTTTTTTTTTTTTTACACAACCTCTATGACACCAATTAATGTAAATCTGGGTCTACACGATTTTCTGGCAGGCAACTAATTGGTTCTTAATCAACTATACTAGGAAGAGCCTACAAGTAACTGTGGATGGAAAATTGCATGCAGCAGAGTCTTTCTTTTCCTAGAGCTGTGTATGTATAGGCAGACATATTTAAAAATCATCCTCAGATGTCAATAGAGAAGATGGTAAATAAATAAAGACCTTACAGCAGAAAACAGAAAAGACAAATAGCTCTGTTTTTCTTTGATGAATACTGAAAAAAATGCCAGCAAGTATTATCTAAAGTTGAGAGTGTTTAATAATAACCACAGGTGTCTATGAAAGAGAGCAATAATCTTAATAAGAGGAATTTGGAGGTTACTTTATCTGCTATGGGTTTTCCTTGTTTCACATGAAACACATTTAGTTTGGATTACCTCAACCAAAATACACATTTCTAAAATAAATGCAAAATATGTGTAGATGGATAATTATGCACATAAATATGTATTTACATATGTAGTTACATCTGTCAATAACCTTAATAACTTTGGCTTAATACTAATACCTCTCTGGGACTTGACTCATATTTTAATGTGGCTTGATATGCTTCTAAGTTTGAAGAGCTGCTCTTTCTCTTTTTGTTGTTGTTGTTATTTTTTTCCTTTTCCTTTAAAATACCTATTTAATATATAGAGTGTAGGAGGCTGCCTCAAAATCACATTTCTATAATTTTACTGTTCCCATATCAAATTCTGAAGAAAACAGATTGATTCCCTGATGGGAAAAAATATTTAATTCTTGAAATTCGAGAATTTTCTCCACTAAACATGAAATTGCAAGAGGACAAAAGAGAGTTTGTTATTTAGTCTATTCTTACCATAAGAAAGTCTAAGAGGACTATTTTGCCTTGCCTTGTATCTGGTATTTGAAAACTGTAGGTCTCTGTACTTGACTTATGATTAGCTGATGCCAAGCAACTTCATTCTGATCTCAGTCTCCCATTCTCTGGTCTCACATACCAGGAGGGATGAATCCAGGCTATTTAGGCCCTGCTAGAGATATGTATATAGGCACATCTTTTAACTTAAGTATTATGTATAAACTCTAAATGTGTTAGGAGAAATTTCAGAAACATTTTTAATTAGCAGATGTCATAAATGTTCATACATTAGCAACACATCCACATAACTCAGCAGAAATAGAAGTGTATATGCCTGTATAAGATAAAATACCCATCCATACCCAGCACATATATTATCATCAATAACCAATATTTGTTGGTTGTTGGACAATAAGTGGAAATAGAAAACAGGATTTTATGGCTTGTAGTTTTTGCTATATCAAGTGACAAAATCGTATCTCCAGTTCTTGTGTTCTCCACTGGATACTGGAGACTGTAACAAAAAGCAAAAATACATTTTTATAAAGATACTTACACAAACCTTACAACAGTACCTCACAGTCTCAGATGAATTTGTCTTCCAATATTACTGTGAAGCAGGGAAGTCAATTTATCTTCTTTTCACAGACAGGGACCTGAGGCACAGAGAGGCTAAAGCCCAGATTCAGACAATTTCAATGCCAGCTAAATCTCAAAGTCTTGTGTTTCCAATTGGCTAGGTGCCTCTGGCACACTGTCCAAGGTCATATAGGATGTCTCTGGCAAAACTGAAAACTGAATCTAATTTTTTCTCATCCAAAGTAGGGCTCTAAATCACAGGACAATTGTATTTTAGGGATATCTTTATATCACCTAGAATCAAGGGGTAGCTTCCACCTGTAGCTTACATCTGTTCTTCAGAATTACTTTCACATCTTGAAACATCCCAAATATGCAGGAATACTTTAGCTCAGGAATTTTTAAGTCACAAAATTCAACCAAGATACATTCAGTGTCTGTGCAGTGAATTGATCTCAACTAACAGAATACAGTGACATTTACATTCCAATTACATGGAAAACCATGTTGTTTGCACTAAATTTGCATTTTCCAAATGCTCCCCTTTATAGCATGCAGTTGATCAATCTGAAGGAACTAGTAAAAAAAAATAAAACCATGCAATCAGGAAAAATCTAAACAATATCTGAAGGAAAAAAATCAAATCCAAATTCTTCTTCAAATAAAAAAAATACCATGTCTTATACAACCTGAACAGTTTAATCCCCACAATAGCAGATTTTGGGGAAAAAAGGAAACAACCACATCAAAATGCCAGAGTGCAGGTTAGCCTATAATATGAGAAAAATGACAATGTTTTTTGGTTTTAATTAGAACAGAAATGCTTGATTAGCCCCCCTTGAAACCCATGCTGCTTATTCCTTAAAGTAAGACAAGTAAATTCAAGTAGAAACATTGACATTCAATTATAGAAAAGAATGTAAAGTAAACAGCAGATAAGCAGGGAATTTGAAGTCTTTGATGCATATATGCTGTGATTGCATAAAATCTACTTTCAAATTAATTTTTAAAAATTTCATGCAGGTTCACTTTCCTGGAGTTCACCTACTCATAAAGGAATGTATTTTCAAGTAGCCATGCTTTGCCTAAACTCGATAACAGATGCATGCAACAGTGAACAGCAAGTGTTTGATTGTGTGACTGTGGCAGTGACATTATTGGGAATTTCCATTACTGCATCTCAGAAATGGATCCAAGTATTTCATTCAGATCGTGTGATACAGGTCTGACTCCAGCACAAAACAGTCACACAGATGCTGGAGATGGGAAATGCTGTCTCTTGGAGCAGGTCTAGGAAAAATTAGTTTTGGGGTCTGCTTCTCTCCATAACAGTTTTCTACTCAATCAGAAGACCCCTGTATTAGGCTCCTCAATATCTCTGTCCTCTGAAAAGCCTAGCTAATGCTCAGAACCTCAACATTTGATTCCAAGAGACAAGAACTTAAGCAAAGTGTCAGAGGACCCAGTGTGGAGGTTTATGAGCCCATTCCATATTTAGCTATGAACTCTCAATTCTAGAAGATACCCTCATCAGAGATGGTGATCTCATATATGTATATAAGTATATATGTATATATGTACATATGTATATGTGCATACTGTTACTGGATTTCACTGGTGCCTTTTCAAGCAGCCATTCTTACTAGTCCCACTCATCAGAATTCATGGTGGCTAGGAGCTTACTTTTAGCTCACTTTCTTTTCGTCTCTAGTGTAGATATGGTTTAGGTTGTTAAAGACATCACCAGCAAATTACTCCTGCCTTGAATCTCTCAAATAATCTCAATCTGTGTGATACTGAAACATAGGCTATTATATTAGCCTGTGTGATACTGGCTGCTGTGGTTTGTTCTCATGCAAGCAAATGTATGTTTCTCAAAAATGTTATGCACTTCTAACAAATATACCATGTATTTTATAACAAGAAGCAGAAGCACATTTTTAAACCATTCAACAACCCAGTTTTGTTTCTCATTAACAACTACAGCTCAGGCAATGTCTGTCTCTGGTGACATTGTAAGAAACAGCAACTTTGCAGCCAGGCAAGGCAGATGATACTGTCTAGCCAAGATGAATTTCACTTTGAGTTCACTGCCCCAAAGTGAAGCAGACAGCACAGTAAAGCTTTTCTTAACTCTGCTAGCTCAATCCTAATCCTCCAGGGTATCTAGCATCCCACAATTTTAGCTATAGTTCCCACAAATTCCTTTTGCTTAGCTGAACATGGGTTCCTCACCTCTGAAATTGGATTACATAAAGAGAAGAGAACTAGGTTAGCACCTGTTTGACTAATTTTGGAGTCTTTTCGGGTATAAGTAATTGTCTTCACTTTGAGTCTTATGTTGATTCATATTCAGAAATATATTCAAAAAATTTTTTTAAAATTCCTGGGATATAGGCTTGTATAGGATGTTAGAACTCCTTGGTCTTTCTCTTTGCTTTGAAGTAGAAATATTTTTAATGGGTTGGCTCATTCAAAGGGCAGAAAGCAGAACTATTTGATTTCTATTTTTCATGCTCTCAAACTTAGAATCGTGTCTTACACTCTGCTTCTTATGACCATTTTAGACAAAGTTGATTATTCTGTATATCCATGTGAATAAAGGAGTAAATTCCAGCTTTTACACTGAAGCAGGGATTGCCACTATGAGTATCAGCTTAAATTCAGAAGCCAAATATGAAGATGTCAGTAAAAAGAACAACCAGATGATATTTTAATGCATACAGTTACTAACCACATACGTGTTTATCTTTTTTCTTTTTACCTTTGGATGTTGGAAGAAGACCCCTCTTCTTGCTGTTGCATCCTCTTGATCCCCACAGAGATTTCCTATTGTCAACAATTAAAATTTCTTTTCCTATAGCTTTTGCAATAAAATAGAGGGGAGCTGATTCTTTTCATCTCAAGGAAAAACTGTATTTACTTGATAGGTAGTTTTATATTTCACGTAAGAATTGTAAAAATGTAGATTTATTAATTTTACTAGTAGTTGTGATATTTTATAATATGATTTTCATATTATTACATCCTCTTCATGCATACATGGGAAAATCTGTTATGGGAGACCCAGCTCTCCATCCCATCTGTTCCCCCATAGCCTAGCTGACAATCTAATTATTCTCACTATTTTTGAATAAGTAATATTTAAAAAAAAATAGTTTTGTCACATTGCATAGAATTTCTGTTTTGAACTCAGAAGTACTTCCTTTTATCACTTTTCTTGAAACCTAGAAATTTCTACCCCAAAACTTTAATTTTAATTAAATGGTGGGTTGGATGAAATACTTCTGCACAAAACTGTCCCAAACTCTGTATTTCATCCTGGTTACAGTTTAAATTCCTTAAACATGTGAATGGCATTAGAAAGTAGTTGGATCTTCACATTTTATAATTTCCATATGATGCCACCAATTTTCAATGACAAATATTATGTGATGAAGAAACCGAAAAACTCTCTAAGAGAAAATGTTCTGCAATATTTTAGGGCCTTTTGAAGATTATTTTCCAGTTTTTCATGGATTCATTTCTATAATATAATAGCTAATAGATATAGTACAATATAATGTATAATATAGAAATACTGATAAAATGGAACATGCTGGAATGGAACATATTTTATTCCTGGCCGATAGCTGCTTCTCTTAATATCAGACCTGTGGGAGCAAAGGTGTCCTCACTATCAGGACATAGGGCCTCACCTCGGTTTTGGGAGGTTTGGGAGGACCCTGACTTAAGGTAAAATCAAAAATAACTCTGAGATAATTCTTTTTCCTCTCAAGAACTAGGTGATGAGGATGACTTTTCTTAAATTCTTTTTATGTCCCAACATGAGCTTTCTATTCTGTGTAACTGCAGAAGCTCTTATGTGTAGAAGGCAATGATGATTAGCTGATGAAAACAAAAATCCTGTAAATCTTGCTCCTTGCAAGTGGGGCTATAAATAGTAAAATATGATCCAGTTCTTTCATTAATAATGGCGACTTTTTGACTCAGGAGCACAGCTCAAATTTTAATGTAGCACAAACTTGTGCAACTAGAAGTAGAGTACGCCTAATAATCTAATGCGCAATTAATTTAAGAGTTCATCCAAAGAAAATCTCTACTAATTATTAACAATCACAACTTACATTCACAAGCAAAGCATTCTTTAAATTTTTTAAAGTTAGCAGATAATTCATCTCCCGTCTTTATTGCATTTATTACAGGGACCAAATACAGCTGGAAATACTACTGCTAGTATAAACAATGTACTGAGTAGTTGTTTCCTGAAGTGTCATGAGTTTCAGAGCTTTCCAAAACTTGCAGGAGAGCACTTGTTTTTCTCACTGCTCTATGTGGCATCATCCAAAGGCTCAAGATCATGCCAAAAGAAGAAATAATCAGGTTATGGTAATACAAGTTAGTTCTTAGATCTCAAGAGAGAAAATTGGCTTACATGCAGCTGCAGTCTAGTGCAGCTACCAGAGCTCCCTTACTTTAAGTTGCTGTGCTGCTCCATCTGATGCATTTCTGTTTGTGAGGCAGCCACAGCTAATGGCATGATTATTCCAGTTCAAACAAGAGGGAAAATATCTTATGCCTTACAGCTCTCGCCATTTGAGTTGCCTGTTTATAGAGGATGGCAATGCGTAGGAATTGCTAGTTGCTATAATGATTGTCAGATGTATTCAGTGTTATCCCTCTATATCTTCTGAGTTATATTGCCCCCTTTCTTGCTGTGCTCTTTCCACTTCAACAGTTGAAATGTGATGTGACTTACAAGAGGCACCTCAGATAAGAAAATACCAACTTTACATAATTTGACCCCTGGCTGTTGCTCTTTTTCTAATTCAAGTATTACAGTCTAGGGGCAACAATATACACCTTTGGGAACCTGAAAGTTAAATGTTAGAGGCCTAAATAAAACAAAATAAACTAATGTGACAGCATTGTAAAGCTGAAGATTTGGTGGATTCAGAGTTCCTTTCCTGGGTTTTAGAAAGATAGGCAGCTTACAATGGAAAATTTACATCTTTGAAGAACTTTGATAATGGAGTCACACATCAATGACAGCGTATTAATGAACTGCGCTTTAAACGTTAATAGGTGACAACTCAATTCAAAGGGAAAAAAAAACCCGAAGTCATTCTTTCTATTTTTATTACTGTGTGCAATGACTGCTTATAATGTTGAAGAAATGAACACTCAACTCCATTTTTAGCTATTAACCACATTTATTAAGAACCATTAACTTAGACTAATGGAATTTTATTTCGAGAACACGACAGTGCAGATAACTTGGTTTGTCTGATGCTTTTTTTAGCAGACTTTTTATAGGTTTTCTTTTTTCCACTCACCCTCATACCTATTGCATCCTCTTGGAAATTCATAGTGATGATGGTTTAAACTAATGTGAAAAAAGTTTCAGAAGAATTCCTTTGACCAAGTCTAGAAAGAAAGTTGTAGCATTTTTGATGACTTTCAAAGCTACTTGACACGTGGGCAATATGAAAGAATGTCTTTATTGCTGTGATAGGCTGACCTTAGCTAAGGGGACAAAATCCCATCCAGATACTCAGTCATTCAGGATGGGTTGGAAACCATAATGGAAAAGCTCTTGGGTTGAGAATAGGAAAGAGAGGCAAAATTAATTGAATTTATTACCAATTAAAATAGATTTGGCCAGTAAGAAACCAAGACAAAAAAACAAACAAACAAACAAACAAACAAAAAAACCCCAAAACCAAAAAAGCCCCCAACAACCCCAAAACCCAACAAAACAAAAAATCAATACCTTTTCCCCTGTCTTTTCCCAGCCCCAGCAAAGGAGAGTTGCCACCAGAACTGCCACCTTGGTCTTACGGTGGGCAGAATTTCACCTGTTTAAGATATTAATTGACAGAGTCCTTTGGAAGTCAGTCCTGCAGGAAAAAATGAGTCCAGGAAGGCTGGATGCACCTTAAGAAGGAAATATTATCGATACAGAAGAAGCCTATCCCCCTGTGCTGTAACACAAGCTGGTGGGAAGAGACCAGCCTTGTTTAACAGAGAACTTTGGCTAGAACCAAGGGAAAGAAAAAAAAATAAAAGAGTGTTTCACCTTGGAAAGAGTGAAGGCAGCTTAGGAGGACTGCAGGTATTTTGTGAGGTTCTGTAGGGAGAAAATTAGAAGGACCAAAGCCAAACTGGAAGTTAATTTGGCCACTGCATTCAAAGAAAACAATGGCCCCAGCTGGGAAGCACAAGAGTAGTGAGGGAGCTGATGGAAGAGCTTGCCAGTCCACTTTCAGCCTGTCCTGGTTAAATGGACAAGTCCCAGCAAGACATTTCAGAATAAACATTTAAGGCACCATTTCTCAGCAGTGACAGCTATACACATTTTCCCTCGCTGCTTTCAGCTGAATTGCTCTTGACCAGCCCCATCAAGGAAGAGGATGGCCAGGCTTCCCAGGCCTGAGCATACAGACCTATATGCCCATGATAAATCTTTCAGTGGTATGAATACAGTGAGCTACTCAGGTTGTTCAGGAACCTGTTTTAGATGACGCTATCAGTTTCTTCAGTAATTCTGCTGTGATGGAGCTCTTGGCCAGTATTTTTGGTCCCCACATGTGAACGGCAAAAGCAGAACAGAAACAGATCTTTTGTTACTAAGAATCGATCTTCTGTTCTTTAATTACTCAAATTTGGGACCACTCCAATTTTGCTTAGCTATTGGCCCCAGCCGGGGGTGGTGGAAGAAGAAATGGAACAAGGAACAGGAGTGACCCAGGAGATCTAGGATAAAGGCTAAAGCTCTCTTTCTCTTGGGTTTTGTAGGAGGAGAAATCTCTTTAACTGGATGCTTCTTCCTCTGCTGAGGTGGTGTCTGAGGTATCTCCAGAGTGCCTCCATCTGCTTTATTTAGGATGTGAATTCTTTTCCACTACCTTTGGTTGCCCAAGTCTCAGTATATAATGTTCATTTCTCTGTATTTCTACCTACCTCTTACACAATATATCACATGTGTAATAAGTATTTCTGGAGCATGAGACGGGATCATAAAATTAGATGGATTTCTCCTGGAGGTATTTCTCTCTTGCTTCATTAACTGTAGAAGATAAGATGATGAATCTATCTATCACTGAATGTACATAGAATCTACAGGAAATATTGTATGCCCCTATTACATTAAATTCCAGTTCAGCTAGTTCTCTCTGGAAATACCCACATTCTGTCTAGGAGGTCAGTTGTTGGAGAACTCACACAAAAAGACAGAGAAGTAGATTCCAAACACTCCTCAGTATGAGGGGAGAAAGAGATTGAATCCATGATTTTCTTTTTCCAGAAAACATCATTAGGTAGCCTAGGTATCTGTGTACTCCTTTGGCCTTATTGTTTCCCAGGAATGCAAGACTAAATGCTTCAGGGAAGCAACAAGAGGGACTGTGAATTTTGCATATTGGCTATAGCACAGAAGAGGGAGATTACGTGCTGCTTTTGTTCCAGAACAGAAATGGGAACAAAAGATACCTTTTAACAATTTCAGTAGTATAATGTACTATGGACAGACATAAAAGCCTTCTGGAATTCCAGTGCTGTTACAGCTGCTTGTGCCAGACTGTCTCTATGACATTTCTTGCCCATTATGTATGATACAGAGAAGAGGCAGTGGAATAGGAGGTGAATTCACCTGGAACAACCATAATCTAACTGATAAGCTGTTTCTATGCCTAGATCTTAGCTACAATAAATTGTTATTCCATCCAGACACTCAGGAATCCATCCACTATGGAAAATTAAGATTATTATCACCCCGCACCACTGTGGTTTTGTCGACATTTGACTAAGAGCAGAGGATGCAAAAATGAAAGAGTGCTAAGGACCTCTGGTCCATAGGAAAGGCACCACTGGACAGACAGGTGATTTTACTGTGTGAAGGAGCTTTTGAGTAAGTCCTGGACTGATCAATATCTTTAAGTGCTTAGGTGCTCCTGAAAAGTGCAGTCTGAATGAGACATACCATGTATTTATGTTCTACACAAAGCATCTAAAAAAGAAAAAACCAAAACCATCAGGATAAGTATTTTTGAAATTATTTTTGATATTTGTAAAACATTAGTTATCATTAATAGTTATGAACAAGTAATTAATAAGAACCTAGCATTCAGTAAAATTTTATTATTACAAAGATACAACAAAACCTGAGATTTTTTCATTTATAACAGAGATTTTTACATAGCCACAGAAGAGGTCACATTTTTTAGTCAAAGTTGTGTTTTTCTGTTATTACCTTTACAATGCGCCATCTAATCTGTTCTTCTACAGGGGCCAAAATTTTCTTGATTTTTCTATATTAATTTTCAAATGTAATTGATTTCATTCATAAAATTTCTAAGAAAAAGTATTTTTTATTTTTTAAGTTCCAATCGTCAACCAGCAAAAATTAATTTTAAATGTCTGAAGAGCATATAGAAGCCCATATGTATAATATTCAGTTCTAAATCGGAACAAATCTTCAAATGGATCTAAATGCATACAAAAACATACCTCAAAATTGCTCTATGTCACACAGAATGCAGCTTGCATATACAGGCTTTTTTAAACCAAAGTTAAAATGCACTTTCTGTTACATACGAAAACATCCAAAGTTAGTAAAGAGATGTCTCCTGTAAAAACTATGTTATAAAATATCTTCCCATTTTGGATATCAATTTGTAAGATATTCCTGAAAATTTAGATTTATAAAGAATAAAAATTCATTTTCCCCAATCTGCAGGCTATACAAAAGACTCGTTATGAATTATTTTGCTATTGATGCTTTTCTTGTTTTTGAGTTTCTGATTGATCTATTGCAAATGTCTTGTCATTTTATTCCTCCATCACATCATGTTAGAAGTCAGCATGACAGAACATGACTGATTCAATTGAAAACTTTGAAAAGATAATGTAAGTGAAAAATGTGGTTAAAGACACTGTGGTTTGGTTTAGAAAACTATTCAGAGTGGCTTCATGCTCACTTTTGTTTTCACAATCCACATAACAACTCCATGGTTGATGATAGTAATTTTGCACGCATTGTTCATATTGTAGGCTCATGATTTTACTAAGCTAGAAAAGGAAAATCTGAAAAATTGAATTTCTGTACTAAGATCTGTAACATTTTTTCTATTATTATCTGTGTAATGTTTATTCTTTGACACAAAATGTCTCATGTATAGACAAACAGGGAAGAAATAATGTTTCAGCCACATATAACTATTACTATTAAGAAATATTTAATTATATGATAAGGATATTTATCAAACATTCTGTCAATAACTGATTGGATTGGGAAAAGACTCCTACTGACAAAAATATTTCCCCAATAACTTCATATAGATAGAATATCTTCTAAAACCATTGTACCAGAATTTTGTAGCTGAGGGATGAATGCATTTAAAAGCTATCTATCAAATTGCCTAGACATTTGTGTCGTTGCAGCAATTGCAAATACAGTGACAAAGTTAATTTTTTATGTACTTTGTGTACATGGCCAGATCCTCATTGTTGAGTCACTCGTCAGAAATAAAAATTTGTCCTCAGAGCAGAGGCAAAACTGATAGCACCTAAAAGTCTCATTAGCTGCTGAAGGTCAGTATTCAATGCCATTGATATTTGTAATTCCCTGTACCCCTGCTTTTCAGCCTTGTAGCTGTCTGAAGACTTCAACTGTTTAAGGACAAAATAATTTTATTTAAGAGTACATTTAAGTCTATGCTTAGATCAAATTGTCCTGACACCCCCATTTTAAACCCAAATGCTTTTGTTGCACTGTGTTTCAATGCTGATGGCAGACACAGTGAGAACTATTCTATGGCCAGGTTGTACTTGCACCACCTGCCAGGATACACTGATTTTCTATGGGTTGCTATCATGTTTTCTGTGATTCTTACCTCACAGGCCACAAGCATTCTTCATGCCTAATTCATAGGCTAACAAAAGCAATTCCATACCTCAGGATTCCCAGTCCTCCCTGAGAATTTAGGCTCACACTTAAAAAGCATTTAGGCTTTATCATTTTGAGCATTGTAGCACTTTCTCCAGGACGAAAATTCATGAGCCTGAACTAGTTGCTTTCCTTTCCTAAGCAAAACAGGAAAATTCACCATCTATCATTTCCTGGGACTGAAGAGTCTGTGTGTGGCAATACCTGGGCCAGGAGAGAGTGCCTGACTCTCTCTTGCATCTGTGAAAAACTGATGCACAAATCTGAGATTTCAGTCCCAGCTGCCTGAGATTCTTGTGGTGGGCTGAGCAGGGAGCTGACCATGCTGCTTCCCTCTGCACTCACTCCAAATCAGAGGTGTGTTAAATTCCTTTCTCACAGGAAGGGAGCTCAAACCAACATTTCTTTACCTTCCAGGATAGCATGTGGGGCCATGCTGGGGTTCTCCTTCCAAGTATTGAACTATCAGTGGTTATGGCGATTTTCTGAGATGGAAAAAGTAGTGAATTTTTGTGATGAGGAAGACATGTCCACGTCTTCTTTATTCTTGTTAGGATCTCAAGTCAGTATGAAGCTACTGTAAAAAGCAAAGTATTTCCTGTCATATCAGGCAGGTATCTAAGCTTGGGATGTAGGCATTTAGGGTTGTTCAGCATCTTATACTATGGTGGGTTTTTTTTCACACAATATAGATATTTAAATTACACCAAAGTGAAATGATTTGAGCCTTTCCAGCTACAAACAATTCAATACCATTTTCAAACACTTCAATACAATTATTACCACTTTTCTCCAGCATTAAAGAAAGCTGGCAGTATTCAATTTTTCCCCCTTCCAAAACAAGCAAACTAAGTGAAAATGCCATACAGTGAATGATCTCCTGGTGTCCTGGCCCACAATAGCCTTCAAGCCACATCAAGAAATTATCTGGAAAAATACCTGACATAAAACAACTCCAAGCCTGGAACTGTGGCATAAATTTAACAGTACCATCAATGCAAGTCTGAATGTGCAGGTGTGCTCTCGGGTGCTGATTAATCTGGCCCCTGACTCACTTCTTGCTATGGGCATTGTCCTTGTAAATCCGAGATATTTTTTAGAGGCAGAAGCAAGAAAGATAGAAGAGGAACAAAAAGTGACACCAGAACAACATGAGAGTACAGAATAAATCAGACTTCCTGAGTCACCAGCAGTGCCCTGAAATAAGTGATGAACTTTTTCTGACTGGTTGTCCATGCCTGAATGAAATTACCACGGATTACACAGCAATTTGAGGTAAATCATTGGGATTTTTAAGCACACAACAACTTGGATTTAATAATACATAACATGACTGCAAAGTTAAATCCTTTTAAAATGTCAAACCTATTTTAGTTTGTGATGGAAGAAGTATTATATACTGGATATAAATTATGCCTTATTATCTGTGTGGAAAATCAATGTGGCAAGAGACTAAAATAATAATGGTTATTTCTTCAGTGCCTTTAAATATGGGGCTGTCTAAAATTGGCACTAAAAAAAGAGTGTGAGCAAATTTAAATATTCTCTTTCTTTAGGCAAATTGGAAAAGAATAGAAAGCATTAAAGTAAGAATGTATATATATATATCAATCTGCATTAATATAGAGATCATAGTGATCATATTATTGATGCTAATGATTGATGTGATCAAATCTAAAAATTACTTCTAGCAGTTGAAAAGGACTGTATTAATAGCTTTCTATATTGCTTGCAGTATGTGGAGTTGTGGGAAACAAATTAATGCCCTGTAGTGAAACCTTGTCTATACAGCAAGGACAATTACTAATTTCTCCATTTAGAGATTTACTTGGCATTACAATAAATCTGGAAATGTGTTGTAGCATTGCAAGAAAGGTGGTAGTAAAAACATTTTAAAACAATCTATTTCTTCTACGGGAGAGTGTCCTAGCTGAAGGAGAAAAATAAAAACAAAATGCAAATGGATGTTGAAAAGTAGTTTGGAATGAACAGAAGATAATTTGCATTATTTAAAGTACTTTAGCTGAGGTAAAAAAATAATGAAGGCATCAATTACTGTCAAGTATCTTGACCATTGTAAAGCCTGTGAAATCCAATGTTGATTTTTGACCTTACACTATTTAAATCAATTTATTCTTCTATATGCTAACATGGGGCCTGACCTTCCCACTGACTTCAGTAAGTTTCAGACACTATAAAATGAATTTACAAGTTTCCATTTGATTGATTCTGTGACATCTTTATGTTGGTTTAAGATTATTGGTGCTACTCAGCCAGTAATGGTGCAGCAAGAGGACAGGATATAGAGAATTAATAAAGTTTTCTGAGCTCTGAAAAGGTGATTTACTGCTAATCAAGCCATGCTAGGTCTAATTCCTGTTATTTGTTCTGCTATTAATGGTCGTACTACAGTAAGAATAGATGGGGAACAGTTAGAATTTCACACATATTTCTTAGGTCTGAGTCAATTCATTGGTAAAAGCATGTCTGGGTTTTCTTCAGCAGAAAACAGGTAGTACAGAAAATGTTTTGTATTAATAAAACCAAGGAAGTATCCTCACAAGATAAAAATCTAACTAGCTATATGTTTTCCTTGTGTTGGTTTGAGGAATGCATTTGGCAGATATAAAAGACTTTGTCTTCAGAGACTGTTGAAAAAATTCATTCTTGCTTTTCATAACCAAGACTCAAAAAATGGGTTTTCATATTAAATAAGTAACCTATTTAACATTACAGCATTCAAGTTTTAAAAAAATCAATTAGTAAACAGATTTCTTCAGGTTACAGCGCCTGCATCAGTACCATGTAAAAGAATTTTCTTAAATGCCATTCCAGAGTACTGTCCTTACAGATGCTAACAAAATTTCAGGACAACAAATTGAAAGTGTCACAGCTCTTTAATGCTGGTTAACCACTGGAACAAATTGCCCAGAGAGGTGATGAAATTTCCATCCTTGGAGACATTCAAGTCTATACTAGAAATGGCCATGAGCAACTTAATCTAATGACATCTGTTTTGAGCAAGGAGAAGTATTAGATGATCTCTGAAGGTTCTCTTCTGATTAAATTTTAAGTTATTTTATATTTCTGGCATAACCTTAAAGGTCTAGAATAGAAGTGCAAAGTATGAGCTACAAGAAGTTTTGCAGGACAATGGCGGGATACTGAGAGGAACCACAGGACTTGAAAGTCAGAGAAAGTCTTAGGAAGACTGCATGTCATGTTATGCTATTCAAGGAAGTTCAGAAAGCCAAATAATAATTTTAAAAAAGCCTTGTGGGCTGTGATTTAGTTAAACCTTAGTTTAGTTTATATTATTATTATGTGGGTATTATTCTTCTACAACATTAATCTTTGAAGGACACTTTTTTCTGTTATAGTGTAAATGGTTGTTGTGGAATAGCAACACTGGTGTATTTATTAGTCACAATTTCCACAAATAAAAATTTGTTGACATAGATTCCTGACCATAGTGCTGATATTAATCTCATTGTTATATAGCTTGTAATTTCTTTATGTCCTTAGTTACTAAATGTTAGTTAACTTGAATGTAATAGAAAAAAAGATCTTTTTATGTGGTACTCAGATAAAGAATTTCTTAAAATGATAATTTAGTGTATCCTGTAATGGCTCATTGCAAGTTATCACTTGAAGAATATCAATATAAAGAATATTCAATAACATAATCTTAAATTTCATCATCTATGCATGATACTGCATTCAAACTTGCCTTTACTATTCCTAACATATTATTCCATTTGGGAATAAGCAGATTTTTCTGTTATTATTTTTTTTTGCATTTCTTCCTAACATGTTTTTTTAAATTAAGTAATAGAATGGCTTACTGGAAGTAAATTATGGATTAAGACTCCCTCCTCCCCCCCCCAATCTTTGTCCTTCTCTGCCTTATAGATTTTTTTTACACTTGCCCTATTGATAGTAGTATTTAATAATGAGATAATTCTTTGTAAGAAATAGTTTAATGAATAGACTTTAAAATGTAAAAGAAAGTTTATTTAAACTGAGAAAGGCTTCTTTGAGTTGGTTAATCCAAAGTAATGACCTGTGGTGACCCATTCAGTTGGTATTTTAGCTATTGACATAACAGAGTTATGAGCAATTCAGAGGAACCAATCTGCTGATGTATGAGCACTGATGAGATTCCTAAACTCCTAATTTTTTTGTCCTGCTAATCATACAATCATAGAATGCCCTGAGTTGTTAGGAACCTTTAAAATAATTTGTTCCCATCCCCCTGCCATGGGCAGAGATATCTTTCACTAGACCAGGTTGCTCAGAGCCACATCTGATCTGGCTTTGAGCCCTTCCAGGGACAGGGCACCCACAGCTTCTCTGGGCGACCTGTTCCAGTGCTTCACCAACCTCACTGTAAAAAATTTCTTCCTAATCTCTAATCCAAACCTATTCTCTTTCAATTCCCTCTTCTCAAGCCATTCTCCCTTGTCCTTTCACTACATCAGTCTCACCCCATCTTTCTTGTGGGCTCATTTCAGGTACTGGAGTGCACCAATCAGGTCATTCCCAAAGCCTTTTCTTCTCCAGGCTGAACAACCCCAACCCTCTCAGCCTTTCCTCGTGGAGGAGGTGCTCTGTCCCTTGAACCATTTTGGTGGCCCCCTCTGGAATCACTCCAACTGACCAATGTCCTTCCAGTGCTGGGGACTCCAGAGCTGAACACAGTATTCCAGGTGGGGTCTCACCAGAGCAGTATAGAGGAGCAGAATGATTTTTATTGTTGTGTTACTATATAACATCACTCACTAAGCTGTTCCTGATAGATTGGAAGTGGTAATGATCTGAAGCCTTAAAACCAAAGCCAAATAAGTAGAATTACTTTTACTTCTTAAAAACAGCCAGTCTTTTCTTATGCTTTCAAGTTAATTAAAAAAATTGGTTCATCATAAGGAAGGAATTCCTGTCCTTCTGACCTTAACAGTCCAACTTTCTAATAAAGTATTGAAGTAAGAAAACACTTTTCTTGCTTCTCTTTGCCTTCAACGTCTTTTCACAGACATAGAAAGAAGCTGTCCCTGTTCCAAGTGCCAGATAGTGCAAAAGGAACTAGGTCCAATTTCTCGACCAGAGCATCTATTCTATTGAAATTCCTAGAGGAATTGTAACAAAAACTGAACTTATGGACCTGTAAAAAAACCAGCTTCTTCCAGGGAGCAAGATCAATTGTTCTTCACATTGGCTAAAGACTCCAATGCAGTGTGTGGGTCCAGTAATTTCACAGAAATTTTTGAAAGAAAGAGATTCCTGGATCTGAGTTATGGCCCCCTGGAATTACTGAACAGGTCACTATAGTTTCAAACAGCTATCTTTAGGAGCTTTCCTGGCAAGACAATCTTTAACCTTCATCAGTGCAGCCCTCAAGAATTTCTATCACAGGTTTTCCATCTTTAATGAAGTTGAACTCTTTCAATATTGGGAAAACTGACCTGTGAAACACTGTGAATTATACAGTGTTCGAAGCATTATAGAACGGTTATTTTTGTATAAAGGGGGAGGATGTTGAGGTAATCATCTGTTCAGCTCTATTAAGCTTCTATTTCCATGCACCTTAGCTTACCAAAGACTTTGTTGCTAAAAATATAGCTAATGTCAGTCACCATGGTTTCATGGAAAAGAGGTCTTTTCAAATAAATGTGTCACCATTTTAAAACAAAACGTTAGTTCCACTTAATAAAGGCTGCTAGGATCATAGTGCATATTTCAATTCTTTATCACATGGCATTTTGATTTGAGACCTTTCGTTATCAAGAATGAACTACATACCAAACAGAAAAATTGCTCTGAGAGACCTCTTAAAGTAAACATTCTCTAGTGTGACATATTTCTAGCAGATCTTCCTTGGTTTGCTTCGGTTTAAAATCTGTATCAACAGCCTTGTCGGGCCACAAAAATAAAAAAAAACAGGCTAGAGGTCAAATCTCAAAAGAAAGTTCAATGTCTTAAAGACAAAACTCAATTTATTAACACTCTATTAGCAATGTATTAAAGAGGAAACTGAGATATGACTTGACTGATAGTTGTATATACTCACAGTTAGAAGAAAGAGCTGAGAGGTGCTTTTCAACCTTGAAGGAAAGCAATAATAAGATTCAATGAATAAATACATTTGGCATTGGAAGTATAGATTTGGCATTGGAAGTAAATACTCTGGGATAATTAAAGATTAGAACATCTACCATGAGAAAATCTGCAAGGCCACTTGTATAACTGGTGTGACAGGAGGCACAGAGGCACATTATGGCCTTGCAATCTGCACAGGTGTAGATTTTCTGATGAAACGCAACATAAAAATTGGTACTTTCATAATATATTGCATGTGGCATACTGTTTATTGTATATAAATGTACAGTGAATTTCTTAATAGCCATATTTATTTGAGATTAAGACAGGCAGTTACATAATGTCCTAGGCTTGACTACACATACCAAATGTCCCATCCGTAATACTTATGAAAATATTTCTTAAATGCTCTCCCTCCCCCTCCTTTTAGGTGCCCTGTATCAGTAATGCCAACATTTTGATGCTTCAGGTTACATTATGCTTTCTGACTTGATTTCTGAGATTAAGTAGCTTTGGTACATGATATAGTTTGTATTATAGCAGTTGTCAAAGACTGGACATACCACAGAACTTCAATTCTTTCTTCAACAGTTAGTGAGAGGCCTGATGCAAACCATGGATATAGCCTTGTCTGCTACTCCTAAAAGGGGCACTTTACTTTTAGGTCACTGCCTTCAAAGTATCAATTGAAGTGGCATAGTCACTCCATTCTGCCTTATTCTTTCTCAAGTTGGTTTGTTTCCCAGCTAAATCTCCTGGCAAGTGTATACGTCTTAGATTAAATAGCACGTGAGACACGCTCTCAGGCTTCCCTGAAACTCTCCCCAGAACATGTTATGATGGAGAAACTATTTTTAATTTGTGGCCTTTCTTCCACTAACTAGCATTGATCCCAGAGGAGAACATATCAATTAAGCAGATCCTCTTCTGATCACACAGATACTTCTGGTTTTTTTCTGATCCCCTCCAGAATCGAGACACCTCTCCTGTGCATGTTCTTTCAACTCCTTGAATTACGACTGGCTTGGTTCTAATTTAATGGGTGTCACCTGCCAGAATTTCTTTGGGTTTTCATTTGTTTTTGAAAATTTACTAGGTTTCTGGTGCATTTAGAACACACAACAGAAAGCACATGGCATTTCCAAAACTGGTGGACACCCCTATGTAAGTTTCTCTGTTGTGCATCATGCATGCAATGACACAGGTTGCTTTGAAGCTCAGTGCATCCTCTACACTTCGAAGGATTTCTTGCCTTCCTTATTTGTCAAAACCTAAAAGCAAACAACACTACAGAATAAAACTTTTTTTTGTTTCTGTAATCTACTTACAAGGAAAGATGAAATAATTCACTAAAAAGTATCTCTGAAAAAAAGAAAACAAAAAAAAAACCAAAACAACCAGGAGAAAGAGTACCTCCAAAGTTTATAAACTTGCAAATGAAAACACAGACACATATGTGGATGCTCAGAAGAATGGTAATTGTCAGTACAGACTTCACATCAGAATTTTTAAGTAGAGATTTTTATGAAGATACTGCTCTGCACTTTGCTGATAATTTTGTACCTACTTACATTGCACAGAATATGCAAAAACACAGGGACAAACTGCTGTTTCAGTACATATAATTGATGAGTACGAAAAGGATGTTTCTGCAAGCACAGTGTTTGAATGATTCCTTTGGAGGCTGCCCGAGAAGGAGCTGGAGCTGGGAAACTTTCTGTGAGAGCACTGGGACTGGTATGTCAGATTCATGAGCTTTGCAGAAAAGACAGTATTGCAAGGAGATGTTCATTTGGATCTGAACTTACAGTGACAAAAAGCATTGAGATAGCTTGCTTCATATAAAGAACTGTTTTCACAGTGGCAGCATTACTTTTTTCAAAGATGGTAACGCTTTCTTTGGGGATAAAAACGCTAACTGTTGATGTATTTCCTGTTTCCTGAGTGTTTCCTTGCTACTAGAAAAGCAATTTTCCTTCTCATCTATTCTAAACCCATGCCCTGCATTGACGCATTGCAACGTGTTGCTGTTTTTACAAAGTGCGGTATTTGCAAAGGTTGGCAGGAAGCATTACATTTGGGAGAGCAGAGCATCTCTCTGCTATATTGGTCAGAGAATCTGCCCTTCTCCACATCCTCCCTGAGCTGCTGCCAGTCTGGCTGCCTCAGAGTGCTAGGTTTTATGACCAGACCCTTGGATCAGCACCATCGCTCCCTCCATACAACTGCAGTAAGCCAACATCATCATTCACCCCAGAGAAGAGCTGAGTGCAGCCAGAACCAGGAGGGTGTAGGTAGGGAATGAACACTTCTGCACTGGCAGCTACAACCTGTGCAATGCAGCTCCTGTACAAGGGCTGATTGCCTTGAGTGTGTAACCATGAAACCACAGGAGAAGGCTCTGTGGTGAGCTGGAAACATCCATGAAAAACACATGAACATCTGTGATCTAATTCTAAAAGCATTTTTCAAGACAAATTATGTTTCCTACAGAACTGTAAATGTTTTTTTATACAAATGAGAATAGAGTACTGTTGGAATACCATATGGAAATATTTTATTAACTTGGAAGCATTTCAGTGTAATTCTCTCCTGGATGTAATATTGCAGTTCAACTCCATGTTTAGTACTCTCAGAGGGTTTGATTATGCAGGAGGACAGGCATTTTCTCATCCTGATTATTTTTAATGGGAGTTAAGGGTACTTATAACTTCCTACAACCAAGTGATTTAGAAACACTCAAGATCTCCTAATATTGGTTTACTGTATATGGCATTCAATCTTACAGCTATAGAACTGAGCACGCTAAAATGCAGACTCTCTTCTCAGTGTTTACTAGATAAACCAGAAAGATAAGCACCATATACAGAGAATGTCATTTTAGATAAAAATTGTAATAGCACAGAGAGAAACGGATATAAATTCCCTTAATAGATGTAGGTTGGAAATTAAAAGAAAGTCATTAAACCATAGAGGGCATGGTGCAATTAAGTAGGATCTGATGTAGTAAAAGAAGTAACACATTTTCAGATGAAACCTTCATCTTCATAAAGCTTATTATAATCTACAGGTTCTTACAACAACTAGAATTGAAGTCAGTGACCCAGAAACCTCCTTGACTGAGTTCTTTTCAGTCCCACGGAAATTTCTAAAATGTTCTCAAGACAAAAGTAGTCTTACTCTGTTTCAAGTGATGCTGCTTATGTCAATGAAGAACAATAATTTTTCATTACAAGAAAATTTTGAATAATTACATCTTTATTCAAACCTATATGCCATTTATTTTGTTCCTTCTGGTTTATGCAGTCTACAAAAATTCAGTCATAAATGCTTGTGATGTTTCAGTTCATGCTTAAAGGCATATGAAATGTTGAGGACCATAATTTCCTTGTAGTTGTATGATTAGATTTTTTTCTAATTTTGTTGACTTAATATGGCATGTTGCATACAAACAATATTCATTTTACATATTTAAATCAGTTATTAAAAATAAATTTTATTTTCATAAAATAAAATGAAAGCAGTGAATATTTTATAGCCTGGCAATCATAAATTAAGCATTTTGCTATGAATTTCTGTTACTAAATAATGAAAGTCTGATTAATTGCAGTATGAGCCAGATGACCTCCTTATGCTGAGTAATTTGGCTTTAGGTGTACTAAAGCAACTGCTTCTTTTGATTTTTACTGTTCTACTTTCTCCTTTTCATGTTTTGTTTCATAACGAATATGATAGTGAAGAAAATGCATAACATGAAAAAAAATTCAATAGCAAAAGAAGTCCCAAGTGTAGGATGGAGTTATAGAGCCAAATCAAAAATAGATGCCAGCAGTGTCAGAAAAGGGTCTTTATGTGTCTACCAGCAGCATTCTGGCTGAAGTCTTCCCTTAGGCTGTGTAGGAGTCTTGAACCTTGGTTTTCAGTGTACAGATGCATGGTCTTTATCAGCAACTGCTCTCATTAGATCTAGTCTATTGTATAAAACAGTCAAACAGTTATGGATTTGGAAAATGCCAGGCAGTATGGCAAAGTGTGCAATCTTTTCTTTTAAAATGGACATGGCAGGGATTTGCTCTTGTGTCCACTACATGAATATTTTTAAATTACTGGGTCTTCTGCAGTGGAGTATTTTGTTTTATCCCATGAAAAGTTAAAGAAAAAAAAATATTGCTGCATAGTAGCATGTAATGAATATCAATTCTGGATATCTTGAACTATCAGCTGTAGAAGTCTAAATGTTTGAATGAAACAATATCTCCAAGGAAACTGCCCTGCAAAATATCCAGAACAATTTTTCAGAACTTTAGGTAATACAATGTTGATTTGTACATACATAAATCACAAATTTAAAACAGAGGTGAGTCTAAAACTCCATTTAAGTGCTTCTCCATTACCATGGTGGAAAATTTCTCTTCAGAAAACTGACTGCAAAAGATGAAAGGTAAATAAGAATAATGACAGGCATCAGGACACTTAACAATATTTTAGGTATGGACACTTTGTCAGGCCACCTTCTTAAATTTCTCTTTCATAAGCTGCACTGGCTAACAGGGAAATGACAGAAGAAATTACTGATGGACAAAAAAGATTGACTCTGTTCACTGTAAGCTCTTATCTTTAAAGTTTTTCATGATGGTTAAGAATGAAAACAAAATAATTGAAGGTTCTAAGGAAACTGGAAAAGTGATAAAAGTAAGTAAAGCATTATAAAAATGCTGAAAACATAAAAAAAATTTTTGAAGATAACATTTCTAAAATAAATTATAAAATTAGAGGAATATATGAAGCAACATACAATCATCTCTAAAGCAGAAAGTAAAAATACTAACTATAAATAATTGGAAATTTTAAGTAGTTCAAATATAGAAATTTAATATATGGATGCTGAGAAATCCATCTTTTCAATTGAAAATTATTTCTTTTCTGGAAATGTTGTTACAGGAAGTTCTATCATAGCAATGTCTGAGGTTGCCTTGAGACTACCACAGAAAGAAGGATATTTTGATGTGGGGAGACATACACATGACTCTCATAGTATGGAAGCTTTTTTGAGGAAAGCACTTTACTCCCCAGCATTTCCAAGTATGCCACTTTTGATTAAGACAGAAAATAACTTTCAAATCCACTGTTTTTCCTGCTAAAAGAGCCTATTTCCTTGGCCACGGGCTTACAGGCACTCAAGGTAAGTTGCAGGACTTGGTGGTCTTGCAAGAAGACATGGCTACATGACTCAGCTCCTACTTACATCTTTTGCTACCCAGGAAAGAAGCCTAAAGCTCTCTTTGGATGAATAATATTCAGTAATCCTTTCAGCATGACACCACCACAAATACCAACAGCCTAAAAGACTGAAATGGGACTTCACTGAGACATGAAGTTGAAGCATTACAGAAACAGGTCTTTCCTGTCAGCTTGGTTCCTGATTCATGACAAGGAACTACTGTAACAAAAGATCTACTGAATGAATTTGTTGATTTTAACTCATAGAATTTCACATATCTGCCTTAATAAAGGGACTGTGCTTTTTCTTGTTGTCTGGGATCATGACAGCTGCTCATTTTCTTGCAATCATGACAGCAAAGAGAAAACTCTAAAATTCTAACATTTCTTTTGGGAAAAACTGTAGTTTTAATGCCTTGTTCCTCTATTTATGGTTCAGTGAAGACAATGCAAAAATTGGAGTACATGAAATTTAAAATGCTATTTTAAAGAATAATGGAAAAATGAAATATTGAAATTTATACAGTCATTTGGCTAACAGTAGTTTTTTTTGAAATGGTGTGCTTTGATTCCTGAAAGAGTGCTTGCTTACAACATATGAGTCAAAAGCAATATATTCTTGCTTATGCATAACAATAAAACACATAGTAGAAATTTGACCATAATGTTTATTATTGCTATGGCTTTTAATTGTGGCTCTATCAACTGGCTTCAGAACTGAACTGAAATACTTTTGATTTATCTCTAACTCCAGTGATAGCCAATAAACCCAAATGTAGCTGCACATCTTATTTGATTTTCATTTCTTTTCCTATATTTAATGCCCTCCACTTTTTCAATTTAGAGAATCAGTTGGTTTTCTATCTGCCTCCTGCCTCTCTTATTCACATATTGTTGAGCAGGATTAACTTACAGTGCATGAAGGAGTATGTCTTCCCAGAGTTTTGACTCCATTTTGCAACTTACAATCACCTGCGGTTATCTTTTGTGACCTGTTACCATTGGTTTTTTTTTGGTGTTGTGTAACTAGGTGGTGATTTAGTTGCAGCTGTACATTAACAGTGACAACCTGCTTGTTCAGAATGGCATTGCTTCGTTAGGCTGCCAGGGGTTTATGGGAAAGAGAAATACAGGTCTCCTGCCCTTTGGCACGTGTGTTTCTTGTTAGCTGGCCCATGGAAAAATGTTCTGAAGCGATCCAGCAATGCCAGAATAATTTCCTATTTGATTTGTCTGTGGCTTAGTTGTCATCAGCTTTGTTACCACTTTGCTCTTCTGATTTTAAAGAGAGAAATTCTTGCCCACATTCCTTCAACTGCTTTGCATTCTCTCCCATGGTGCTCCTTTCAGAAGTTGAAGTAACTAAATGTGGGTAAGAGCATAATCTACTGTAAGCAGCAGCAAATTTTTCTCTTCTGACCTAGACCATGAGTCAAATATTAAATTCTTGCTCTTGTGTAATCTCCCCTCTGTGTGCCTCATAGCAGGTACTGAATTACTTTATGTTGAAACTTGACTCATCCTCATGTGCCCTCCATGGACCTGCTTCTATAGGCAGATGTGACAAATGCAGCACTTCAGGCTTCTGAGATTTCTGTCTGATCCCATATAAACAATTTAGCCAACTGTCATACACAGCTTATCCTTAGTTTAGCTTGTGGGAAACCTTTTTTGACTGTTATGTTTGGAGACCTGGCAAAAACTAGAGCAAGAACTGTTCCTTCTAGTTGCACTCATAAAACTGGTCAGAGCATTTGTGTATTTCCTGGAGCTTTCTGTCAAAGCTGTAAAGCTGTTCATGGTGATGGATTCTGCCTCCTGTTCCACAGATTCTTCTGTGTTGTGGTAAAGTCATGCTCTATGCTCCTAACCCTAAATGACATTGCCAAGTAGTCTTGACTTCACCCCCTACCACTGAATTCTCCATAGCATTTGATTTTTTTGCTTGATGTACCCAGCAATGGCTTCCTTGCAGTGTGCTTTAAGGCTTTTTTCTGCCTGCTTGTGCCTTAAGGCAAGGCTAGGAGTGCTATTTCCAGGATATAGGCATTGACCTTTTCTTTGTGGATGCATTTCCTGCCTGGGCACGTACGAGTTCTATGGCAAACGTGAAGATCGTCAGGCTTTGTGACAGTGCAGTTTGAAACATTAATAGAGAGCACTGTTCAATGTAATTCTGGCTCCACTGCAGCCTTGTCATACTTAAGGACCTGGCTCCTAAGCTGTAATTTTTTTACTCTCTTAAAAATTAATGCTTTGTTCTGACTTTTCCTTTCTGCATAATTCTTTCCTAACAATCAAAAATCTTTTTTCTCTATGATGGAAATCTGTTGTAGCTTGGGCTGATAATCTTAAACATTAATTCTGCTATGTTAAAAACACCATAAAGAAAAAAAATCATGTCTGTTTTTTTGTTATCCTTATTCAGTTTTGTTGGAATATTTCAAGGGTATGGCATGGGATTTCAAATGTATGATGCCTTCTAAAAGGTGTGTCAGAGACTGGTAAAGGGCAGGATGGTCCTTTTTACAGACATGCAAAAACACAATCAATGATTTATTTCTTGGGCAAATCCAGTAATTCATTCTTAAGATTGATAATGCTCCAAATACTTTGATATTCTTGAGCTGGTAGGTTTTCAGAATCCTTCACAGGTTTTCTTACCACTACGGAAGTAACAGCCTCATGTGGTAGGTGCAACAGCCAGACATCTATAAATGCACTAACAGCAATTATCAAGCAGGAATAAAGGAATTCCATTCTTAACCTCAATTTTTCTTGTACGTGTCAATTTCTTTGAATAACGTTATGCATGTATTTCCAGCTGTTTATACTTTCCCAACAAGGAAAATATTTTTATTAACTTGACTGAACACACAATTATCTTCAAAAACTCCTTTGTTAAAATGTAATTTGTTTCATAAAAACTACTGTATATTTTGTGCATATCTATAAAAGATTGAATTAAAGACTTCATGAGTTCATTAATTTGTGGACCTACTTGATCAGCTCTCATCATGTAGGAGTCACTGGTATGTTTGATTTATATCATGGAAATCTGAATCTGAAGTTTTCACAACGTGAGAAAACACTGACAAACTTAATTCCACTAGTTGATGTCATCCTTGTATTATGATAATTAGGCACATCTGGAAGACAGAAGAGCACAAGCACAGCTTTGCTCTTAATTCTGGCACCAAATTTTGTGCTGCCTTTTGATAATCTGGTTTTAATACTTTCTTTAAGGCTTTTTATTCCAATTTTATTGGTTGTCTACTTACTTTCTGCTTCACCACTGAGAGAAAGCCTCTAGCATTTTCTCTTGGTATGTGCAATATATAGTGGTGACAATGTTGTTTCTAAAGTATTAAAGGCTTGTATTACAGGTGACATTTATTCAACATGTCATCCCTTCTTTTTCCTCTTCCTGTAAGTTGCACCAGGAATGGTATGGACCCTTTGGGTTTTCAGTTTTCTGAGACAGGACATCACAACCTCTACACAAAATGTGTTATTGCTTTCATATAGCAATTTACACATACACATCCACCTCCCCTTATTCCCAGAAGTGTCATATTAAAGTTTCTCTTAGCAAGATAAATAAACTTGGCATTTCCTTCTCTTTTTAAAATTCTTTCTAGCTCAAGTGCTTTGTTTAAGGGAAGGGAACAGATTCAAACTGCAGCTAGGATTAGAATGAGAATTGGTTTACAGCTGTTTCTTGTGACATGTACCTGCTGGCCTCTTTACCCTTTCTCCAAAGAGTGCAGACAGAAGAAGATGGCCCTTGACTGCGCCTATCTCTTCCCAAGACCAAAGACATATGTAGCTATTCAAAATGTGGGATAAATTTAAGTGAAGAAAAGGGCAGTTGCTGCCCCAAAATTTCTGTGCACCTGGGAACTGTCTTAAGTTGTTCAGTCCCACATCTGCCACACTGTCACTTTTTCAAGAGGGCTTTGGTTAATTCCTTATAGCAAAATGACACCAAATAGAGAGAAGTATTGTGTTTTCCTTGTGGAACAATAACATATATTTAGCACAGCATCATTGTCTATCTCCATCTCCTTTTTGAAAGAAGAGAACAACCCTTCCCCCTGGCTCCTGGATGTCAGGATGGAATGAGCTCTCAGAAACCCGTTCTTTCTCCTTCAAACCTGCCCAGGGAAACAGTAGCAGTTGGTATCAAGATGTATTTTCAGTGCTACTTGAAGCAGCGTTTTCGTAGTTGGAGATGTAAGGTGTCTGTGTTGTGCGTGTACAGCATCAGATATTTATTAAAAGTACTGTAGTGTTTTAAATACCTCACCTCCTTTTCAGGGCGCCAGCACCAGTTGTCATGGAAACAGCTGAGAACTAGAAACTGGCAGATGAAATTGCCTCATCTGCTAGTGACTGTGTCCATGTCTAGTCCTGCTTCCATGGAAACACAAGTCAGAGCAGCAAAAGCAAGGTAGTGGTTTCCAAAAACTGCCTTAAAAATAACCCTGAGCTTAGTGTTATTTTGTTTGTGATCATCTCCCCAACAACTCTGCTTAAGTAGAGCTCTTGAAGTCTGCAATATTTACAAGTTTAACAGATGAAAGAAAAACAAGGCATAAAAAAGTAAAGGCATCTGTTCTCTTTGATTTCCTTTACTGGCATAATAAGTTTTTGGGAGATAGATTGGTTAACAAACCTTGGTCTGCATAGCTACACTAGCAACTGATTGTCAGAATTACCTTTGATTAATTAGGTTCCCTTTCTTATAATAATTGCTCATGCTGAGCATGTTAGAAGCTGAGGCATGGTTTATCTGGTTAACTGGGCCTCATAAATTCTCCATTATTACTGAGCCATTACATCTCACAAAAAAAAAAAAATCAGATTCAGGTAACATTTTTAGCTTTCAAAATAGCTAGCTTCAAAAAAAAAGCCCAAGTAATTTTCCATGGATTTCATACCCCCTTTTCCCCCCTGAAAAATCAGAATCTATGCACTTTACAAATTTCTGGGCTTTTCATCTGACTCTAGCACTTCTGCTTTGCAGTAGACTTGATATGCTTAGAAGTCAAGAGGCTGATAATGACTTTCTGAGAAAAGATGCTCAGTTTTGAAAATGTTGAGTGGGTTGCCACAAGTTTAGTTCAAGTGCCTGTTACCCTGTTGGCCTTCTTTCCCAGGTATAATGTTTTGTTTCAGACAGATGAGGGACCATTTTTTATCTAACACTGTTCAAGCAAATTTTCCATTTGTTGTGATTCTTGACGTCTGGAGAAAGGGTGGCAACCTTTTGGGTTATACTTGAATGGAGTAGCTTTTTCAGCACTGCTCTGAGGACATCAATAACTTGTAAGAGATATAGTGCTCCAGAATTCAGGTGCTGCATCTGATTAATTTGCCATTAATCCTGAGGAAATTTGTGTCACAGTTGTTCTTGTTGAAAAAATAACAGATAGTATTTGTTTACAAAAATTCCAGTTTAGATAGTGGAATAAGTAGCTTTGTATCAGAGCTTAAGATTTTTTAATAAGTTCCATTTTTTGCATGGTAGGAAAGTCATCATATCCTGAAGCTTGTGTGTCAAATAGTAAACACAAAACCCAGTCTTAAATGTCCAGTCATGTTATTTTAAGGCTTTCTGTGAAGAGTCACTACCTAAAACTTCTTAGAGGAATATGTTATACCACAGATTCACCCTTTGACTTAATACCCTGTCTCTGTATCTTGCAGGTCTCAGATGAATTCCTGAATGTTTTGAAGAAGAGAATATAGACAACTCTTTGCCTATGGATTCCTTTGGGGCTTCCTGACCCAACAGAGAAGAGCACAGAATAGTTCTGCTTTGGTTTTAGAGCTGGTCAGGATGACCTCAAATGTGTAGGCAATCAGATGGGTATTAACTGTATGTTCACTATGTTCTGTGCTTCTCACCACTGATTAATTTCCTCCTTCATTTCTCTTTTTAGCTGAGATAGATTTTACTATTATTGTGAAACTCTGAAAAATGTATCTGTGGCCCCATAGGCTGTAAACAAACTCCATTTCATAAAAAAGAGAATTTTTTTTTCTCTATTTGATATGCTTCTTGTTCCACATCAGGTGTTTTATTTCACGTGGTCATTAAAATTACTGAGAGCTGCCACTTCTATCTCTATTCTTCTATTTTTTTTTCAGAATACTTGTATTGTAATTTTATTTTATTTATTAAATTCTTGAAAAAAGTGAAAAACAGGTCTGTGCCCTAGACAGTTAATATCATCCAGAACATGAAATGTTTGTATGGTTTAGAATAATTCTCATAATATTAACGCTGTCATCTTTATAACATATTAGATTCAGAGCTGATATACTGTTTTCATTACAATATCTACCAATCTTTGGCATTTTTCACTAAACTTACTTTACTCACCATTTCAAAATTCCCTTATTTCTAATTCCATTAATGCAAATTAGCTTTCTTATAATTATTACCTTTTCTTTCAGTATACTTAAACCACATCTGCTTATAACCTTATACTTTTAACCTCTTTTGATAATCAAAAAAAATTTTATTGCATGTAATATCTCTTAATTATTCTTGTGTGTATATGTGTCTTCAGTAGTCACTTTTTAACTCACTCTAATGTAGAATATGAGATTTTTACAAGGACACTATGAATCCATATTGAACTTTAATAGGAGATCCGCAATGAAACTGTATATGTGTCTACTGATCTGTTTTTCCTCTCCTTTTGTGTACTTCCCTAAAATTCAGTTAAAGTCTTCCTGCATCCTTTGTCACATGCTGTGATCCTTCTCAGGCATCTGAGGGACCCCTTTTATGCTGAATGTTACATGTATGAGATTTGTGAAAACCAGATCCCTTGGATACATTCCCTGAGTTTTGTGCCACTACATGCAACACTTAGGCAAATTCTTCAAAGTCCTAGTTTTTAAGTGTGTAAAAGAGACCTTTCTTAGAATGAGGTCCTGGAAAGTGTTGAGTTAAATATTAGATTGCTGAGTTGTAAAGAAAATTAGATAATGCACAGGACAGGTCTTAATGACAAAGTGTTAGGTTGCAAATGAGATCAAAAAACATATTTGCCTTACTTGGTGTGTATTTCCTTATATTGCCTCTTTTTCTTCAAGCTGTGATTTCTCAGAAACCCCTCCCAAAGTCACCATTTTATGAGATGCTTAGAGCAGAAGTTATAGAATCACAGAATTGTAGTCCTCTTCAGAAGTCCTCTTCTGTGCTTGGGCAACAAATGATGCTGGACTATTGAAATTGTTCAGCCAGAAAGCTTTCAAACACAGTGATACTTGAGGTCGCTGTTTTCTTTCTTTGAGAAAGACATAGAATCAGGTCCTCTTACAGATGACTCATTTCTCAAAGCATCTGAGAAACAGAGAAGAAAATTGTAGCTCAACCTCTCTCCTAGCTTTTTTCAAGAATGAGTAAATCACTGCATTTCTCAATATCTTGTCTCACAGAAAATCTTGGAATAGAGTATAAACACTATGATAGATGTGAAAGGATTTGAGAGAAAAGTGGTTTGGTTAACAAAGCATGTACCATTTTAGACCTACTTTATGTGGGTTACCTTAGTCAAAGTACCTGTGTGCACATCAAAGGTTGGTGACCAAATCAGTCTGTCTGCCTAACAGAGGCTTAGATTTTTGATAGATTCCCCATCATATAGGAGTTTTTTAAATACTGCCATAGTTAATCCAAAATACTTTTAGATTTCAAGAAATAAATAGGGAATACTCTTCCTATAGGAAACTTGGTGATGATACACTTGGTTCCAGTTTTATAAAAATAGTAGTGGTTTTTCCCTTATGGATAGATACAGTGTCTCAGCTGTGTGATCTTGACATTTTTCATCTGTGTTTTTCATTTTACTGAAATGAAGATGCAACTTTCTTAAGGTAAGTGCTGAGAAACTAATGGGCCTGATAGAATCCAGTTCAAGTGCTGAGAAACTAATGGGCCTGAATCTGGTTCAATATTTCAATACAATTGTTATTGGGCAAGTTGGTTGAAAAATTTTTTTGAAAGAAAAATAGCATCATATCACTTTAAAATTTTCAGCATGAGAATGGAAATAAGTAATCAAGCCATCTTTATGTATTGGAAGCCTCTTTCCAAATCCCCCTGTAGAAAACTTGTTCTCTATTCCAACTTTGATATTGCTGATTTTTCAGATTGCACATCTTTGCAGTTGAAGGTGCTGCTTCCAAACCCAAAACATCACCAAAGGAATTTCTTGACTTTTGTTACTTAATTATGTTGAAATTAATATAGAGAAGCTGGATATTGTATGAATGATATTAGCAATCAGAGTAGGATGCTATTAGGGAAGATTCCTAGTGCTATTTATCCTGCTCCAAGCCATCTGGAGGCATCTGAATGTGTCATTTGAATAATTAAGAAATACCAAGAAAAAAATGGTTTTAAATAAATTTTAATGACAAAACTAATTAGGGGACCATTCCCTTAACACACAACAGTCCTTGTGTGTTTCTAATGTGTCACAAGTGACAACTTTTCCAGGATAAATGGCATATTTTGCAAATTCATCTCTGAGCAGTATCTTTCTGGAATTTTATTTTTAATTCTAGAAAATGTGGGGGTCTTTTGGGATTAGTGTGTGAAGTGCCTCACAGATTTGCTTTCAACAGTAGCTCTCATGTTTTTGAAATAAAAGTTCTCTTACACTGGAGGATGGAGTGGTCTCAGTATTTCTTAAATTCATTTTGACATTTAGTAAATATAAGCTGAAAAATCATAGAATAGATTTGATTGGAGAAGATGTTTAAAGGTCATCTACTCCAATGTCCCTACAATGAACAGGAAAATCTTCAGCTAGATCTGGTGTCTCAGAGTGCTGTCTAACTTGACCTTGAACAGGTAGGGAAAGTGTTCCATCACCTCTCTGGGTGACCTAGCCCAGTGTCTCACTACTCTCACTGTAAAAAACTTATTTCTGTATCTTACCTAAATCAAATTAGTTAAAAACCTCTTACGCCTTGTATCACAACAGATCCTGCTAAAATGTTCTTCTCCTGTTTTTTGTTGGCCCTGTTTAGCTACTGAAAAGCTACTCTAGGGCCTCGCAGAAATTTTCTCTTACCCAGGCTGAACAGCCCCAACTCCCTCAGCCTATCCTCACAGGAGGGATGCTCTGAACCTCTGAGCATCCTCATGGCCCTTCTCTGTGTCACTCCAACAGGTTCACTTCTTTTCTTTCCTTTTCAAACTCACCTTTTTAGTGGGAACTATCCGACCCTCTCTAGCATGTGTTCCTTTACGTGCAGCCAATGATACCGCTGTTATGGGTTCTTCTAAACCATTCCTGGTGCTGCTAGTTGAAGGAAATGCTTCCAAGGATGCAGCATGGGTGCAGTATGATTTCACCAGTCAGCAGTCTCCAGTAAGTGATAAATAACGAAGCTGATGTTTTCTTCAGGAGGAAATTATTATGCATAACGAAAGCTGAGATGTTAACCTTCATTAGCTGTGGACACATATGTAAGTCTTGATTCTGATTTAAGTACTTAAATGTAACTGATGCCTGTTAGATAAAAATAATAATAGGTTTCGTATGTTTCCTTCTCTCTATGCTTATTTTTTGCAAAAAAACCTCTATTGTAATGATTAGTTTTGCCTCGTGCTTTAAAATGTCATAGCTGAACTAGGAATCATTTTGTTTTTCTTGGATGTGAGATCAAAGAGTATTTTGTAAGGAAAAGCCTATCTGTACATCTGATAGCAACTCAGAGCAGAGCATTATGCCCATATCCATCTGACTGGAACAGCCCTGATTCTTTACTCATAACAAAATAGCCTGAAGGATGGTTCTCTCGGAAAGACTATATATGATCGTTATGTCTTAGAGGTTGTTAAAAACCTCTGCATTTGATGGAAATTGGCAAGTTTTGCACTTTTGCAAGTTTCTGCAAGTAGTGGAGCCAGGGCCTCACCAGAGCAATTGTTGTACTGACTTTGCCTCAGCATAAGCATTGCCACTGGAAATAGCAACCAAATATAAGGCAGCGGTGTCATGCTTAAAGCAGGTTGTCAGGCACATCGTTTTTTATTCTGTTTGAGTTTCTTTGTATTAACATGCTGAAAGAACAACTCTAAGAGTACTTAAATCTGTTGATACCTTGTGTATTTTTTTTCTATACCAAAAGCTAGTAATACTGAAATGTTACTCTACTAAAGTAGAGCTGTACAGATCTGATCTATTTAAGCAAGAAATTTAAACTCCTATACTATTAGGCAATTACCTCAAACATGTTTTTCCTCCAAGGATTGCATATGTGCCCTGTGCCTGTAAAATATATGCAACCTGAGTCTATTGCAGAACACTACATTTAGATGATTTATACAACTAAACTGAAAAATAAATGTACAATAAATGCACATGAGCAGATTATGCAATATGCGAAAAGCTATTTTATGCATTTGTTTATGACTTACTAATTATTTATTATAGTCGATCTTACATGGATTTTACAGAGAATACATGTGCTCCCTAATCTTGCTGTGGCTTGAAATCTGACTGTGACTTGAAAGCAACATTTAAGAACCACCTACTCATCTTTTTGACTCTAATAATGAACTGCTTAAATACACGGCTTTTGACATTCTCTTACAATCTCAAAGAACTATTTAGAAATGTATCATTGATATAAAGTTTGATCTTCTTAAAATTATTCAGTTGCCATCAAATTCAGTTTGTGTTAATGTTCAGTGATAATTTGCATTTCAGGAAAGTATGACTGCAATTAATAATTTTATGTTTATTAAATAATTATCAACCTTTAAAACAAGTGGATTTTTGAAATGTCATTTTTTTATTTTTGCATCTCAGATCTACCTACCAAACATATTTCTCCTTATAAGTCACAAGGCAGGCACGCCATATATCTATGTGAAAAATACACTATCCCTGAGGAGAGTTGAAATTTAAAAAATGCTTATCAAAAAGGACTTTATATCCTGGAAAGAAGAAATTATAACAATTTTTTCAACAGAAACTGAAACTTTTGTTTGTTTGTTTGTTTCATATAGCAGACAACTAGGGCATAATAATTTGCAATGCTGTTTTGTAATCTTGACAAATTTAATATTTGAAGTCTGTGAGACTTATGTGCTCATCAGAGAAGGCCAATATAAAATATAAAAATCCCTTGCTTACCACCCACCATGATTTTTTCTTCAAATGCCATTGCAATATCTCTGCTTTTATGAAATATGGATAATCTTTCACAGTTATGTGGTAAATTAAATTTTCAAAGTTAAGCTATTTTATACAGATAACTCCTCCAAAATACAATATTAGAAAGAACAGAAACTCGTTCCTTAAACTGAATACCACAATAAGAAGTCCTTAAATGGTGTGCAGGGCCCTCTGTTGTTACTGACATTTGGGTAAAGTAAGTCTAAATTATATTCAGATGAAGAAAAGGATGATGACAGTGATATGAGAAATGAAGAAACTCTTCTCCATTTCCAAAGAAGAATATTAAGATGTCTACATGAAAAAAAAATAATGTTCTGTTGATTTTTTAATCCTGTGGAGGTTCCAGGGATAAGCCCACACAGAACAGCTGAACACTTACCTGCATACGCTCAAAATGGTATGGGTTCAATGAGGCTTCATCAAAGTGCAGGGATATCAGAGCACACAGAATCACAGAATCACAGAATCACTAGGCTGGAAGAGACCTTCAAGATCATCGAGTCCAATCTGTTCCCTGACACCTCAACTAAACCATGGCACCGAGTGCCACATCCAATCTTTTTTTAAACACATCCACGGATGGTGACTCTACCACCTCCCCGGGCAGACCATTCCAGCACTTCATCACTGTTCCTGTAAAATCTTTTTCCTAATATCCAACCTATATTTCCCTTGGCACAGCTTGAGGCTGTCTTCTCATTCTGCCAGCTGCTGCCTGGAGAAAGAGACCAACCCCACCTGACCACAGCCACCTTTCAGGCAGTTGTAGAGAGTGATGAGGTCATCCCTGAGTCTCCTTTTCTCCAGGCTAGACAACCCCAGCTCCCTCAGTCGTTCCTCACAGGATTTGTGTCACCAGCCTCGCTGCCTCCTCTGGACGCGCTCAGGAGTCTCAAACGTCCTTCCCAAACTGAGGGGCCAGAACTGGACACAGCACTCGAGGTGTGGCCTCACCAGTGCCCAGTACAGGGGAAGAACGACCTCCCTGCTCCGGCTGGCCACACCATTCCTGATACAGGCCAGGGGCCATTGGCCTTTTTAATATGGTGCTGTGAAAACGGCACACACAGATTCCAGAGCTGGCTTAGTCAGTGCCCACATTACTTTCTGGAAATCTTACTGCCCCATTATTCAGTATCAGGGTTTAATATACCAACAGCAGCCACAGAGGTACATATACCCTGAAATCCAAGTTTGATTTATCTTGTGTGACACAATTAAAGCTGGCATTTACTCTAAAGAGATCAGAATACAAATGTTATATTTATAGCATTTAAAATTTAACTTTTCTGTGAGGTTAGATGGGTGCCAGGTAAGATCTAGGATCAGTTTACTTCCTCCATATTTGATTTCTGGGCACTATGACACTATAGAAACCTGAATGGAAAAATTGCTATTTTAATGATACCAATATTTTGTGGGGAAAAAAAAAAAAACCTACCCAAAAAAACCCCAAAAGAACAAACCTTGGAGGTAAAAGATATACTGTATAATTTAAAGATGTACTTTAAAAATGCATTTTATTGAAAAAGCCCATGTAAGTATCTACTCCTCAGACATATCTTTGTTCACACAGCAAACATTAAGTTATTTCATTTAAAGGTAGAGATTGCCTCACAGAAATATCAGATCAGATATATTGGTGAGCAAGTAGCCATGATTCAGCCTTTACAAACATGATGCTACTTATGAAGTATTCAGTCTGGATAGGCTATGGTAAAATGAGAATGCATTTAAGCAGAAAATAAAAGCTTTTTTTTTCATTTGTTTTGTTTGCTTTTAATGGAAAAGAAAGCAATACACTTTCATTTTACTGTAGAAAGAAACTTGCATTGGTGGTCTTGAAAGAATTCCATGTAGAAGATACATAGCACCATAAAAATGTTAATTTATGCCTCACAAAATACAAATTATTCCCTTTCATTTGTTCCTTTTCATTTTTCAAATTATGAATCCTTTACAGCAATGCCTACATATAGTTCATGAGAGGGATTATTGTCCCACTGCTAGCTTCCAAGGATTTATTTTGACTACTCAAAATTGTAACTATTTTATTTACTTCTGTGCCTTTGATTGGATAAATCTCAAAACCAAGAGCTATGTTCAGTAATGGAAAAATAACCTAGTTTTTTACCAAATCAATGTGTCCTTAATCAAATTTTCCACGAACATTCTTTCCAATCACCACAGTAGGGTGTCTTCTGTAGGCAAAAATAAGCTCATTTAAAAATACTTATAGATGTCCTGCCAACCTACACCTGTTAAAAACCCCCCAAACCAGTTAATTCTGAGCCATTCAAATGCAGAACAGCTCATGCGACTTTACATGGAGTAAAGATAGCTAGGATATCCTAGGAGTGGGATATAGGCTCTTCTTTTTTGGTTAAATAAAACTTCTACGGATGAATGATCTCTTTGTCATTCATTGTAGTGGTCCTGGCTACTCCTTAGCTTTCTGCTATGGTTTTTTTGGAGGTTTTTTTGGTTTTTTTTTAACTATTATTTTGTTTTCTTCATAGCATCTTATACGTTGCTGTGGTTTTAGGTTTTTCACCACGACAGTGCTGTAACCACTAAGGTTCTAGCTTTTGCTGGCCAGAGTTTGCACAGCACCAAGGCTTTGTCCCAATGGAGGTGGTGAGGGAAGTGGCCAAGTGACTGTGTGGTGTTTATCTGCCCACCAGTGTTAAAATACAACACCAGTCTTTTCACCAGAAACATCTTCTCATCCTGGATGAACAACCTGCATTCCATTATTGCCTAGAATAAATGTTCTCAGATATGCATAGGGTGTTGCTGATCAGGTCTTCTGGAGGCAAGTTAGATCCAGCAAACTTGGGCTGCATTGGAGTAGTACTCTGTGTGTATGTGTGTGTGTGTGCATCCACCTAATTTTTCAATGACAACTGCCTTATGGGCATTGTTGTTTGCCAATGACAGGACAGCCTTCAAGCAAAATTTTGCCTAGAAAAGCAAACTTTTAAAGCACATATTCTTATCTGACAGAGCACCCTCCTCCCTGTGCTTAAGCAGCAATGACAGTTTCTTTTAGTGGTTTTATTTTTTATAGTGCTTATTAATATATTTTCCTTTGGGAGAAGTATGGTCACACTGGATCTATGAGACAAAATATTCTCAGAGGGTCTTTTAAACCAGGTTCTAACAGAAGTATGACTCATACAGTATCATCACCATCAGAGATTTCTACAACACATGTTTTCTGGGGAAGTGAAAAAAATAAATAAAGAGGAGAGAGAATGGGAGGACAGCAATATCATCCTACCAGAACCAGACAAAATGAAATAAAAAATCTACCAAAAAAAAATTAGAAAAGCCTGAAGAACCTGTGAAAGCCATAAGGAAATCATGGCCACCTAAATAGTCTGGAGAGCATCTGGGACAAAACTGTGGTAATTATCTAATTAACTTCAAACAGAAAAGTTTTCCTTAACTTACCATTGCATAACAATAGTTTCTCTTGTAAAAGATTTTGAGAAACATAATTCTTTGGGATATATTCCCAGAGATTCAGAGTTGCCTGGGAAACTAGCTGCCATGTGTGGTTCTTCTCTTTTCTGAGCAAATGTTGAGTCACATGGATTTTCCATGTGTCAGGTTTTGTTGCTGACTTTTTAAAAGCAGAATGTATCTGTTCAGCAGCACTGGATGCTATGGTCAGCTTTACAGTCAGCTTTGCATCTGTGGGACTTGCTCTCTTTCAGTTTATATTTGATGCTGCTTGCATAAATATTCAGAATTAAATCTTACATAAACAGTTAGGACTACAGACTACAGAATTTTTCATTAGTGTTTCAGTGATTGCTTTCTAGTCTCAATTGATTTGTTTTGTTATCTGTGATAGCTGTACCAATACCTCAGAAAAATCTGTGCAAGCACTGACTGCTAAGAGGCTAGAAACCCACAAATTCAAGATGCTGCTTGACACTGACATGCAAAATAACATATCTTCAGACTTTTCTTGGCCTATTGGCCCTTTGAGAGCTGAACACTCAATTTCATTCTGTGTATTAGCTATATTTGAATATAAATGTTACTTCTTCACAGAAAAAGTCAACTTAAAGTTTCTACACATTTCTTTTAATTGATTTGCAGACAAGTCAGGCAGGTACTATAAAAATTTCACTTTTTTGACTGTTAGAGAATCACAGAATAGGTCAGGTTTGAAGGTAGTATAATGGATCATCTGGTCCAAGCTCCCTTCTCAGGGTTGTCCTGGAACACATTCCACAGGGTTGTGTCCAGATGGTTCTTGAATCTCTCCAATAAGGGAGACTACAAGTCATCTCTGGGCTAGCCATTCCTGTGCTTAGTCATCTGCACAGTAAAGAAGTTCTTCCTCATATTCAGACGGAAATTCCCGTGCATCCATTTCTGCTCATTGCCTCTTGTCCTATCGCTTGGCAACACTGAAAAGAGCCTGGGTCCATCCTCTTGACACGCTCCCTGCAGATACTTACAGGCATTGAAGAGATCTCCTCTCAGGCACCTCTTCTCAAGGCTGAACAGGCCCAGTTCCCTCAGCCTTTTCATGTAAAAATGCTCCAGTCCCTCAACCATCTTTGTTGCCCTCCACTGGACCTGCCCCAGGAGTTCCATGTCTACCTTGCCCTGAGGAGCCCAGAGCTGGGCACAGCACTCCTGATGTGCCTCACCAGGGCTGGCTAGAGGGGCAGGATCACCTCCCTCAGCCTGCTGGCAATGCTTTTCCCTCCAGGACCCCATTGGCCTTCTTGGCCACAAGGACACTCTGCTGGCCCATGGACAGCTTGTTGTCCCCAGGACCCCCAGGTCCTTCTCCACAGAGCTGCTCCCCAGCAGGTCAATCCCCAGCCTGTGCTGGTGCATGGGGTTGTTCCTCCCTGCGGCTCTTGCGCTCTTTCGATGTTCCAACCGGCCCGTCCGCCCTCCAGATTGGCGGGACCGGAGAGCCGCGGAGCGTGGGTTGGGCTGTAGAGAGGAGCAACCCCACAAGGATTCCAGGGTAAGGAGCAAGGGAGAGGGCCAGATGCTCGTGTGTCCAGAGAAGCTTTTATTCTTCCCCGAACGGGGGCAGAGGCAAATGGCAGAAAATCAAAGGGTACAGCGACTTATAAACGGGGGTGGGTACAGTGAATACAACCAATGAGAAGCGACAAGGGGCGGGACATAGGCGGGGAACTACAATCCATCAACCATTAGGGCATTACATAGGCGGGGAACAACTCAAGTAAACCAATAGGGTTTAAAGGATACATAAATGACAGGGTAGGTTCTGGAAAAAGGGGAAGGCCTGGGAAGGGATTGACATGTAGGAAGGAGGGGCCGGAGATAAGGGAAGGTTTAGGGAGGGATCCATGTGTAGGGGAAAACCCATAACATGGGGGAGAAGGAACGATCCATTACAGTAGCGGGGGGTACTAAACAACCATGAACAAAATCCAACTAAAATGCAAAAATATTAAAAAGCGCAAAGCAACACTCCCCAGCTGCAGGACCCTGCACTTGCCCTTGTTAAATTTCAGACAGTTCTTCTCTGCCCATTTCTCCAGCCTGTCAAGGCCCTTCTGAAGGGCTGCACAGCACTCTGGGGTCTTGGCTGCCCCTCCCAGCTTTGTGCCATCAGTGAACTGCCCCTTATGCAAGTCATTGATGGAGAAGTTAAACAACACTGTGCCCAGGACTGAACCTTGGGGGGCCCCACTAGTGGCAGGCTTCCAACAAGACCCTGTGCCACTGATTACAGCCCTCTGGGGCCTGCCATCCAGCCAGTTTTCAATTCACCTCTCTGTCCACTCATCCAGTCCACACTTCCTGACTTTGTCTACGAGAATGTTGTGAGAGACAGTGTTGAAAGCCTTGCTGAAGTTGAGTAGACAATATCCACCGCCCTCCCCTCATCCATCCAGGTAGTTTTTTCACTGTAGAAAGCAATCATGTTGATCAAGCATGACTTACCTTTAGTGAATCCATGCTGACTATTCCTGATCACCTTCTTGTCATCCATGTGAATAGAGATGGCCTTTAGCATGAGGCACTCCACCACATTTCTAGGGACTGAGGTGAGAGTGATGGGTCAGTAGTTCCGTGAGTCCTCCTACTTGCCCTTATTGAAGACTGAGGTGACATTTGCTTTCTTCCAGTTCTCAGGCACCTCTCCTGATCATCACAACCTTCCAAAGATGACTATGAGCAGCCTATCTGTCATGTCTGCCAGGTATCTCTTGGCACTTCTGGATGCATCTTGTCAGCGCCCCTTAGACTTCTGGATGTCAAGCTTGCCTGTGTATTCTCTAACCCAATCCTCCTCGACCAAGGGAAACTCTTCTTCCTTTGGCTCTGGATAGCAGTAACTTGCCTACTGATTGCTGTCCACCGGCTCAGCAGAAGGTTTTGTGTGTGTACCTCATGCCAGTGCAATATCTTTCAACAAACACCAGGAACATCTTGCATGGTGACCTGGGCATCAAATGCTGTAAGATTTTTTGTGTTGGAGCAGACATCTACAATAGCACGTATCTGATAAGATATTGGTATTCTAAATTTGTTTGTGGAATCCAAGTGGGATTCTGGAAAGCATCTAACGATTTATGTCTATGCTTAAATATCTGAATCATCCTTTAGATATTTAAGCTTGTAGACAAATTGTAATGTATACAACCGGGCATGCTACACTTAAAGCTTAAAAATAAGTGAAAAAACAAGCTATATCTTTGCATACTAGTTGTCTCTTCCAAATCCTTGGGTGCCAGGCTGTAAACAGAGACGAAATGTCAGAAATGGACTGTAACCCCTTCAAAAGAATTCTTTTCAGGTAAAAGCAGTATTTGGCTACAGTGGCATTAACATTCTAGTACAAATGCAGTGCATTATCAATGTCATTGCACTCTATTTGTGAGCAATGAAATAAGTGGTATTCTTACTTTTCTTACTCAGTTCAGGTTCACTGGGACTTAAATTTATGCTGACATACCTGGTTCACTTGCCTAAATATAATTTTCAAATGTATCAAAAAACTAGTTTCAATTTTAAGGTCTTTGTCATGATTGTGAACACTTGCAGAAATAGAACTTCACTCTTGGCTAGCTATTGTTAGCTACAGACACCTAGAACAGCTTTCCTGTGGCTGTCACTTGGGTGCCTGATGTACATACACAGAGACTGACTTTTCAAGCCAGATGAACAAATTCTTGGCAGCCAGAAAACCTTTTGATTTCATTGTTTCTTTCGGGTGATCTGTGGCATTTGCATTACTCTAGGCAGTATATCTAACTTTACATTCTCTAATCAAAATTATCTTTAGCTAGAGTAGTATAAAAATGTAGTTGTTTAAGGTATTTTTTGCTTTGACTTTTTTTTTTTTTTTACTTAACAAGACTTACACTTTCTTATGAATTCTTCAACATCTATTTTAAGCCAGAATGACTCATACTCTGGAGTTCCCATTTTCTCACCCAGAGAATCTGGTGTCAGTTCAGAATAAACACTTCCAGAGTGCTGCAGATAGGTGAGATGAGTTCAGCCTGTCATAATTGAATGCATGCAGCAAAGAGGAGCCATGAAACTGTACAACAATGGGGTCTTACAAAGCTGTCTGTTGTTTCCTGCCAAATGCTATTGCAGTCAGGTACATAAACCATATCTAAAGTATGTCAGTGCTTGCTTTTGACTTGAGAAACAAAAGACTGTGGTATTGTTATGCTAATAGCTTCAAGCTGTGTCTAATCTTGCCCCCCTCTAAATTATCTCTTATGGCTCCATATTAGAAGCATGTGTGAATGCATACCTATAAATGGATTAAGAGCATATATGGCACTTTCCCCTAGCTTCTGCATATTTCCAGCTCAGAGGATTTTCTGAGGCTGAAGCTGTATGTTTCCCTACTAATATTTACTGGCTCTCCCATCAAAATGTTTGTCCAGTATACTCTGAACATATGTAAACCTTTTGCCTCCAAAATTCTGCTGGCAAACCATCCCACAGGTCTACCTCCTTTCCCCACCACCAGGGTGAAACATCTCTTGCTCATTCTGAAGCTGACCTCTGTTGACCTTGTGTAGTGGTCCTAATTTTAGTAGTAGAAGAAATGGTGAGCAGTAAATCCCTTCCTACAGTCTCTACATCAGGCATGATTTTTATCTTTTCCTTCAAAATAATTTCTTAGTCCTTCTAAGAAAATGATTGCATATTATGGGTGCTTCTGTGAACCTTTGCCAACTTTTCTGTGTCATTTTTGAGGAGACGGTAACTGCGCACATTAACTGGGAGTGTGATTTTGTACAGTGGCATAATGATGCTCTTTTTTATTTCTTTATTCATTTCCTCATAAAGTCAAATATATGATTCATTCTTCCACTCCTAGCAAGCACCGAGCTGATATTTTCATCTCTCACAAACACGAAGGCTTACTCCAATGGCAACAGACAGCACAGACCCTATAATTTTATGTGTGAAGCTAGGTTTGTTTTACCCCACATACAAAAAGAACAAACTCTTTTTCAAAATTTCATCTGCTATTTTACCAGTCTTCTTTTTTAGAGCAGGCTGCATTTCTTCACAGTCAGCCCTCATACTTACTGCCTTGTGTAAAGTTCCTACTAGTGAGAGATGCCTCTTCCTGAACTAAGGTGCAAATGATACCACATTCCAAATCAATAGTACAAATTTTGTTTAACAGTAAATGTGAGGTAGAGAGACAGAAAGAAATGGAAAGAGGGTCAGAGGGAGAGAGACCAGTCAAGCAGAAAACAGTCGCCACCCTTGGTTCCAGTGATATCTCACTGGTCTTTCTTCACCCTGGGCTTCTTGGTAGTGGCAGTTCAAATTCCTGAGGTCATTCAAAACTTTTCACTATGCATTCTTGTAAACAAAGGAATTAATGCTCATTTTCTTATTCTATTGCTTGATTACCTCACTTCTATTTCTAATTAGTTTCGTGCTCAGTCTTCCTCTTGTTTTGAGTCAGTGGATTCCTTGAGTAGGTGGGCTGTGATCTTGCCCCTGCCAGAATTACCCTTTACTCAGTCTGAGCTGATTTCAGCACAGTTGCTGTGTTGGTTCTCCTTGTCCATTATCAGTGATACATTCTTCTCCCCCAGCTTTGTTTACCTCCCCCTTGGTCTGAGGTAACACCTGGACAAGAGTACTGCCTTTATTTTAACCTCAAGTTCCCTCTGTGTTGCCTTAACTTACAGTCCAAGCTCCAGGTGTCCACGGAGGCTTATTCAGGGGAGGGGCTTTGGTGGTCACAGGTTCCCCCTGTTCCATAACTTGGGCTGATCTTTGATACGCATATGTGATATGCATATGAGAAGTTGCTTCTTTACAGAGTTTGCCACAGCAGGAATTCTTGCCTGGATGCATTACCAGATGCAGGATGTGCTAACCACATCTTCCTCCACCAGGCCCGAAATCAGCACCATCCTGTGCTTATCTCATGGCAAAATCCTTCTGCAGTGTCAGTGTTTGAGACAGGAAATTGTGCTAAGTCCTCACACCTTGACCTGTGACCTGTGTGCAAACATGGTCATGCAACTTCTCACTACCTTTTCCAAGTACAAGTTCCAGCCATTGTGGAAAACTATTGGGAACTTTCCTGTATGTAGCATTTAATTATTTCTTCTAACCTGTTTTCCTAATTTTAACCATCTATTTACTAATGCTGGGGCCTGCCTTTTCTGTTTGTTTTCTCCACAAGTGCTTTGCACAAGACCTTATGAAAAGCCGTTTAAAAATCCAAGCAGTATATGCCAAGTATATTATCCTTACCCACAAGGGTTTTGACCTCTTAACAGAATTTGAAAGGTTTGTAATAACGAGCTTCCATTTGTGGAAATCACATAGGTTCTTCTCAGGTAGCTTCCATTTATTCAGGCCTCAGTCAGTGTTAACACTTTATTCGTTTCCCTGCAGGCTTGCAGGTCTACACTTCCCTAGGTTCCTCTGAAATGTTGATTTTCAAAGATTGTCACAGTATTTGCCACTGTCAAATCTTCGTATGCCAGGAGTAGGTGAGATACATGGTAGATCTACACTTGTACTATTTCATCCTTGAGTACAGTTGAGACTTGTGGGTGAATACCATCTACCATTGGTCATTCACTAGTTTTATTCTATTTACTGTGATCACCTTCCACTTATAGCATTGTTTCAGTTGATCCTTCATTAATCAGGTTGATCATCCATTTATCCCAAAATACAGTATCGGAATCTCCCCAGGTTTTCCTGCTCTGAACACTGATAGAAAAAACTATTTATCTCAAGTGTGGGTGTTCCCTCTGAATATATCATCACTAATGAGCATAAGGACAACGACTGTCTCAGAGCCTTTTTCTTCTTGCTGATTTTGATGGTTTAGTTTAGATTACAGGTTACATTAGATTCTGTACTTAACCAAGCAGAAAACCACCCCAACTTGTCAATCATGGAAATTAGCTTTAATTTGAAAGGTGGTATCTGGCAGTTATTGATTGCTAAATTGCAAAGCACGATCCCTTCACTAGGAAAACTAAAATCCTCTTTGAAGGGAAATGGAAGAGGAATTACCTTGTGAATTAGCAAATATTTGAAGAAGTATTGTTTTGATCACATGTTGTATAAGTAACTACCAGCAAAGCATTTTCTTGAATTTTATTTTCAATAGGACAGGCTATGTAGTCTTAGAACATTCTAATGTCTTTGACAAGAGAGAGGAAACCATTTTTGTGTACCTAGGAAGAAAAAAAAAGGAAAAAAGTAAAGAAACACAGTGAATCTTACTGACCATGAAGAGAAACAATGCTTGTCTTCTAAACTCAACACAAAGTGTTTTTCAGTATCACTCTTCTTGTGCACTGTATTTGGCAAGATACTACTGTCAATTCACATTCAGAGCACACATCTTGTGTGTGCAAGATATGGTCCTATGATGAATTATGAATCCATCTCTTTCCTTCAGGGTTTGTTTCCTGAATACTTTTTTCTTGCTGTTAAATATTTATTGTAAATGGACTTGCAGAAAAGTGTAGAAATGTCACCTATAATCTACTTTTTGTATGCTGGGGAAGCCCAAGTATGCAATGGATGGACTTGCCCAATGCAAGTCATCTTTCATATCCCTCTTGCATCCTTTCTGTTTGCCTCTGGAATGCCTTAGAGCTGACTGAGGAATTTTCTCACACTCCCAATCATTTTGAGTCAACATGGTGTGCTCTTTTACATCCCTGTCATTTCATAGGGTTGCTAAATAATTTATTGGCATAAGCTGGCAGCTTTAGGTATAAGAATGCTAGGACCAGTGCCAGAATTAGCTCTGGTCCATAATCAAATAATGTGTTATCAGCTACTCCACTTGGGAAACTATAACTGACACCTTAAAGTATTTTCTTTAAGAACTTCCCTGCTCTCTTTAAGTTCCTCTTTTCCCCCCCACTGTGTTTTAAACCTAGTCAACAGCTAAGCACCACACAACTACTCAGTCACTCCCTGCCCCAGCAGACTGGGGGAAGAGAGTTGGAGAAAGCTCATGGACTGAGATAAAAAGCTTAAAATTTGAAATTAAATAAAAGTAATGTAACAATAACAACAACAGCAGATCTAACTCGTAATTAAAAGGTAAAGAAGACAGAGAAATAAAACCCAAGAAAGGCAAGCAATGTGAATGAAAGGAATTGATCAACAGCAACTAAAATTGCCCAGTCAGTCCCTTGGCAGTGTACCTCCCACCAATGTTCCCCCTGGTACTTCATGCTCAGGTTCTCCCTGAGCCTTATGTCATATGGTATGGAATATTCCCCTGGTGAACTAAAATCAGGACACCACAAGAAGCAGAAATGATGAAACTTGATGTTCAAGCATCAGAAAAAATTGAGGGGAAAGCATCAGATTGAAAAGAATAAGCAGCACTGGTCAATGTTCTGATTTAATTCTTACCATACTCTTAAGGCACTGCCTGTGTTTGAGCAGATGAGCTTGTCTGACAGTGTACAGTCAGTTTGCCTGACATTTCTGAATCTCTGAATCTTTATAGTTGCTCTGAAGTTGGCATAGAACTAGTGCAGGCTTACACTCCATGAACTGTTATAGTTTTAATAAGTTTTGTCCATGCCTCTAGGTACAGAGTATAGAAATGCTTCTGAATAAACTACACTTCTAATCCATGTTCTGTATCTTATATAAGGCACATTCAATATGTCACTTTTCTCTCAGAGACGATAGAGAAAAAATGGTTACCAAATTTACACCATTGTTTCGTTTTTCTGCTGATGCACAGCAGAATGGCTTATTGTAGACTCAGTGCCTAAAATCATATTAATTGCTCATTTGCATGACCCAATTCAGATAAAATTTTGGCTCTATCATCAATCAAGATGGAAGAAATGAGGAGCATCTGTGAATGTACATACCTCACACAACACAGAGGGCTTTCCCTGACATCACTGCAAGTACCATATGGTGCATGCACTATTGATCAGGAATACAGAGAAATCTGGTCTAGCCTGCAGGAGTTACTGGTCGAAGAAAACCACAGCCAGCATGGACATTTACCCCCTAATTTTTATTCTCACTTTTCCAAATAAAACTGTACTTGAGGTCTACTATCTGCAGAATATATGGGCAGTATCTATATTACATATTGTATAACATATTGTCAGTTTCTTCGTGCATGAGACTTACATCCCTGAATAACTAAATCAGCTACTCACCAGCTGATTTAACAGTTCTAACCCAGAGATATATGTGAGATAATGACATTAATGTTAATATAGGTGTTTGAAAAACAGAAGTAATCCTTCTGTTAAAAAACAAAGACAAGTACTGCAAACTGAAGAAAATTATGTCATATCTTTAAAGATCTTTATTATAAAAATGTGTTCATAAGCCAGCATGAATCATGACGTGTAACAACTGAATTTTGTAAAAGAAGTACAAATCAACTTAAGAAACAAGAAAAACATCAACAATATTCTTATGGAAAACATATGGATTATTTATTTTACATGGCAGCGCATCATGCTTCATTTTATGTCTGCCAAGAGAACTCCCAAATGCTGTGAAATAGACTAAAGTAGTAATTTCACAGAATCACAGAATGTGCTGTGATGGAATGGATCCACAAGGATCATTGAGTCCAGCCCCCTGCCCTGCACAGGCTATCCCCAAGAGTCACACCATTAAAATTCCACCTTTCAGAAAGGGTCTGGGAGATTCCCAGTAACGAAGTATACTGTGATGTTCCGCTCACATTGCAGTAAAAAGGATTTAAAGCTAAATAAAAGATGAATTCTCACAAACTGGAAAGGTCAAGGATTTAAAATGTGAGATTTTAGAGGAACCAAAAGCTGAGGAAGGAAGCTCCAAGCACAAGGTCAGCTGTCTAAAGGTACCAATAGCTCTGATAGCTAATTATATTGCATTCTGCAATATCAATTTTTCACAATGTCTAATGAGTAGTTATCTGAAAGGATGGAAAGAATTCTTCTGCAAAATGAAAGTTTGCATCCCCAGCAAAAGACTGAAGTGTTTTTGGAAGAGTTTGTAGAGATTATTTAGAACTATTCTATAGCTTTGCCTTAGCATCTTAGTTGATTTTATTAACTGGGTAAATGGAAGGAGGCAGAGTATTTGTGGAAGAATCCTACATGCCCCATATTAAAATACTCCTGCATAATTTACGAATAGAGATCTGGTTTTTCAAAACACTAACAGGATCAAATCTTTCCCTTTTTCACAGACCCCAAAGGATGCTTCAACACATTCTCTCAAAGTAAGCGTCATCAGTATTTGTCATTTAGTTTATGCTCAAATATGCCTGTCTATGTACTCACAGGTTTCCTCAGAATAGTTTGTTTGCTGCAGTAGTGAAAAGAGACTCAGGCTCCTAAAGACAAGCTTGTGCGACCCCTGTATCTGAGCAATTATCTTCAAAAGGGAATAGGGACTTTCGGTTCCTGCCTGATCCCCAAGTGATGTAGAGGATTCCAGTCATGGTCTGGAAACTGGCCATCATAACTCCAATCACTTTCCTCAGTTATACTGATTTCAGAAAACCAATTACAGACTTTCTGGTAGCTTCATCTATACTATATAAACTATACTATGTTTGGAACCCTGTTTTGTTAGTCAGGAATAAAGTTGCAGCTCACTAGCTCTCCCCAGGCACACACTCTTAGAAGAGACTAGCAAACCACATTTCCATGGCAACACAGTTTCCAGAAACTCTGCTGCAAACAAAGGTAGAATGTCTTGAACACAGTTCATGGTATCGAATAAGTGAAGTCATTTTCTGTTGCAAGCTACACGTCTGCAGAACTTAACAATTTTTCCAATTCGAAGAGTGAGGACAATTATGAGAAAGATGGTCAAGCTTGTCCTGTGGCTGGAGAAAGCAGAGAGCTGAGGAGGATCACATCACCTTTCCTTACACTGGAGAATTTTATCCACTTCAGGGGTTCAAGGCCTAATCAGTACCACATGTATGAGCTGAGACAGGAAAATATTTAATTCAGAAGTTTAAACCAATAAAACTACTGACAGTACACCTAGCAAGTCTGCCTTCAACCTCTTTTCTGCAGCATTCATTTAAAAATCTTCCATATTTTAGTCTACCTCCCTCTTCACACCCTTATCCTCTTTTTGGTTTCTATGATCAAGTCTGGTATTTTCTTTTTCCTGCCTTAGCAAATCCCCTCACTACAGAATTCTCAAATGAAATATCAAGACTCAATCAGTGGCCTTAGAATGGTGCGTTCAGATATTCACTTCACTATTCACCCCTCCCAAGCCTGTCTGCTAAAGTTCCAAGCTCAGCAGAAGAAAATACTATTCCATAGCTAAAATATACCTGATACAGTATCAGGTTTGCTGCAGCAGTGAAATTGCACAATATTGTGTCAGTACTCAGTCATGAACACATTCACAATGCCTCCTTTGCCTCTTCACAAACAGAAGAATTGACAATACTGTCAGTTCTTCCAGCCTCTCCACCTCTGCCTTTACCTGCTTTTGAAGGTGGAAAATGGATGAAGCAAGGCAAAAACCTCACAAATACCAGAGGGAGAGAAGAAAAACCATGACCACAGCCTCTCCCAGCAGACTTATTTAAAAAATGTGCAATTTAGGAATTTATCTAATCTCGTTTTTGAACAGTAGCAAACATTGATGACTCTAGGACCTATCTTTACAAGTTAGTTCAATGATTAATTAACCTCACTGCTAGGAACTCCATCTTAATTTCAAGATTGAAAAGGACACACTTTAGCTTCCAGTCACTACATATTGTTATGTTTTTTTTATTAGCAGGAAAAATATGTCTTGGTACTGCACATGTCTTCTCTGTGTAGGAAACTCCATAAACATTAAAACTGGAAAGTGTTTATCACAGTTGTTTGAGCACTGTTGCAAAGTGAACAAATAGTAATCATCCTACACATAAATAATTCTTATATCAAAAATTTCAATTTTTATGTGTCTCTTTTCCTTTTTTTATTTTTTTTCCTAATGAAAGAGAAGGCTGCAAATGTTGGTTAGATAATCTGTTCTGATTTTCCATAGGATATTAGATTTCATGGCTATGCGCTTATGGATAAAAAATGACTGTACTTACAGCAAACTGTACCAGTCCTCAGGTGACCTAATTGTGATTTGGCAGGGAACAGGAATGACTAAGATGTCACTGTCTTAATTCCTGCAATGATAAAGAGCTGCTTTGATAATTCTGGCAGAGGAACTAGTCCTATTCAATATCTGAATGTATAGGGCAAAAAATTTCAGCCTACTTAGCAGGAAAATGTCCCAAGCCTGAATATGACAGCTCTTAAACTCTCAATGATGTGGACAAGACACAGACCTGGCCTCACTGTTCCATGTATCATCACCAGCTATGGTCAAATTATTTTTGATGCTCAATAGAAACAAAAACCCCAAAGGAACAGCAACATGTATGATCAGCTGTGCCTAGGGAAAGAAATTCTACTTAATTATTGAAATTGATCAGCTGAGATCCTGAGAGATGAGGTTCACTTGTGGTGAATTCCTTGATCAGACTTGAGGTTCATTATTGCAGGGATGACAATATGAGTAATTTTCTTCTTCCCATGGCAAAAGAGGAAAAAACTGATCAGAAAAATTCTAAAAACTCACAAATTTTGATGTTTGCTACCCTCTCCATGTTCATCCATCTCAAACCACATGCACAGGGACACAACCGTTTGTTTTTTAAACCATGTTAAAACAGATCTTTTTTTACAAATACCACACTTCACCTCAAAAAGCAATCACTTCAAGGTGAATAGTTCTTTCCTTATCCCCACAGTAATTGCCATCACTGCCAGGAAACTGCACTTGTTTTTAAAACTGCACTTATTTAACTTCACTCTCTAGCCATTTTTTTTTTATTTTATGCATTTGTAAATAAGACTGAAAAGGCTTTTAGTAATGTGTCTCTACCACGTTTAAGTGCCTTTCAAAGCACAGAAATCAAGTAATGTCCCAACCTTCTCTTTTAACGTGATTTATTTATTTATTTCTGACTCATTTGTTACCTTTCCTTGAGTTTTTTTTCTCCTATATCTGTTTGAAATAGGCATACAAGTATATTTTACTAATGCTATGTAGAATGAGGATCTGCCTATTCTGTTATCCTCGTCTATACTGAATTCTTACTGAAATATTTTTGCTCTTACAGAATTTTTCTTCAGCTACTCATAAATGTTAATATCAAGTTTTCTTCAGATCTTTACTTTCAAAGACAGAATTTGCCTCCTGCTGATATAATTTTTATCACTGAAACTCTGAACTATTACCTTGCCTCTAAATGTATGAAAACACTTTTTAGTGAATTGAGACCATTTAGCAAGGTAATTTTGATCATTTTATAATAATCCCTTGCCTTTGCCTTTATAAAAATTCAGCCTTTGAATGCAAGATTAAAAAGAAAAGGCTTAAATTGCCACTTAATTCCTCATATAAAATACATCTACTTAAGAATGCATGTTGCATGCCCCTATAGCAAATGTCTTGGAGAAATCCAAATGTTATGTCAGCATGCACATCTTTATTCAAATATGGAATCTCATTTAAATGAAGAAAACTATCATATTGGACAGGGCCCTACTTCCATAAATCTTCCCAGTAGCTTTTTATCCACTGCTTTATTTATACAACTTGAGTAATTATTTTTTCACTCTTAGATAACTCCTTTTTGTGTCATTCTTTGTTTCCATTTTAGTCTTTTAGTATTTTTCCAGTGTTTACCAAACAATAACACAAGTTTTGGTGTTGCTAGTGCAGCTAGTTTGTTTAATGTTATGATTTGGAAGAGCTGTGAGCTCAATGATCTGAAGTATGTTTATTTTTAACATACTTACCCTCACTTTCTCCTTTGCCAAAAGTGGTAAATTCTATCTGCATCAGGTAGAGTGAATTTGCTTTCCTACATTCTCCTATATATGGACAACTATCTCTCAAACCTTTATACTTAGTCACTTTTTGCAATTTATTTAATCAGCATTTAGCTGCAGCTGTCTACCTGACTTCAACATTCACATTTTAAATTGCTTAGAGCCTTCACCCTATTCACTACTTCATGTTTTCTCTTTTAGCTTCACTTACTAGTTACAATTATTATTTTATTATAAATTTAAATGTTATTTTTATTATTTTCGTATGAGCTTTGGACTACTACTCAGCATAAGTAACTCAGTGTTTTAGAATTTTGTTTTTTGAGCCCATGAACAAGCTCTACTTTTTCCTTGAACTTTTCTACACTAAACTGACGTTTGCAATAAGTTATGTTTATTTTAAGCTTTAGAAAACCAAATTTTTTTCTTTTTACTTTTCCAAAGATTTCTTGGAAAGTAATACAAGCTGAAGAATGGCTGCTAATAACTTAGCAACTCTCGCTGTATATCTTGAAGAGAGATTCAGCATTGAAGGAGGGATTCAATCAAAATTACATTTGAACCCAAGCTCTTATGGTAGTCAAATTACATATAAGCAAAACATTTGGGAGATCAAGGAGAGCTATTCACCTAACCTAGAGAAGAATTCAGCTGTTCAGATACCATTTTAGATATCTTACACTGTCCACTTTGGCCTGTCACGGCTCGTCCAGGACACAATTATTTTTCTACAGATCACGCATCATAAATCACAAATGACATCCCTGTGCAAACTTTTGATGCATTATGGGCATTTCGAGGGTTACCTGTGCTTAAGCAACTGAATCCTGTTCCCAAGTGGTTGCTCAGCTGGATAGCTCCCTACACTCCAGGCAGTCAAGGTCTAGGGTTATGTAAAGGGTATATGAGACCTTTCTATGGCACTGGCAGGGAGGACACAATCTCTGGGAGATATCTGCCCTTCTGGAGCCTCAGCTGAAGGGCAAGGCTTCTCCAAATGTGGTGAAAAGCAGGTAAGCCAACAGCTAAATTAAGCCTTTGATGTCCAGTGACCACAGGGAACGCAGCAAAGGATACCTACCCCATAAAGGGAGGCCTAAAATTAGACACCTATATTTACATAACTCATTTGCAAACTGAATCTCACCATCAGTGACATGATAATTAGCAAAGTATTTTCTATATTAATGTATTATGTTTAAAAATGCTAAGAAAGATTTATGTTAGCTCGTGAGATGAGATATTGTTCAGTATTTCCTCTATATAAACCCTAATAAACCTTCTTTATAATTCCTGTGTGATTCAAAGAAATTCGTAAGTTAGTACTTTTCCCTGGTGAGAAATCAAAGATATTTTAACTATGATTTTACTGTTGCAACTCTTATTCATGAATAGCTGAGCTCCAGCAACTCCCAATTTCTAGATCCTCTTTTTTTGTTTTCTTTCCTCGTGGAGCTAGTCTTCCATTTCCCAGAAACCCTTAACAAACACATCCAACAAAATGCCTAATATTGACATGTTTGATACTGTATTTTGCTAAAATTGAGTCTCTTACACCTATCAAACACAATCACCTTTAAATGCTATCCTATCCGCCCTTACCCTTGAAAGGTATCAAAATTAAATAATTGCCATAACGAATCTTTCAAATAATGAATCTACTGAAAAAGGAGATACTTCCTCTCATATAGTGATGGCAGTTAGGAAGTAGGAGTTTGCTTTGTGAGTTTTGCTCTGTGGAATGAATAGACTTTAACAGTACACAGTCTTTTTTCTTGTTTCTTCAATAATATTTTCTTTGATCAGTGGCATTTTCTGGGTTCGATTTTTGTTGTTGATTTTTTTTTCTCTTGTCAGAGCCCTTTCATAGTTGTCCTGATCTCAGTTGACATAGATTTTATTTTCTTATTAGCAACCAGAAGAGGGCTGTGTTTTGAATTTAATAAGAGAATAATTATGACAATACTGATGTTTTAGATTTTTTGCTAAATAGTGCTTAGTGTAAGTCAAGGATGTTTTAGTTTCCCATGGTCTGCCAGTGAGCAGGTGCAGAAGAAGCCACTGGTAGCATGGCCAGGACAGCTGACCCAGACAGGCCAAAGGGATATTCCATAACACAAAACATCACACTCAGTAAATAATTTGGAGGAGATTGGCTGGAAGATGCCACTCACTTCTCAGGGAGAGTCTGGACATCAATTGGCAGGTGGTGAGCAATTGCATTGTGTATCACTTGAGTTTCTTGGGCTTTGGTATTCTTTCTCTCCTTTTCATTACTACTACTATTATTAATTATTATTAGTAGATTTTACTTCATTTCAATTAATAAAATAATTTTATCACAGACCATTAAGTTTTACCTTTTTTTTCAATTCTCTCTACATCCCAGCAGGAAGCAGTGAGTGAGTGGCTGTTTGGTCCTTAGTTGCCAGCTGTTGTGGTTTAACCCCAGTTGTTTTCAGTATCCAGGATCAAAAGTGAAAAAAATTCTGGAGGGGTCTAGTGGAAACAGGCTTCATCTATTTAATTCTTGTAGTATTTACATATTGGCAAAGTAAATACAGTAAAATTGCTTGCATGAACAATGTGAGAACAGAGTTCTGATGTGCAAGGTCCCTAACTCACTGGTGCCAGTGCAGCTGTTTACAACTGAATTAAGTGTATCACTCCTTCACCATTTATTTTTTTTCATATTCACTGAATAATTCTAAGGAAATTTTCTCTCCCTCCTTTATGTCTCCCTTGAGCATGGAAAAGTTGGAAAAAGCATTTGTATGGGACAGTTGAGGAAGTTTTTATTACAGAGCTACATGTTTTGCAACATCAGATGTAAAGTAGTCTAGCAGGACACAACAGATGTTGATGACAACATGGGAATGGAAAAGCAGGATCTAGTACTCTAAAAAAAACCTCCTTATGTGCAACATTTTGAGTTGAGGAAAGATAATCCTAAGGGCTGTTTACTTCAAGTAACATCAAATATTTTTCTAGCATCCCTCTACAGTCTGGTTCTATTTTCATGCACAGTGTATCTTAGCTCAGAATGTCTTACTGATATTTAAATGAAGAAGACATGCTTTCTTGTGGCCATAAATAAAAACAGTGAAATGAACACACAAATAGCTAGACAGAGAGTTAGACAGATAGGTAAGTATGCAGAGAACACAGTTCTGCTCAGTGCCTGTGACTGATAACCATCTGAAACATTACTGGAATCCAGAGAACTCGTTATTCTTCTATGTAAGCCATTTGGATGGCAAGCCACACTAACTCACAAGACGTCAGATTCAGAATGCAGTCTGGAGGGCACAGATCCCTCTTCAACATAGCTTATATATGTCACTGTCTGAGGGAAAAAATCTCAAGTTCTTGAGACATGTTGTACCTACTTAAATATTTCTTACATGTTTCCAGAATGGTCTCCTTGGAAACTGGAGATTCAGCTTGTCTGCTTATCCTTTTTGTCCCAGCTAAGGTACAAGAAATCATTAGCAAGTTGAGATGCTTGTAGCTCTGACAACTTCACACCATTAGTATCCTAAAAAATGTGAAGTAGAAAGATGTATATAATTTTCTGCTTCTCCTATTTGTCCTGCTGGAGAAATGAGTTGGTGAAAGTAGCAATATCAGACTTTGAATTTGTTGCCGCTCACGCACAAACAAAAAAGTATGCACATATATACAGAATTGAAGAGGCTGGTCATACATGTTAGATGATGAAAATACAGTAATGAGGAATCTTTCTAACTCTTTCATCTCAGACCAATCTATTAATTAATTGAAAGCTTCAGGAAGTTTTGCATTTCAGTAGATTATGATACATGCATGCTCATCAACACAATAACATGCAATAAATAAAATATTGTATATTAGGTAGGTTGTGTTCAGAATAGCAGAAGGGATACCAAAAAACCAACTTTCATAATGCTCTAATTGTTAGCATCCATGGATGGATTAGAAGAGCAAAGGAGCAAACCAGCTTTGTGGTTTTGATGAGTTTTCTTGCCGCCAGGTTTTCCCAAAATACCCTAAAATTTAGAGCAATTAGTTGCACAATAATAACAGAAAGCATCATTTTAATTATGTCCAATTTAATTTTGAAAATAAGGAGATGAACACATACTATTGAATCCCATTTCTTGTCCTAAACCAGACACCTATTCCCACTGGATTAACAATAAACACTCTCTTTAGTGCAGGAATTGCAGAGTACTGAATTTAAAAGCCTTTGTGTAAAGGTGATAAATTGCACTTAACACTTCTGACCTTCTGGGTATTTACAAACTTTGCAACATTTTATTTGTTACTGTATTTAATAAAGGAAAATATTTTAAACTTCTATTTCATGCATCTTTCTCCATGGCAATTGAGTATAATTGCACTGGGCAGCCGACTATATTGCTTTGTCCTGGTTTCAGCTAAGATAGAGTTAGTTTCTGCTCAGTAGCTGTTACAATGCTGTGGTTTTGGACTCAGAATAAGAATGGTTTTGATAACACACTGATGATTTGGATTTTTGCTAAGTCATATTTATTCTAAGTTGAGGACTTTTTTTCTTCTCACATGCTCTGCCAGTGAAGAGGTAAACAAAATAAACTGGGAGGGAGCAGAGCTGGGTCAGCCAGAACTGACCAAAGGGATATTCTGCACCACAGAATGTCATCTCAAGTACTTAAAAGGGGGGAGTTACCCATAAGGGGAGCAGATCTGGGTTTGGAAGAAGGGTCTGTCATTGGTCAATGGGTGGTGAGTAATTGTATTGTGCATCTCTTGATTTTTTTCTGCTTATTAATTATTATTATAATTTAAGACTATTACTGTATTTTTTACTTTATTTTTGATTATTAAACTCTTTCTGTCTCAACCTACAGGCTTTACTTGGGTTGTCCATGCCATTCCATGGGGTTGTGGGCTGGAGAGGAGGATTGACTGAGCAGCTGTGTAGTGTTTAATTTCCAGCTGGACTTAAACCATGACATTCTTTTAATCAGTGGGCATGAATATTGCTATAAATACCTCCAGAATTTATCTGTGTTCCTCTAAATAGGTTTGAAAATGTATATGTTAATTCTTTAAAGTGATATCCCATTATATTGAGGTTGTATGTCTATAGCAACACCCACAAAAACATGTGGTGGAGGGTTCTAACCCATAGCAAGTCTACAATTTTTCCTTTCTCTGTCTCTCTTCTAACCTGGGCATGAAAAATAAATTAAAAGTACATTAAAATAATTCTGAAGTTTGGTAAACTAATTCTGCTTATTTTGTACATAAAATATTAAAATTAGGAGTAAATATTATGCTTCCCTCTAGCACTGGTCATACTGAATGTTCATACATGCAAATAATAATGCCTAGTCTGCTTAAATTCTGGGAACATGAGACCGATATAGTCAGGATACCACACATCCAGGTACTTACATCCTGGCTCCAGTGAGTTCAATGAAAATTTTGATTTTATTCTCAATGTCTTGTAGCCCTATAGTTTTGACTCAAGATTTAAAATTTTTAGTTTTGGTGAAGAGCACTAACAATGTTCTGGGTGTTTTAAAAGAAACTGGAGGAAATGATGAAGAGCTTAGTTTTAAACTTCTTGGACAGAGAGGCAGTAGAATCATAGAACGTCCTGAGCTGGAAGGGACCAACAAGGATCATTGAAGTCCAGCTCCTGGCTCGATACAGGACAGCCCCAAGAGTCACACCATGTGCCTAGAGCTGGCCTCCTGTGGTGAGCTGAAAGATAAAAAGTAATGTACTGGTAATTTATTACTGGTGACGGCTCAGAAAGAAATGATCCCATTGTTCTCCATCCCAAAATCAACAAGCAATTAAGGGAAAAACCTATGCAGGGTGATTTAGCATAAGATCCCAAAATATGTTTTGGAATTGAAGACAGAAGCAAGGTTTGTAGAAGCTGTGTTGCATGTGATGGTTTTGGCTGGAATAGAGTGAACTTTCTTCATGGTACCTGGTATGGAGCTATGTTTTGGGGGTTTTTGGTGGTGTTGTTGGGGTTTTTTTTGGTTTTTTGGTTTGGCTTGGTCTTCTTTTTTTAATTTTTTTTTTTTTTTGGGGGGGAGGCTTTGTTTTTTTGTTTAGTTTTGGTTTGGTTTTGTTTGGTTTCTTAGTTTTTGGGTTTTTTTCTGCAATTAGTGTTAATAACACAGGGGTGTTTTAAATTCTTTCTAGAAGTGCTTACACAGAACCAAGACCTTCCCTGCTCCTCACCCTAAATCACCAGCAAGGAGACTGAGGGTGTACAAGAAGTTATGGGAGGACACAGCCAAGACAGCTGACCCCAGCCAGTCAAGGGATGTTCCATGTCTTATGGTCTTGTGCTCAGCATATAGAGCTGGCCAAAAGAGAAGGAATGGGAGGACATTCAAAGGGTTGGTGTTTGTACTCCAAATCACTGTTACATGTGATGGAGCTTGGCTTTTCCTAGAGCTGCCTGCCCTGGAGAAGTGGTGAATAAACTCCTTGCTCTGCCATGGTTGCATGCATGGCTTTTGCTTCTCCTATTAAACTGTTTTTAACTCAACACACAGTTTTCTCACTTTCATCCTTCTGATTCTCTCTGCCATCCCATCAGGGCATAGTGAGTGAGCAGCTGTGTGGGGCTTAGTTGTCAGCTGGGCTTAAACAAGATTGGTTGATCTAGAGCAGCTGTTGTAAAACTTGTTTCTTGGGATAGGCGGAACAGAAAAAAGATAATAATATAGGCTGGTTACATTTACTTTTGTTGATATTGTTGTTATAATAATCCCATGGATTTGGAAAGATTGTATTCAAAACATAAGATATCCAGTTGTCAGCCAGCCATAAGAATGATATGTCCAGTGTGCAGCTGAGAAATCAAAAGAAATAGAATAAAGTGACAATTGACCTGACAGAAGAAGTCTTGCACTGGAATTTATATTCTTGATTTGTCTAGACACTAACAAGGAATTGCAGGGTAAGTCCACATGGCATGACATGGGTTGTCTGAGGCGTGCTATTTGCAGGAATGAACAGCTGTTCTTCTGACTCAATTACATTGTGCTACCCTGGAATCAAACAGTCAAAGATAATGACAGAAAACAACTTGACAGACCAACATGTGTGATGGATAAATATGGATGTCTACATGAAGACACAGCTCAGCCTTTGAATGGTGCTGTGCAAGCTGTAGAGATTTTTACTAAATATAGTTCCGAAGGATTTGAAAAGAGACAGTGATAAATTATTTACTGTGCTTTCTTATTAAGTACTTGAAAATAGACATCCATGTTCTGTTTTCAACTCATGTAGCAACAGTAACTACAGTGTTCCAAGCATTGCTTTTCAAATTATTCAGATGCCTTAACCACCACAGACTCCCCTCTTTTTTCCCTCTTCACACAGCTTCCAAGACCGTACATCAGCTCTATAGCAAAAGGGAATTTTTTCTCATACAAATAAAAATAGTTACTGATTTTCACCCAAAATTTTATGCATACAGTTCAATATCTGAAGTACCTGAATATTTAAAAGCCATATATGACCGTACAGGGTTAACTATTTAATTTCTTGACTATTATTCTAAGAACTAGACTAAAAAATTAATCAGTTTAGTGTTATAAGTCACGAAACAGCAACACAAAAGTCAATTTTTCACAAGTTAATAATCAAAATAATGGTATTTGGTGTTTTCCAAAAAAAAATCTCCATCTGCTTGATTTCCAGATTTTTATATTTTTAGGTCTGAGATCAATAAGGGAAAGTTCATAACATGAGCTTTACAGAATTAATTACAATAAGATCAGTGACATCTCTGTCATTTCATCCTCCCAAATTATTTTTTAATCATCTGAATTTTAATGCACTCTCCAGAGATATAACTTGTGATGTTTAATGCTGAGCTATGCAGAATTACACTTGATACTTCCATTATTGTTACCCTTTCCTCACAGAAAATATTACACTTTGAAAAAAAAAAGTGTTAGTGTTGGGTACTAAGTTTCCAAGAAAATGCTCTCTGTTTTTTGGAAAGTGGCAAGTTTGAGGAGGCTGAAGGGTGCAGTCATTATTTCAGGACAAACAGAAGAAGAGATGAAAGTGATTTATTGTCTCTGGAGCGTGTTGCTGGTGCTCATAGCCTCGGATGGGCCATGCACAGTTTGCCTGTATGTTGTTTGGGAGGGGGCAGTTGTACTGGAAACCAGTGGGGCTGTGAGGTTATGTGAGGTTATCCTCTGCAAGATATGGGCTGTATTGCAGCTGTAGCTGTGTTAGCTCTTCAGTGTGGTTGGTCAGCACGTGCTTTTGCAGTGAATCTCCCAAATGTTCCTACTCAAAGCAAAGACGGTTGGTTCGTACTGTGGAGTGGTCTCCAGGCCTTGGATTTCTTTAAAGTGAACCTAAACATGCACCAGGAATGTATCTAATATTCTCCTGCTACAGTCACTCTGTCTAAGGGGCCAAACTAGGGCTAGTCTGAAACAAAACCCACTCAAAATGTGCATGAGGCTATGATGTCTGCAGCATCAGCTCTTTGGTCCATGCACATCCATCCACCTCGATGTAATTGTGCTGTTTTCCTCCTCTCACTGCTCTAAAGACCACTTGCTCTAACAGCTACCATTTCAACACTAACAGGCACATGCCTGCTAGCTGTCTCCCACAACAGCCTGGAAACTTCTAAATCTCCGTTCACTTCAAGGATTTAAGCTTGTCTGACCTCCTGCACCCCTCCAATTACTTTTCTGGGAAATAGCGACAAAAATATATCCCTAAAAATTGAGATAAAAAAGCTGATTTGAAGGACAGACAATAGATATGCGTACAAAAGCAAGAAATTAATGGCTCTATCGAAGGCACTGGGTTTGCTTCTTCACTGGCTAGCATGCTGTGAGGCTACTTACAGCTATGCAAACAGGTATAAATTGTTACCAAATCCAAATTAGAATGTCTATATGCAATTTGAACTCACTTTGTAAATGACTCCACAAAATGCTCAACAATGGAAAGTGAAATACACTATGGTTTGCCCTGCTGTCATCACACTATTTCAGGCATCCATTATTCTGGAAATTTGTAGCTCTTTTTCACAACTGTAAACCACTGAAATAGCAAAAGAAAGAGGCTTTGTATTAAAACTGGAGAGCATAGGTAAAATCTCACTAAACTCAAATAAGAATTTGAATAGGAAAACCTCTATTATTGCTGATGCTCCGAAAGAGTATTAGACCTGATTGCATAGGGTTTTTTGTACAGGATTCATAAGCTCTTTTTTTTTTAGTATTTTTTATAATGCCTACCAGTATTTTTTACTTCTTTATCTATCTGGGCACATTTCTAATCTACGTAAATATGGTTACTTTTCAAATTTGCATAAGCATGTAATTTCACAGTTCAAAGTTCCAGGACAGCAAACAGGATGCACATGCATATTATTACTATTTTAATCCTAAAATAAAAGAAAACTTTTTGAAGAGAAATCACAGGCTTCTGAAGGGTTTCCATTTCCTTTTTATCAACAGAGCTTGTACAACTCTGGAGAAGCAGAGCTCAAACTCATTTTGGAAACACTTCAAATGGATATCAGATTTTTTTATTTTCAAAACAATTTCTGAAGAATTGTTAGAAATCAGTTATTATTTCCAGCCTGTAAGTTAGATCTTAAATGCTAGGAACAGGAATTTGAAGTTATGATTCCTTCTTGAAGCTCTTCAGCAGAATTGAAACACTGCCAGATTTCATTCTGCAAGTTAATCTATGTCTTTTTCAGGTCAGAGCTCTACATATCCTTATGTGATACAGAATTTTCTTCTGAGTTTTTTAGTGAAATTCTTTACAAAACATGTTAAAAGAGTGAAGAAAACAAAACACATAAAAGAAAACCGACTTGAAAGATAATTTCCTCTGTTAATATGTAGAATACTTGTTTGTCTGAATCAGCAAAATAATTATTACCTTATATGTGGAAAACCATTCAGATGTGTCTTTCATTTTAAGAAAGGGATAACATTTGAAGTCTTCTTTATTTAGCTTCTGTTTATTCAACAACAGTGTGGAAACTGAACTAACTTTTTGCTCTGTTTTTGGAAGATCCTCATTTGCAAAAAATAAATTTCTCTAAACTCCAAAAAAATACCTAAGAGGTCCATTCTTGCAGGTCATACACAAGAGAAAGGGCTCAAGGAGTCTATAGATCTCTCTGGCTTCTACTTAGAGCCCCCAGAGAAGAGACCAAAGGCATGACTGTGCAGAAAGGTACAGTCAAAATTCCCAAAGTATTTGAAATAGGCATTTTGGCACATGCAATCTTAACTGCAAGGTGTTCTTACCAGTATGGACTCTCAAAGTTGTAGCTACCACATATTGGCTTTTCACTCTTGAAGTAAAAAGGAGAGAAAATTGGCCAATATTTTACATAACTGTGTGTTTGATTTGCTTGGTGAGGCTTTGGGAGCTACAAGGGTGGCTTCTGCCAGAACTTTCCAGAAGCTTCCCCCATGTCTGGCAGATCCAATGCCAGCCAGCTCCAAGGGGCACTCACCACTGGCCAGAGCCAAGCCCGCCGGTGACGGTGGTAGCATCTCTGGGATAACGTATTTAACAAGGGAGAAAAAACCCCTCTGCAATGGCAACTGCAGCCAGGAGAGTGGAATCAGGCTGAGGGAAGCCACTCTGCGGACACTAAGGTAAGTGTAGAAGGAATGGAAAGAGGTACTCTGAGTGCCAGAGCAGAGATTGCTCTGCAGCCTGTGGTGCAGCGCATGGTGAGGCAGCTGTGCCCATGCAGGGCCATTGGGGAAGCAGAGATCCACTCGTAGCCTCTGGAGGATCCACAGTGGAGCAGGCAGATGTCTGTGGGAAACCTGCACTGGAGCAAACTCCTGGCAGGACCTATGGGTTTGTGGATAGAGGAGCCCACACGTGTGACCCCATGGGGGACCCACACTGCAGCAGTTCATGAGGACCTGCAGCTCATGGGAAGGACTCACACTGGAGAAGTCCATGGAGAGCTGTGTTCCACAGGAAGAACCCCATGCTGGAGCAGAGAAAGGGTGTGAGGAGTCCTTTTCCTGAGGAAGAAGGATCAGCAGAGAGAACGTGTAATAAACTGATCACAATTCTCATTCTCCATCTCATGTGACTATTCTGTAACCTTTTTACTCAAAACTCAACCCCCTCCCTCTTTTAGTATTTTCTTATTTGTAACAAATTTAAAATTAAACACTGCTGATCTACTAGTGATCACATCCACTTCTCCCCTTAAAGACTCCCTGCGGATCAGTAAATGGAGCCGTTTCTTCATCTAAAAGGCTGCATTTTTGTATCTCTTAAATAATTGTGCTCACATTGCAGAGATCTGAAGACTCCTGCCACAGTCAGGGAGGAATATATGAGCACCCTGTCATACACTAATTGTTGGGCCCAGTCAGCGGGCTAGATTTGGACAGACTTCAGTTTCTATAGAAAGACCATTTCAGATCTTTCTTTCTCTAAGCAGAGGAAAATGTCTAACTTTCACCTTACATATTTGTGAGGTGCTACAAATATTTTTACAATTCAGAACTGATTTGCAAAGCACAGCTATATTTAATAAATGTCTACCATTGAGTATGGAATAATTATCGATTAAAATCCATGTTCAAAGAAAATTTTGTACTTCATATTCTTTGGTAAACTGATCTGAAAAGCACAGACATGGGAGAGTATTGAAGATCCAGCACCAACAGTTATTAAAAATTCAAATTGTAACCTGGAAGGAAAGGCCAGTCCTGAACTTACTCTGGGGTCCTATGTGCATGGAGTCTGTAATATCTCTCAAAATCTAGTAGAGAATTTATTATAAAAGATGAGCACTTTCCCCTTGGCAGTGCATGTCTTTACATCCAGTGCTGATCACATGCTATATTCATCACTACATGCAGGCACCATCATGTGCTTATATTGCTGGGGAGAGCAATTAAACGCAATGACATTTTGCTTGTGATTTGTTGGAGAGTTTTTTTGCACATTTTCTTTGCTGGCTTCTTCTATCAGTTGCTACTGTCTTCCAGTGAACATGTAATTTCCCCTTAAGGACAATATTAGACAAGTGAAATTATTTATAAGGACTGTTTGAACCTTTGTGTACAACCACAAGCTCAAATCAGGATAAATGTGGTGTGTGAGATTAAGAAAGTGCATAATGCTTAGTAAAAGTTAGTGTTCAGACATTTCATGATAAACACAGCAGAACCACCAGAGGAAATTTTGCCTAACAATAATCTGCTGCTGCTGCTTATTTATGTCTTTTTTTTAATTGGTATTTCCTTCAGGCAAAAATGAGTCAGATGATGATGAAAACATTTGCCTTGGAATCTCCTCTTAAAGCCCACAGCCTAAATGTCAGAGCAGTTATAAAAACAAATCAAAGATTCATATCTCTAGCGATGCCTAGCATCTGTTGTTTTCTTACAACTCCTGCACTGAGGGAATGCAATTAGAAGAAAAAATAATGTCCTGCCCTGGATTTTCCCAGTATGAATACAGTATTAAAAATACAATAATTTATTGCAGATTGTTGATTACAATAGTTTTTCTGGTGTTAATTTATACTTGATATATACGTATACATACACATGCATAAGGAAGTGAAAATTATTATTGGCTAGATTTTTATTATCATTAAAGCTAGTACAACAGGCTAAGTGATGTTTCAGTCAGTCTTGTGTCTGTATTACACTAGATGAAATACAAGCATGTTTGAAAACAGCATTTTTGTACATCTATGGTATTTGTGGTATCTATGGTATTCTAAATAAAATTAAGAATAAATGTGTTTGCAGAATCCATGCCTTCATAAGCTACTAGTGTACCAGAAAAAGAGGATATGCACTCAAATATGCATATTTTGGGTATGCATATATAAAATTTTCTTAAATAATTCTGTTTAAATACAGTATCAAAAACAATCTATATGTCTCTCAGGCTGTGACTAATCATATACATCTAACTATTAGCAGTATGATAAGGTTTTCTCCAAGTTTGTTAATAAACACAAAATTATTTGGGGATTTCACATTTTAATGATAATCCTATCACCTCCACTTCTGTTAATGTAAGGTGTTATTGAGTGGTTGTTGTTTTAAATGACAGTTGAACAGTTCACTAGATGGCAGAACCCATAGGTCTGTGGAGAAAAATAGTATATTTGAGAATGTTAATTGATGCAATAACGCCAATAATGGTTTTTAAAAAATGTTAAGAGTAACATTCTGCTCTCATTTTCCCAGGTGTCAGACAAGATATGCTGACTTCAGTAGATGTGATTCACGGTTACATCAGTAATAATCAAGATTGAATTGTCCCTTTATCTACCCAATTATCTGTCTATCTCCCTGTCTCTCAGTCCTCCCCCTTTCTCACTGCATAGGTAGAGAGATACAAGTGCCCCAACTAAACATTTAAAGAAACTTTTGAAATTAATTTGTAAATATTATAATACTATAAAATGTAAAATGAAGGACTGTACTTTCTTAGGAAGGATTTCATCTGACATCTCTAATTTTAAAAAGAAGAGAAATATTTTAGAAACATCATGGTTAACATGAGTATCTGTATATCCTTCACGCCTTGGTATTCATGTGCAAAGTGAAAAAACCCCCTTTTTTACAGAGTTAGAAGACGTCTCTCTTATACAAATGTAATGGTTTAGGAATGGTACTGATGCTCAGATGAAACAGAAAAACCATAAGCTGCTCCCTCCTCTGCCCACCTCTGGTGAGAGGGACAAAATGCAGAGATCCTGAGATGAGATATTAACAATTTACTGGAAACGTAAGAAAAGGAACAGTACCAGCAATACTATAAATAGCAAAAATATACAAAGAGAGGGTGATTTACATACAAAGAACTACAATGTCTGACCAGCTGGTCCCTGAGAGAAAGAACAAGATGGCCCCCCGGACCCTCCATGTGCCACTGCCACCTTTTCTTCCCAAGCACAAAAAATTTACTTAATGGAAATGAGAATCCCTCACTTCTGCCTCCTGGCAGTGATGTGCATGATATAGACCAACCATATATGTGTGCCCACACAGCTCCAGGCTCTGTGTCCTCATGGTTACTGAGAAAATTAACACTGTTAGCTGACAACAAGATACAGGGAAGACACAGATTTTCTGAACATCATGAAGGGAAATAGTGGATTAAATTACTGTTTCATTTTATTAGTGAGATCTTTAATCAAATCTCAGCCTCCACATCTGTCACATTTTGAATTTTGAATCATGACATGGAGCAGTTTGCAAGAGCACAAACCACTGGCACTTGCAATTTGGACATGAGAAAAACCAAAAGCAGCACTTTGCCCCTTTGGGTCTACCATCCACAGAAGCCTGCTAGAGCTGTTTCATGGTGAGACAGAACTGCTGAAACACCTGTGGAGGGAATGAATATCAAGTCCCCAGGGCCAACCTTCCCACATTTCTTCCCCTATGGCACTATGGTCTTTGTGAACATGGATTTAGCTGATGAATATAACCATCCTGCTGAGCATGAAATTACGGATGGATAACTTACCAAAGCCTTGGGAATGATTGGGATTTCCATAGAAGATATGTGAGCTGTAAGCTCCTAGGGTCTCAGCAAACCAGGACTACATGTTAGGTATCATCCAGTCCTTCCATATTATTTGATATCATGTTCAATGTTTTAATGTACTCTCATCCATTCACAGACCTGCAGAATAAATAGATGCTCCATGAGATCTTCAAAAATATACCCTGGTTTTTATCGATCACATGGGGTAGATGGGTACTATGTGACAGAAAAAGATCACCTGTTACAGCTGTTTGTCCTCATGTTACTGTAAGTTTGCTCAATGCACTGTGGGGTTCTTTTTAGCAGAGGTGCCTGAGTTTAGGGAAGTTTATATGTCTGTTTTTTCTAGTTTCTGTGCTTCTGGTCAGGTGAAATCTTCCAGAGAGAGAGGGACTATGCCCGCAAGACCGCTGCAGTGGGATACTTGTGGTGACAGTGAAGAAACAGATTGGTGAGAGCCAGAGATAAACACGTGAGTCAGAAGTGGGGTTGTGTCCCATCACAGCAACAAAAAAAACTTTTCAATAATGCAGATCAGAAGAAAATATTGAGTCTTTGGACAGAGGTTACCCTTGAATTGCTACCAAAGTCAGAAAACACAAGAGAGTGAGATAAAAATATGGAGACTGACTTGAGTGGTCTTTCCTTGTGCAGTAGGTAGAAAGACTGAATGGATTAGCACACCCTTGCTTTGGATCTGTTTCAAAGAAAAAAATAATTGCAAGTTATTGACTCAGTTTCTAATAATTTCAAAGAAAATCATGCCCAAAAGTACACTATTCTTAAGTTCATAGGTCAGGTTTACTGGGGAGCTATGGTATTTAGCTGATAGTTTGAAAACCCTGTATTTGAAATGTGTAATGAAAAAACATGAAATGCCTGGAGGGGATTGTGCTCGTACACAGAACTGTTTGGCAGTACATTGCCTGTGCCCAAAAACTGATGCAGTCATATTAAATGGCATTGCCATGTGTCTCTATGTACATATGTTGTGCCCTTAAGTATCTTCTTTGCCCATCTCTATTTGCCATTTGCTCTCAAAATTAAAAATGCTTGTAATGATGATTTTTAAAACATTCTATCTCTTGACAAGATGGAAAGAACTGAAGACAACTTCCAAATCTTGCATCTGAAGATGCTCCCTGGAGCAACATATTGTTGACATGTATTGCAGATAACATTTTCATCAGGAATAGCATAGGGAAATTAAGATGTTGCAAGTGTATTAAGTGGATTAAAAGTTGAATTCCAGTGGTAGAATGAAATGGCTTCTACTGTTTCACAGCATCTTTGAACAACAAAATATTCAGAGTCCAAGTGACACTTTAGAGTGAGTGGCATACATTATATGTCATCTCCCTTACCATGTATTTTTGAACTAATTTATAAGCTGGAACAATTTACTGATTTGTAACACTAAATAATTGGATATATTTACCAAATAGTGTTTACAAAACTTTGTTTTCTACCCAAGTGCTTAGTTATGTAAGAGAATAGAGAAGAGCAGGGTCTAATTCTTTATATTAATCTTTCAAAATCCATAAAAATGAGAAATGCATAATTCATATGGTGTCAGTTGGGGATTTTTTATATGAAATGTGCTAGTTTCTTTCTGCTTTTGGCTGAAAAAGAAAACAAAGAAGCTCTTGCCAGTTTGCCATTAAACTAAGATTAGATGTTTGCTTTGGGCAATTGTTAAAAACAAACCAAACAAAATCCAAACTGGTCAGCTCTGGCCTGCCCCAGCAGTTTTTACACAAGCTTACTTTCTGCAAAGGGATAGAGCAAGTAACCTGATAATGACACTAAGAAGAAAAGAAGCTTCCAGAGAAACAACATGGAGCTGTTGGGAGGAGTAGGCATTTTTTTCCAGAGCTGTGTAGATCTGCTTTGGAAAGGGCCCATCTCATAGAATCACAGAATACCCTGGGTTGAAAGGGATCCAAAAGTATCATCAGACTCCAACTCCTGAGGAAAGGTACTGGTATTTCAAGTGTCACATGAAATAAAAATTAAAGATATACATCTAAGGAGTCATTAGTTGGACTTGGCCACCAAAGGCTTGCATAGATCAAATGAAGAGCACCCAGATGCACACTGGTTTGGTCTCAAGACATCTGCTCTGCTTCTCTTACTTGTGCTTGTCCCTACCACCTGAGGAAGTGACTATCATTACTTAAATGTGTAGTTGTCTTGCTGTTTCTGTTCACAGTCAGTGAATGCCTGCCTTACACACTGATTATAGCTGTTCATTTGCAGAATCCCAAAAGTGGCTGCTGAACTTCATGGTACTAACTGATATAAATACCTGTTTCACAGTATACCTGACCAATACCATCAGCATCAGTGCTGTGACCTTTGCAGACGGGACAGCAACAATTTACCTATGGAGGGAATCTTAAGACTTTTTGGATCAGAGTACTGAGAGGTGTCCATCTATCATATGGAATGGGTTTTGGTGCCTGAATACATCTAAGATGCTCCTGTCTGGACTTTTTTTTTCCACTGTATAGGAACAGCTCCGGTAGTATCTAGAAATAATTTTAAATAGTCTTCAAATACTCCTGGCGGGTCTTGAATGACTGCAGAGAGCCAGTGCAAATGCAGCATACATTTAGCAAGAGTAGAAAAAAAAATCAGCAAATATTGTTAAGACTGTTCTGCAGTTGCTGGAAAAGTCTTCTCCTAATAACTAAGGATGCATTTAGTTTCAGTACCAGTTTCACACATCCACAACCTTGAAAGTACAGGAAGAATTTCTTGATATTATTAATAAATTCATATTACTTTTGATACTTAAAATATTAGTGATTTGACCTTACACAAAACTTTCCTTGCATTCTCTATATTAATTGAACAGAAGTTGTTAGCCCCCGCTATCAGTTTGCACTGTTGCATAAAACCTTATCACGGATCTTGTGTGTGTTTGCAATAACTACATCAAGCAGAAAAAATATCTGCCTGCCATATTCCCCATTTAGTTGGGCAGTTACTGTATCTCAGCATTGCTGAAGACCCTAGAAGCATTTTCAACAGGGAATGCTGATGGAGGCCAAAGTGCAAATTTTCCCACCGTCTCAGGGCTGCTGTTCTCAGGGCACATGGAAACTTGTCTTTATAGCAAATGAAGGAGAAAGTAATAAAATGGATAGCATTTTTCTGAACTTGTGACCCTCTTGGGCAAGGGATTTCCCTGTGTGGTTTTATATGTATATGTGTGTGTGTGTGTCATTGATGTCAATAGCTCCTCGGTGCTGAATGGCATTTGATTGATTATAGCAATTAGCAATCACTTTGCATCAATCACTGGATACTAATGTTGCTATAACCCCAAAGTATAGCAAATGTTAGTAGTAATCAAATTGTACATCTCATACTATTTAAGTTCTTTTTGGCCACTATCCAAAATACACTGTGGCTCTTCTGGGAAGCGAGATGGGAAAGCAGACCCAAACAGCAATTCAGAAGTGACCCAGTTAGTTCACCCTTCCTCAAGTGTATAATACATTCAAGACTACACTGAGAATATATAATGGGACCCATTTTCTTCAGGAAAAAAGTCAAAAAAATAAGAGAGCACCAAGATGACCTGCAAAGTGATTTTTTTCCCTGAAAAACTGGCCATAACATTGCCAGATACATACTTGAAAGAACTGACTTTGGAATTGATAAAGGAATTTGATATAATGCACACTTTTGCCAGGTCCTATGGAATTACACAACTAAATTACATTAATTAGAGCAGTTACAATACATGATGGTATATATTGGAATAAGAGAGCTACTAGTCTACCTGGACAGTTAGGACAGATCTGTTCAAATCCTTGCATTGTTTCTCTGCTACGTATTTGCTTAGCTTCTGTTCATGGGGAGAAGTTCAGACACTAGTAAAAAATTTACAACATGCACCTCGTTCCTCTTGGATAAACCTTAGGAAAAAAATCATCCAGGCCTATGCCCAATCTCCTAGTTTGAGCTGCAAGCAACAACATTGTTGGACTTTACAGCAGTGTGACATTATGTGGTTCATATTTGGGTTTACTCTGATAAATTTTCATGAAATACATCTACAGAGAGTTTCCCTGATGAACATAAGGTGTATAATTCATTTTTTTATGTTTGGGTAATTTTTATTTATCTATTTGGTGACATTTTCATGAGGAATTTTTTCCTGGCATATTGAAATTTTCCAATATAATGAAAAATATATAAATAGAAAAATATGAAGCCAATTTCTTTATAGATAGTATGGATGTTTCCCCTTCTGTCCCTGGAGGTCATCCATAAAGGTTTACCTAAAAGTAGAAATTTCCTTTAAGACTTATAGTAAACTGTGTTTGGAAGCAAACAGAATACTTCAAATTAATTTCAAGTTTTCTCAAGAGAGGGATTTGGAGAAAGGATATGTGTCAAGAGTAAAACCAAGGATATTTCAGGAATTTGCTGGAGTTCTGTTCATGCTCATTGCTCCATGGTTATACTAGCAAATGCAAGTTAAACACATAAATAAATATACAGACAAAAAGACATTGAGATTTTAATGTTTACTCTTCCTTGTACAACAGAATATTTTTTTCAAAATTTCTAGAATGTATATTCCACTTGAACAGAGTGGGTTTTTTGTTTAAAGTAGTATGTGGAAGCAGGGTACTCCAGAGAGAGGTGCTTTGCTCACTATAAACAAGTAGGAAGATCAATTCCAATTCAAAACTGGAATAGGTTACCATACAAGATGTTGCTTTTTTTCCACTTGCAACTGCAAGAAAGTGTAACTGCTCAAATTAACTAAATATTGAAAAATTATATTGGAAAAGTCTACACATAGTTGTAGGGGAAAGTGGTAAATGGTATCTGCAGACATGATACAGGAATAAGAAACAGAAGGTTTAGTTTTTATAAGAATGAAAAAGAACTGAGGATCTGCACTTTCTGTAGCATTGGTAATCCATGCTGTAAGAAAAAAATGCAGGTACAGAGATGCTGATGTACAGAATTCTGGGACTAGCTATTGGCAAAATTGCTCTCTGCATGTCAATCTTGAGTTTGGTTTAAACACTGACAGTCAGAGAGGCAGGGAGGCAACTGAAGAGCTAAAGACACAATAAATTGTTCCTGGTTTGTGTTAGATAAATTTAAAACACTTTCACAAGGAAGGCTTCACTTGAGACTTTTTGAGGGTTGGTGCTTAGGAAGGCAGAAGCCTTTGTAAAGAAAATCTGCACAAAGATCGAGTGGTTTTGATGCAATGCTGAAATTCAATACAGGAAACAGCCAAAGGCAAAAATGGCAGCCTGAAGCCCTGCATCCAGTTCTGACTTTGACAGACGTCCCACTAAGTGTCTTTATGCCAGCGTGAGATGTTTATTGTGATTTCACCAAATTAACACAAAGCCCATCAATTTTACTTTCAGAGTTCCAGCAAGGTGCTTAAATGTTACCATTTAGATGCAATTTTAGTTATGCTGTGCTTCAACTGTGTGAACACGGGAGTATAAAGGTGTGAAAATAAAAGGCTCCTTGAAGGTCTGTCTTTCCCTGTTTATTCTGTACTTCCTGCACTGGTCAGCTGAGCTGACCCCAGCAGGTGAGGCTGTAATTCATTGCAGATGAAAGCTAGCAGCATAACCTGTATGAATTAGCACCAAACAAAAGCAGTAAGAGCTCGCCACCTTAGCCAGCTTCCCTGAAGCACCATGGAGATGTGTGAGTTCATACCACCAGTGCAAGCCTTCTGTCCTGCCATTCTCAGTCTCCTGCTGCCCTTCTCTCTGTTCTTCATTCACTGTGCTAACAACACCTCTCATATCTGCAGAAAAAGGAAAAGAACTGCCTATGGCTTCAATACCCACGTGAGGTGTAAAAGTTTGGACTGGGCTAAGCACTAGAACGTGGCAGGGCTTTGTGCCCTGGCAGAAGTTGTCCCTCTGTGGTCCCCACGAGAAGAGCAAGGCTCTGTGGCTGATCTCTGCTGCCCTGTGGGCAGCACATAGCTGGGAAACACCTCGGGTACCTTTCTCTTCCTGGCCAGCAATGGGATTTGCTGCCTGGGGTCTCAAATGTCAAAATCTGACTTGGATGAGAAATCCTTTCCAGAACAATGCCTCAAAGGATTGCAAAGCTATTCAGGCAGTGGAGAAGTGCCTACAGTTATTCTCTGGCCTTTTACTTATAAATGCTGCCAGAGGAAACATGGAATAGAGGATTCTTCCAGCTTAGCTGAAAAAATAAAGAAGTTATACAAAAAAGTTAGTTAGGGACAACAGAAAGGCTTTGGATTTATCCAGGTTCTAGAATTTTGTTTTTCAAAATGGGGAAGGAGGAGAAGGGGAGACAAACTTCCTGGATCCTATCCATACTTTAAAAATTTTCTTTAAACATGTTTCTAAGTGAAAAAAAAATGTAGTAAGTGAAAGTATTTTATTAATAAAGATGTTAGAAAAAATAATTCTAAAATTTTCTGCTCTTTTTGACTGTTGATATTGATTAGATTCAGTTTCAACTAAGAATAATATTGTTTTTCACTTTTGCAAAATGATTTAGTGGTGAACATTTTTTTCTCAAGGGTATTGAGCACAACATGTTTAAATACTTGTTAATGTAAATTTGAATTTAATAAACACTGATTTTATTCATATTTTATAGATGCTTATTTATGTTGATTTTATTTGTAAGTTGGTTAGATTTATTTCCAAAGTTTTCACAATTTGTGTTTTCTCTATTACTCTCCACTTTTGGTACATCTGCTTCCTGTCTTTATTGACTGAATTTGAAAATAAAGATAATTGAAATGTCAGAATTTCAGAATTTTAGGCCTGTATTTTTGCCTTCTTGTTTTCTGTCTGAATTCTCTCCCTCAGAATTAATTTTCAATTTCATGTAGTGCATAATCAGGTGATTAATAATCCCAGTGCCAACCATTGGCCCTGTACATCTTCTATTTGGAAAAAAAAAAATTAAGGAAAGTAGTAATGCTTGTGGTGTTGTAATTAAAGGTTGTAACTTTGTAACTCTCCATAATGTAGATTCTGAATTTTACATTTTTGTTTTTACAAAATATTGCTGCTGCACAAGACATGGCATGAAGTCAAAGAAAACCTGTCAGGAAAAGATCAGGTTTTTTTCAAGGTTGTGATGGAAGGATACACATGGTAAGCTTTATTAGCCAGGCAAATCCTTAACTAGCCATGCTTTGCTGGGGCTGATGTTACTCAAATCCCATATTTCAGCTCAGCTGCAGAGACTTAGTGACAGCTTTCCACCTTTTCTTTCTTTTTTTTTTTTGTTTTTGGTATTTTTAAAGCACAGAAGAAATTAAGCTTTCAGCTGTTCTGTAACATGAGAAAGAAGATTCTTTTTTTTTTTTAAAGACGCTTTTCTTGAATTATTTTCTCGTTACTTTTAACATGAAGAGGAATCACAAATGCATTCTAATGGATAACTGTTGAGATTCAGCTGTTGTATATTAGCATTTATCTGAATGGCAAAATACCAACTGCTTGTGCAGCTGTCCCAGAAAATATTGCTGTCTATCAGAACCTTTCTGGAGGTTGGGGTTTTGTGTGAAAAATAAATATATATGTTTTGTACATTAAGCTATGTAGAATATAAAGTCTGAAATCTTAGATAATACATAGGTAAACTTTTGCGTTTGTAAGTCATTTGTGAGGAGGAAAATTGTCCTTATATTAATTATAAAATTGCCTAAACATTCTCAGTCACTCTTTCCTGAAAAGGCCTGGAAGACTTTCAAATTTTTCATGGGATTCTGCTGACATCAAGATGAATGGTATTTCTGTATGGAGATACAAAGTTGTGGTCAAAGAATCACCAAAATTATTCCTGGAGAAGTAAATAGCCAATGACTGCAATACAGATATCTGCTCTGAGTCCAGAAAAAGACTTTTTCTTTTGTATCATAGTACGTGAAAGGAAAGCTTCACAGGAGATTTAAGCATTTGCTGCTGCTAAAATGGTCTTACTGCTAATTTTCTTGTTTTAATGGTGAACATAATATTGCCTTTCCAAATATGATGGCAGGTAAGCTGGTCCCTCTAGTCTCTCTGTATTTAATTACTCCTCAGTTCCACACCCAAACCCAGCTTCCACTCTGATTTTTCAGAATAATTTCCTTGCAGTCACCCTGGGAAAACCAACATGACATTCTTTAAAATCTCTTCTTTATGAGTGTTCTGCACTGCACAGGTGACATGAGAGTCCTGATCTACCTCCAGCATCACCTGACTGACACAGAGATTGGATTTAGCTGGCAGTAAATTGACATACACCTGGTGTTGCCACCACTTTACCTTCTTAGCTTCATATCCTTGGTGTAAGTTGCTACACTTTACACACTAAAAGAAACACAAAGGATGAATGTAAGTAGTTTATACAACCTAAATTTTCACCTTTTGAAAATCTAACTTCTCAACTCTTGAAATTATTTTAAATAGCTTTGTGGTATCATCCACTTTACTCCCAGTGTTATACACTATTATTTACATTCTATCTGTCTGCCTGTCTGTGTATCTCAGGTCAGTAAAAGTGAAAAGCAGAAAGCCTCCTGTTTGTGTTATGTAACTGTCTTCTTCTGGCAGCTGGCTCCAATGTGCACCTCTGTGAATGTTGCCATGGAGACTCCAATTTAGGAGCAACTGGATTTCAGAGTTTCTAGCCTAGCAAAATGTGACAAAACAAATACAGAAATTAAAGTGGTGCCTGTCCTTCAGATAGGAGTCAGGCAGGTCTGCTTGACCAGGCTGGAAGTGGGGCTGAAGGGGGAAGGATGTTGCTTGCACAAGTGATTAATTAATGCATTACAGTCTTTGTAATTCTCCTCTATAATTTTGCTTTTCTCCCCAGCTGTTTTATGAAACAGAATTAATGTTAAATGATAGCTCTTTCTGACTAAATTACTGCAGTAGCATCCAATGTACACAGTTTCTACCTTTCCCCTGAAAGTGAGCCCAGTATGTGCTCTGCCCTCGGGATGATGATTCACTAATGCACTGGTTTGTACATCTGACTTTATAGGTATTTTTCTCCTGGTGGTGCCCAAAAATATTTGCTTATTTTTAGTTCTGTGATTCCATGTTGTTTCTAGGCTGTCTCTCACAGAAGACTTTGACAAAAGTTACTGACTACAAGGACACAAGAAAAAAAAGGCAGTGAGAAATAACTTACTAGCATATTAACAGAGGGAGACAGCACTTACAGTTTTTATTCTAGCTAGGGGTAAACAGTGCCCTAAGGGTAAATAACTTATGCCAGAAATCATAATAACCTTTGCCTCAGCTTTTCACAAGACATATTTTATAGGCAAGACTTGTTTGACAATATTCTTCGTGGGATTTTTAAACATTTATTTGAAGAGGTGTAACTGTAAATTTTCCATGTTTTGGTTTTTATTATTTTGCTTTGCAACTCAATATCCTAGTGAGTTTTGTTCCATTTGGTAGAATGATTGACAGAGTTTTAGATTAACGACTGCTGTCTTCTTGAGCACTGCTATGAAAGAAAAGATGAGACTGGAATTTAGTTTAAAAAAATGTAAGTAACAGAAAAGTTGGGGTTTTTCCACTGATATTATTTTGCTGGTGTTGACCTTACTCCACATTTTTTATGTAGGTCTAACTTTGCTTTGACAAAGTCCACTCAAAGAAAGAAGGGTGGTTCATTTTGCTGACAAAAAGTAATGATTTTGCTACTCCATTACTTGTTCGAAAAAAATAGGTGCAGGTGGAAAAGGTATGTTGTGGTCAATCAGTTCTGTGTTGCACCTTCAGGGAACAAATGCTCTTTAAACCTTTAATTGAGAATATAGTCAATATGAAAGACCACTGTACAGAGGGAGCTAGGAATTTAAAGCTTTCTCAGAACAGGGTCTATTGAGGCTGCCACCACATGACCAAGAAACCTGGGTGACTAAGAGCTCCTTGAGTGGCAGGGTTGCATCTATCACTCTTTGAGAAGTAGGGAGCAGGAATAGGCAGCAAGTGATCTTCGGCAACCCAGGCCTACAGAAAGGTCTTAATTCAAGACTCCATCTCAGATCTTAAAAATTACAAGCTGCCTCTTCCACCTTAGAGATTCTTGAGGCTTCTCGAAGCTGAAATTGTGTCCCAAAGAGCCTCTCCTCCCTTTGTGGCTTCCTCTCTCTGTATCATACAGAGATACTGTGCTCTTCTGTGCCATTATGCCTTGTGGTCTTCCCACAAGACTGCCCTGAAGTAGCAGTGGCCACCAGAGCACGCGAGTGACACAAAACCAAACAGGTCCATGCAAAGCACTGCGGTGTAACTGCATTTGAGGATGCATATGTTCCCATAAGAGCAATGTTCAAAGTAAGAGCAGAGGGTGAATGTCTTAGCAACCTACCTCACCAGGATTCATCTCGCATCAGTCCTCTGCTCTAAATCAGCAAATGCTCTTTTATTCCAGCAAAATAGTTTAGATGATGGTTCACGTTCCCTAGGTAAATGGTAAATAGGTTTGCTTTGACAGGAATGAAAGGCTAAAGGTATTCAGTATTCTGTGCACAGTCAGGCAGGACCTAGAAAGGTGAAATATAAAGGAAAGCAAGGAAGCACTCCTGTAACTTCCTTGATTGCCTTTATCAGCAATACTGTAAAAATTTTTCTTCCATTGCCTACCAGGGCAGCTTATAGTTTGAGACTTGAAAAACATGAAGAAGTAACTCAGCAGTTCATTGACTACTAACTGTGGGTAAATTCTAGAGAATTATGGCAAATTCTGTATATGTCCCCATTGCCATAACTTACTATGAAAGAAGTTCATAGGCACAGTAACGCTTGTCTAGAAATTTGAAGATACAATAGTTGATAATGTACTGGTATGTAATTTATATTTTGCTAGCTGAAGTATTCTGTGGCTTCCTGAAGTCTTCGTTACCTGAATAGAATTAAGAAAATCTAAGTTTGTGTTAACTCAGAGTTTACCACACAGTTATTTTTCTAATAACATGTTTTGCACCTTTTCAACTGCTTAAAAATGTGCTATTTAAGAACTGAACATGCATGTTAGATTAGGTGATGATATCTGTTCAAAACTTCAAGGAGATATCGAAGTTCCTCTGTATTTTGTATTTCCTTTGTTCTACCAGTTGGGAGGTGTTCTTAAGTTTTGTTCTCATTGAAGCTTAGAGAAGCCTGTTATCAGTTATTTGTACCCTGTCATCGGACCGTTAGCGGGTACCAGCAGACTTTGTTCCACAAGAAGAAAATCTTCCCTGCTGTCTCAACAGAACTGGCTCCTTGCATCTGTGCCACCAGACCATGGTAGAAGAGAAACAAACGAGGCAAAGCATATGCCAGACCTCATGGATCTTGGCTTCTTCTCATCCCTCCTCAAACAGTGAAATATCAAGCCAATCTTTAACTTCTGTACCCTTCAGTGGCCTCAGCCTTGCACAAAATCTAGGAGGCTTAAAAACTCTTCTTATAAAACTTCATGTATATTTCCAATACTATACATGTTTTTGAGAGAAAACAGTGATTAAACATAGCACTAGTTGAGATAATGGCCAGAAGAGAGTCTACAGTAAAAACATAAGATCATATATGCTTCACAACACAGGAAAGCACAAATTCCCTCTGCGTAGTCTAGGAAAGTATGAGGCTGGCAAATCATTGCAATGGAAGCACACAGCTCTTGAATGAAATTGTTACATGTATTTAAAACCATATTTGCAGACCTTCCTCCTAGCCACTCATATATTTAGCTTGGTCTCTCCCACTAAGCATTCATATTTAATTTGCTCCTTTTTCCAAGAATATTTTCAACCCTTTCACCACTAACTTAAAGAGTATAAATGATCCTTGTCATCAAAAGAAGTAGAAAAGCACATGAGAGGGGAAAATAATGTTTGAGACAACTAAGACCAAAGACAAAACCTAAGAAAACAGTGTTTTTGAATATGAATAAACTTTTTTTTTCTGAAAATGATATCAGAAATCAAATTAATACTTTCATAATGACATAAACAAACAGATGTAGAAAAATGTTATCAGCGATTCAGAGCAACTGAGTTTAAAACAGATTGCAGGAACATGTAAATGGGTACATGCATTAGGCAATATCTGTGTTTACTTAATCATGTGCAGACCACTCAAATGATAATAATAATTCTAGTTGTTTATAGGTAATCAGAGCAAAACCTAAGAAACACACATGAATTTGATAGAAAAAAAGTTTGTATAATGCTTTAGAAATATTCATTGAAATCATATGCAGTTAAATGTTATAAATTGGATTACAAGATGGTACAAGAATCCTTCAAAGACAGCTAGAAATTTAAATATACAGAATATATACAGCACAGTTTTTGGACAATTCACTATTCTCATTAATTGATATAATCAATATAATGTTTTTAGAATGCATCTTAATGTTTGGCTATAAACAACATGTTTATTTTTTATGTCAATTACAAGGCCAGGATCTATCAAAACCATGCAGCTCCTGATTGATTGATGCAATTTGTAGGAAAAATAACATTTTTTCTCCTTAGGCTTTAATATCCAAATCAGGATGCTTATGGAGGTTTGAGAAAGTAAACACAGAATAATGGGGGACAATGAAAGTACATCCAGACTAAGTTTAGATTGTATTTCAATAGTCACAAGATGCTGTTTCTGTATTTTGGGTTTTTTCCTGTTCTTTCTCTTTAATCCAGTAACTCTTTCTCAATCTGCAATTCTTTAAAAGTATTCAACAATTTCTACATAGATTTCTTGTTCAAGTCAACAGTAAAAAAAAAAATTGTATGGAAAAACTTGTTTTGTCAGGTCTTTTCATAAATAGCAAAGAAATTTTACTGTAATTAAGGAGAAACATATGAAAAATTGCAGAAAATAGTTTGGAATAAAGGTATTTAACAGGAACTTGGTGGAAGAAAGGAAAAATCAGTAACAGCAAAATGAGTACAGGGAATGTGAAGTGTTGGGAAGAAGCAAAAGAAAGACTATAAATAAATGGGAACAAAATGGTTTGGGGAAACTGAAAAGGAAACAAAGGCATCAGGAGTATGTTTTCTGGCAGGATCCATGAGTTCAAACGTATTATGGACGTAATAAAACCTACAATTATTATGTCGTAATTATAAGACAGATGGAACAAAATTTGTAATAACGATTAAAAGGAAAACTAATTTAATCAATACTTTAGTATGTTGAGAGAGTAAGAATTTATGTTTTTATCTGGTAAAGATGAGGAATTCGATCACTTAGTGTGATTCATCAAAACCGAGATGTTTTCTGGGATGCATGAATATGTTTGAAGTTCTTACATGTCTTTGTTTTACAAGGCAAATTGAGATTTTTGAAAAGTAACAATTTTCATGGTTTAGGACCAGCACTCCCACTGTCCTCTGTTGAGAAAGACAAAAGGCAGAGATTATGGAGAGAGACAAGAAAAAATTTACTGGAAACAGCCATGAGATATGAAACTGAACAGCAACAATATTAATAACAAAAGTATACAAGAAGAGGGTGATTTACATGCAGAAATTGCTCACTGCTTGACCTGACCTGGTGTGGTCCCCAGACAATGAACAATGGTGCCTGGACCCTCCATGCCCATGTTTTTTTCCCAGCTGGTGACCACAATTGTTCTGTGGGAAAGGAACACCTGCACTTCTAGGAAGCAAGAGAGAGTCCCTTTACCTCACCCCTGGCCATGGTGGAAAATATTACGGAATAACACAACATCTTGGCCACGCCCATACAGCTCCAGGCTCTGCCCCCTCATGCCTACCGTGAAAAATTCACGCTGTCCTTGGCTGAAATCAGGACAATTATGAAATATTTAGCTCAGTAACTCTTAAAATTTTGTTTAGAATTGCAGAGAGCAGAAAGAGGGGAAGAAGACAGGAAGGGAAAGAAGTGGTCACCACAATTCCTAGTAGGCTGAAAATTTTCTTCCCCTTGGTTATAAATTGGTTATTATGGTAGCAATACCAGGTGGATTAACCAAGAAGCTGATGAACAATAATATTAATAAAGGACATGAAAGGACAGAAACACTTATTACATCAACACCATTCTGTTTAGTGCATTTAGCTTATTGCTCCATGATATCTTAATTTTTAAAAAAATCACATACAAGACTGTGAAAGACCAGCAAAATTTCAGCAAATGGATTAATAGGTAAATAGGTCAACTATTAATAGGCCAACTGATAGTTGATTAATAGGTCAACTGATTTCTCAAAGTGGGGAAACACACTGAACTGAACTAGGAGTGGCTAGCAGTGACAGAAGAACAAAAATTGAGCAATGCTGATTTCAAAATGAATGGGATAAAAGATACATCTCTGAATTCAGCATTGTTCAAAGAGATACTAAAATACAAAAACCACTTCCTGTACTTCGAAAAGCTGGAATTGAAAATAATGAAATGGAAAAAGGAAATGGTGCATGAAACAGCCATAAGAACACTCTAAGGGCTGAAGAAATGTAGGTTTATGTGTTCTACCTAATTATAATACTAAAATTAAGACCAGGAGTTGATTTGATCATGCTATATACTTAGCTTTACTGAATAAGGCATTTATCCTTCAGTGTTTAAAGACAAAAACAGAGATGGCTGTGATTTATTGAAACATGATGAAAATGGTTTAGCATTATTTTCCTTATGACTGAATAGGAATAAGCATCAGAACATGTGAGATAGGTTTTCTGTCTTTGATTGTCTTCAGCTTAGACTCTTAGCCCTTCTAAACACATCAGTTTGTGCTCTCGGTGAAGGAAAAAAACTCTGGAATTTGATGCTATGAAATGCATTAGACTAGTTCTGACAAAGATTTTTGGTCTTAGAATATGAATTTGAGAGCTTAGTAAATACAGGAAAATACAGAAATAATATCCCCATTGCTAATCAGAGCAGCATAACAGGGAACATGAGACTGCAGTTCAGGCCCAATGAGCCCAATCATGTCCAAAGTCTTGCAGTTAAAATACAACATACAATGTAATTGTCCTGTTCCTGGGAAAGTCAGAAGTTTAATGGCAGCCTTTTTTGCATATATTAAACTGGAGAACTGAAACAGTGTCCCAGCTTCAAGGTTTCAGTACATGCCAAATTGCTATCCATGCCAGTATCAGATGCAGGGTGATCACATGCCCTGAGCAGCCTCAGGTCCCCATGGCTCCCACCTTCAATAGGAGCAGGAAGAAAGCTGCAACATTAGCAGAAATCTAGATTATCATGGATCAAGGTAGCAGGGGGTGCTGCAAAGCATGCCTGAGCTCAAAGCTAGTTGGGAGGTTCTGGTTCCAAATCAATTTCCTTACCAGGGTGCAACCATAGCTTTGCTATCAAACCCTGCTACACCTGTCAGTATCTTTTACTGTAGCTTGGTTATCTGCTATTGGTGTTGGTCTTCACAAGAAAAATATGGAAGCTGATGCATCTCAGTACTTGAGGCAGCACTGAAATCTGTTGATGTGCTCCACAAACCCCCATGGAAATATATCCCTGGAGCCTGCATTGCAGAACACCTGGTACACATTCTGCACAGTATGTATTTTAACAGTTTTAATTTGAAAGATTATTTTCAGTCCTACTTTACATATTTCACTTATGATCATAAACTTTCATCAGCATTTAGTAACAGGATGTCAAGGCAATATGGCATATGCTTTCTAATTGGTATCACAGTCTTGCATTGAAGTGGAATCTACTTTAGAGACATCTGCCTACTTAGTGTGTTATAAACAGAATATATCCATTTCCCTTCTGCTTGAAGGATTACATAAGTACTTTTTGCTGGTATATTTAAAGAGCTTAAAATCAATCCTGTAGCTGGATGTTTTAAAAATACCAACACAGGAATAACTTCCCCCACTTAAACCAGACACTATTATTAAATCTTATTTATTGTTCCTCAGGTTGCATTCATGATCGGTCTGCACAAAAAGCAAAAAATGTTATTCACCTTGTCTACTTCTAAGTCTAGACTTTTGTTTTGCCTACTGTAGCAACATAAGACAATGACCATTAAAGGTGATTATTCAAATCAGGTTTATTTCTAAGAATCTGACACATATTTCTTACCCTTGCTAGTGTGAGCTACCAAATCACAATTAAAATCAGGAGTTAAACTGAAAAGTGACATTCCACATGCAGGACCTTAAATTACCTGCCAGGTTATGTCAATACAGTCATAAAGTGCTTGAGTCAAGGAGTGGACTGAAGTCTACTGAAGTGGCAATGTCTATCACCTCTCCATTCATCTGCACTGACAGCAATATGTCAGTGGTCCAAAAGCTTGGACAGAGTGTTGTTTTACATGACTCTCTCTTGCTTTGTGTGACCTAAGGTGCTTTAGGAAAGACCCTGCTTGGTGACTCATCTGGACCAGATGATATTACCAGAAGACAAACAAGTTTTTTTGCTGGGAGGGCAGCGTGTCTAGGAGAGGACAGTAGTTGTCCCAACCACACCATGACCCGATGGTGCTATCAGCTCAGATGTTCTGCTGCATGACCCAAACCTGGATTACATAATTACAACCTGGCACTGAGTATTCTGATCATGAGTCTCTGAGCTCAAGCTTAGTCAAAAGCTTCAGATATCAAATAGCAACCCCTATATCTTGTATGTACTCTTGGGAAACGTGTGTGCTCCTGGCATTTAAGTAGAGGGCTTGATTTCCAGAGATGTCAATCATTAATTGATTTCAGTGATGCCCACTGAGGAGCTGGTACTTAGAATTTTTTAAAATAAAGACATTAGAATTCAAGGGGCTAAATATTAATTTAATAGTTTAACTATAGACAGAAAATATTTGACTGTTTCTTCTTTCATTCTTCCTAATATTAAGGAAAGTAATTTTTTCTCATTATAGAAATAATTTTAGCAACATACCATTAAGATTCAGTCAAGAAATTTGTACTCCCATTGTCAGGCATTTAAGTTATACTTACAGTGCAGTACTCTATAGAGAAAAGTGATAATCTCTTGAGAACCTGTGCTGAGACCTGAAAATATTATGTACTTCATTATTCAGCATTTTTTTGTGAATTTTGTATCCTTCTTCTGATATGTAGCCTGCCTGTATTCATTATTACTAACACAAAGGGTTCCACAGGTCACTGCAGGCGGAAGGATTTTCACAGGTCGTTCATTAAAAGGATCAGATGTTTCATCATTAAGTTTTAACATCACTGTAGTTCTCTGTGTTTATACTCGCAAACTCTTTTCTTCTGCCATGCAAATTCTTTCATGTATTTTAACATCTTGACTCAATCAAGGTAAGCTTCTTGTGAAAAATGTGCATGTACATTTGCAAGTTTATAATGAGTTTGCTACTAATGTAAGAAAAAAGCCTTTAGCTTTTTAATCAAAGAACTTTCATATGGGGGCAAATCCTGAACTTCCCAGTCCTGTAAGTATTCCTCTTACTCTACATTGAACTGATCCTATTTGTAAAAATAAAGCTATTTCAAGGGGACAGAAAGTTTTCTTTAAACATTTTAAACCTTCAGTAATTTTCCTATTTTGCAATTACTTTGTTTCTTTTTCATTTTTAAAACATTTGCTAATGCTGTGAGTAACATGAAATCACGATTAGAGCTCTAAATGAGTGCTTTTTTTCAAAGAACATTGCAAACAACTAAAATTAGCACTGCCTAAGTCTGGAAAGAGATCTTCAAATTATTTATCCAACAAACTGGAATTTATCTCTTTGAGAACATTCAGTTTCCACTTACCTTGTTTCCAACACAAAGAATTCTGAATGAAAATTTAAAAAAAATCACTGGCAAGCTGGTGCTGAAGAAACTATGACATTTGAAAAACAAAAATACCCTTTCAATTTTACTTAAGAAGTCATTGCTACTAGGGAAAACCTTGCTGCCAAGGTAAATTTAGAACCAACACTTAATATTTTCTGTTCTTCAATAAAAGTATGAACACTGAACACTTGGAGCCTACTGTACTGTCAAACAATCCAAGACAAACTATGCAGTACATTGCTGTTTCCTAAATGCTAGCCTGTAGGAGACAGAAGAACTATTTCAAATCTTCTTTGAAACTATCAACTCCTCTGACAAACAAGATTTTGAAAAAGGGTTTTGAAGTGGTTGTACTTTTTCTCTCAGAAAGTCAAATTTCGCTCAACAGAAAAGAGAAAGCATAGAGAGCTTAATATAGCTTCTGTATAAATACAATCAATAACAGCATAATTGCAGTTATACAGATAAAGATTAAGAAAGTAAATTTTTTTTTCAGATCTGTCATATTTGAATGGATGAAAAGGCTCTAGCTAGACCAGCATTTTAGAAAGGAAAAATTCCATTAGGAAATTGGAAAAGTTCCAAGGTTTTGTGTGATGATATGGAAGTGGCATATTGCAAACCAACTCTGTTGGTTTTAAATCTAGAGAAAGATGGGAAGCGGTAAAAGAAGTGGAAATTCAGACATTTTATTGAAAACTACATATCTTCTTATACTACTTTAAAAGGCAGAAGGAACTTTAGAGGTTAACAGAGATGTACCAAAGATTCTTGCCTAGTTTTTGGCATACAGTGTTTCTATCTTAATTTACAAAAATACCTGATTACAGATTTTTATTCCAGACGCATATGACAGACTGACCTGCATAAATCTCTCATCTTATTCTAAATATTTAAAAATGGATATGATTGGAAAGGTCTACTGTGTCAATGGGAATTAGACTATTAATGATATAAGGGGATGCATTTTATACAGCTCATTATGAATTTGAATATTTAAAAAATTAGAATGTTTTAAAACGCTTTCTACCCATAATGATAACGAATATTAAGTATGAATAGAAAAATATTCATGCATAATACTTGCTCTTTATTAACCTCAGTCCCTGAGCGTTTCAGTTTTAATATTAAATTATTGTGTGTCCTTTTTTTCTAAATCTAATGTCATGACACGAAGATATTCTGATATTAGCATTACTGAAGGAAATACCTGTTGAATTCATCTTTTTAAAATTATGTCATTCAGACTTTGTGATAAATAAAACACTGTTGTAGATTGCAGATTTTCAGAATATGGATTCTGAAAGTGAATCACATGGTAGCTTTTCATGTGGTTTTAATGACCATTTTGGCAAAAAGCGAGACAATCAACATCTTTAAACAGTGTCTCTCTGAGACATCTGCACAGTCCAAATCTAATTTTAATTTTTTCTTCCTAAATTTGGAAGAAAATACAGAATAACTTTGTCTGGCTTGATACTCAGATCGCTTTCAGGATCATAAGAACCTTAATGTGTTCTGCCAGCTGTGAGTCACACCCTAGATTTTAACAAGAGTGACCCAGGAATTGTGCCAAAAATATCTCTATTTTAGGACAGCTTGGAATATTCTACCTATAGATGTTCTTTATCAATCGACCTATAGTAAGTCTGGCTTGTTCTGGAAGATATTGGCTGCACAAAATAGCACACAAATCAAAAGTGTTCTAATACTACAAAAACAAATGAGAGTAAAAACATAGCAAGGGACGGCTTCAATTTACCTCTTTCCTAATTTGTTGGAAAATGCTGAGATTAACTGTATTAGATGGATCTTAAAACATAAATGAGTATTAAGTGAGATCGAAATCTAACTGGTAAAGGAGCTGGTCAGAGTAGAAGAGGCATCCTGGATTAAAGCCAAGAGGTACCTGGGAAATAGAAAGAATTGAAGCTGATGGAGAAGACTGTGGAAAGGGAAATGGGAGGTAGCTAAGGGTTACAGACAGGAATGGTGTCTGCAGAGCTTAGAAATGAAAGGATGTTTTGAAGCAGCTGCTCAGCACCGTGCCCAGGCAGGGAGGGGGAGAAAGAGCCATTTGAAAGAGCATTTGTGGCAGCTCAGTCTGAGGAGCTGAACACCCTCCAGAGGACATATAGGCTCACAACCTTTAGGAAGAACAGCTGGTTTTGTTTTCCAGAGGAAAACATGGACTTTAAAACATCTTTGGTCGTTTGGTCCCAATCTCAACATGGGAAATAAAGAGAAAAAAAGGATGATGAATTCATTCTCTCTTTAATAAAGTCTTCATTTATGTTACACTTATCAAAACTAAAATTTTATGTGATTGGTGAAAATTCCTAGTAATATGGCAACAGAAACAAGTAATATTGTTCAAATATTGCAATATTTTTCAGAATTGAAATGTGACAAATTCAGTTACCACTGCAAAGAGGAGGATTATAAAAATAAAGGTATAAAATAGGATCACCAAGATTGTTTGGGTAGCTTGTCAAGGCTTGCTTCTAGTATTCTAATATAAAAAAGTGGAAATGAGATGAATAGTGGAATACAATTAAATTCCAGTCTTCATTTTCTCCTCAGCTTTTCTCTTACTCGCTTACTAGCAACCTGTACAGGATGCATATGATTAAATATACACTTTGAGCCTGAGTATTTGAGACTGAGTGCAAATTTGTAAATCAAGCAATTTTTATTTGCTTTACTCTGTGAAATTTGCTTAACTCTGTGGTAAAGTATATGTATGCTATATCAAGTGCTAACTGAGGAATTTATATTCTACTTGACAGCACATTAAGCTAAACATTTGATTGGCTTTTATAAGATCTTTTTCAGACCAAAAATAAAACTGAACTAGAAATTATATTCAATTATATATCAAACCAGCCAAAATAAACTCTTCAGAACTGTGACCCTTGGATGCACTTATTAACAGGTATGATATTTATTCCATCTACAGCCCTTGGAAATGAAATGCATTATTATGTAGTTTGTTTCTAAAAATGACTTGCCCCTACTGTCCTATATCTATCTTTCTCCACTCTTCTTTCTTTGAGAAATGTGCATTTACAGAAACAGGTTTGTTTCTTTTCCCCATCCCACTGCTACAGCTTCTGAAAGCTTTTTCATTTGTCTGTATCCCAGTTATGATATGTCCGCTCTGGCTCAGACCAAGAAACTATTAATGGCCCTGGAGTCTCTAAGATCCATCTATGTGCCTATTTTTGGTCCCCAGAGTGGAAAACTGATACATTTCAGTCCCTTTCTGAGCCTCTCCCACCTGACAATACTGTATGTTTGGGAGGGGTGGAATGGCTTTGCTCTGTCCAGGAAACTAAATGGAAGTTCTGCACAGAGCAAGGTCTCCCTTGCTCAGAAAAATAGATTTCTCAACTATTAAAATAAACCTAGATGGAAGTTGTTGTTGTAATTGAGTTTTGCTTACAGAAGGAGCAAAATATCAGAATATTTTCCTTCACAAGACTTTAATAGCTTGCCATGAAAGTCACAGGGAGAGACAGGATCATCTCAACAGAACTGGTACAGTCAACTCAGCAGTTCCCAGAAGATGTGCTGAAAAACCATGGAGATGAGAATTGTAGTTACCGACTCACTTGGAATTCTTTCTAGCTTGGTGGCAGTTTAGAACCTGAAAGAATCAAACTTCTGGGAACTTCAGGACCTACATCTTAGAAACCAGGAAATCTGAGGTGCTTCTCCAGTACCTTCTCCATGAAGTCCCATATAATCCTGGGGAAAATGTTTCTGAAAGAGAAATAAATTGTGATCTGGCAGCAGCCACCTGCTGGGTGAAGGAAACAGAGAGCCAAAGCAGCTCCTGTGAAAGATATCTCTTCAGCTCACAGTAAGTGAAACTCCAAAACCCACTTTAACCTGATCTAGCCTCACTTAGGCTTCTGGGAGCATCTCATGGAATCTAACAACCTGAAAACTAAAACTTTAGCTAAAGCTTTATAGACTATGAAGTTACTACAACACAGAAAAGCATTTACTTTTCTTGCCTGTTCTATCATTTTCTGTTTCTTGGTATGGCTTTGTTGCATTCTAAGGTTTTCCTGTGCAGTTTTTCATCATAACGAACCTCAGGAGGTCTGAACTCAGTTCAGCTCATGGGCCATTTTTTTTTAACTCATGGATGCAATAGAGTGAATCATGGCCAGAGACTTTTCACAAAACAAAATTTTTCATTTATAGCACAAATTTTCTTAGAAAACATATCCCAAACAAAGCTTGCTATATATTATGTGTTAGCCATATGGGAATCAGAAGCACTAAGGCACTTAATTTCTTTTTCTATTCAACTGTCCACACATCCTGACCTCATCCTCAAATATTTCTTTAGGATTAGAAAGCCAGTCAGAGAAGTACATATTATTTCCCCCACAAGTAAGTCTGTTATTTAGAAAGACAGATTTATTTCTGTGTTAAGACCACCTCTACCATCTCTCCAGAACATTTTTGGAAGTTTCGAAGGGTGTGAAATGCAGTAGGAAAATCATATCAGTCAACTCAGTTGGTTACATTCCCTAAATACAAGAAAAATAAGCACTTCCACATGTTATCTTCAGAGTAGAAGCTTAACTTATTAGTTCTACTGCTATTTCCTTATGGCATATGTCTCTAAATATTACTTGATCTCTTTTCCCATTTCAAGTACTCTGAAGAGTACTGTCCCACACAGACAATTTATTGAATACAGAACCCCTCTAACTTTAAATTATTGGGAACTAGACTGGATGAAATTTTGTTCTGGTTATCTGGTTTCAAAATGCAACTCTTGAATGAGTTGGTGTGATTTTCAACAGGATCTTCTAAAATTTTCATAAACTGGTTTCAAACTTAATTTTCTTTTTTTTTTTTTAATGAACAGGACGTAAGAAAAATTTCCATTTTTACCCAGTGTAGCATACCTAGACTTGGTATTTATCCTTGCTTGGTTTTTTGGCAGAGGAGAATTAAAAGACTGATAATACCTATGCCAATATAATCAACAAAATGGTGGGCAAACTGAATTCATTTTACATTTCTTCTATACCTAATTCACCTGAAATATTTTCTCCAAGATCACCATATCAGATACTTTCACAGACATAGCAGGTTCAGTAAATTTGTAGTCATTAAACTGACAAAACCTACCTGCAATAAACCTTTGTTGCATTTTATCCCATTCTCCTCTTATCACCACATCCTTCACTGAGCTTCCCTTCACAATCTGTTCTAAAATCTTGAGTAAGGTCAACTAATTGGGACTTTCACTGTTCTTTTTTTTCATCTGTTCTACAGGCAGAAAAATATTGACAGGTTCTTTGAAAAATCCTTGCTATTAAACATTCTGCATCATATGCCATTACTATTATAACCTAATACTTCACAGGATTATGTTTCCTTACAAATTTGCAAGTATTTGTGGACAAATGGCAATTAAAAATTCCCTTGATTCTTATTTCTTGTCATTCCAATGATATATTTCAGTATAACCAAAACATGTTGATTGGAAGGACCATACAAAGTTTATTTAGTCAGTATTCTTTCCCCAGTATGGCATCAGTGCATGTTTTCAAAGAAAATTAGAATATTGATTTTTATTTATTTTCAGTTTATTATATAAGTGTCATTCCTAAGACTTTCAACAATTCAGACTCCGTGGTCCTGTTCAGCAATCTGTTTGGATGCATCACCATCTATGATATTGGACATTTCTCTTAGTATCTTGTCTGATTATCATTTGCTTAGTTTGAATCTTCTGCCCATTCTATCATCTTTCATGTGGTCATGAATTTATTTTCTGTCTCTTCACAGTTATCTTTTGCAATTTAAATGTGGTTTCTGTATCACCTTTGAAGCTTCTATTCTGCAGGTAAACAATGCCCATACTCTCTCCTCATACATCATCTCTTTTAAAACAGTCTTGTGGTCTGCCCATGTTTTTACCATTAGGCCATTACTTTTCTGCTTTGCAGTATCAGAACCTGGACAAAATCTCCCCTGAAGTTTTACCAAAGCTAAGTAGAATTTATTTTCAGATATATTGTATTGGTTATTCTACTAATCAGAGGGAAAAGAAAGGTATCACCTTTATCAGAAATAAGATGTCATTTTGTATTTATGATGGGACTGGAATCAATGATACTCAGGTTTTCTTAGGCATAACGATTTATCTAGTTCTATTGTCTCTGTTTTCATAGGTGATTACTCCATTTAAATGTACAATTTTCCATTTTTCTTATTGTAGACTTAAACCATGGCTGTTATAAACTGATGAAACTCTACTGAGACTCCTGGTTTATTTGAGGACCTGGATCTAAAAGTGAATCTATAATAAATTAATGGGATGTTTTATTTTCAAATTCGTATCTTGAGTGTGTTAGATTTCCAGGAAGCCTTTTTGCTGATATATTGCAGAAGCTAGAACTCTTTCTTACTTGCAGAAAAAAATGGAATGTGGGCTAACATCTTTCATGTGGATGTACAGTAGAAAATTGTTATTACTATAACAAAATATATATCCAGGCAAAATATTTCTCATTTATTAATTTAAATATGGAAAACTATACATTTAAAATCTGAGGAACATTTAGAGGCTCAAAACGTGCATATCAAGAAATTTATGGCACTATTTTATATATTTCTATGAGAGTAAACTCATTAAATGTATTCCTTTTGTTGCAAAGTTCTGAGGCTCGCTTGCAGTTGTTATCATTATTCTGATAACATAAAAATATTCTATGTATAAATGTAGTCTCAAGAAACAGCACATTGTACTCAATGAAAAATCCATTCTGTCAGTCAAGACAGATTTGTTAAACTCTACTGAAAGAAAATGGGAGAGAAAAGTCTTTATTTTATCTTATGATTACTTTGCCTTAACTCTCTGTCTTAAAGAAAAAATAAAATTCAGAAAAAGGCAAATAACTGTGAGAATGAATCACCAAATGAGTTAGGGCATAATCACTGATGGAAGAACAGACACTGATAAAGGTAATAACATTTCACTGTCTTCCTAAAAGAACCTGAAATTAGCTGGTAAATACTAAACTAAACCCAAAAGATAAATCTATGATTAGAATTATAGCTACTGTTCCATAGAGAAATGTTAGTTTCTGCGGACAAGCATTACATCTGGTTGAAAGAAATATTACAGAATGTTATACACAAGAATGCAGAAATAGCTAAATACCACTCAAAACAAAAATGACTGTCTTTGTTTAGGTAGCACCATGGTGTACAAGTTTGGCCTCACTGAAGTCAAAGGAATAACTTCTATTCTTACTATCTATTCAAAATCCTTGTGGGTGCTTTGACACCATGACTCAAATGATGTTTCATCAGTCGCTCAGTCTTCCTTGAAGGTTTGTCATTCCTGTTAGCTGGGGATTCCTTATCTCCCTAAACACAAACTCAGATAAATACCAAATTCATCAATTAACTTTCCTACCTGTCCTGAGGCAGTTCAGCAAGCAGCAAGGCAGAGTAAAGAGACATTGCTCAACAAACAGTAAACCCCGCCTGTCCAATTTCTGGCACCCAAAGATCCTAGATACAGCTTCCTGGACACAGAATATTGCTTTCTGGCAAACATCTCTACCTGGCTGCTAATTGTCTACAGAACAAATGTTAATTATTTGTCACGTATGAAAATAATATATTTTGCTTTGTGGATTCTTGGCTTATTTACAACTGCCATGGGGGAGGATTGACCATTTGTTCTTGGCCTGTGACATTCTAACTTCCAGCACAGTTCAATTTAATGTTGGGCTGTAGTCATCGTTATCTTCTCAACATTAGTATTTCCTAGAATAAGAACCCTGAAGTAGCTGAGAACTTCTCTGCAAATTATCATGTACACTTTTTATGATCAGTTATGCATGTTTACATCAGTCAATTAATAACATACTCAAGAATCTGTCCTTACCTGAAAAGAGCTACTTGCATTGGTAAATGCATTCTACTTTCTGATATGGATAAGAATTTCAATTTTTGCTCTACAAATAATGTACCAAATGTATATGGACCACAAGCTTAACATTTCCAGCATTTTGTGGAGGCCAATTGCTCGTCCAACACGCACCATATTCTAGCAGTCTAAGTACCATGAAGTAAAGTGCCCTAATTATTGGGAATGCAATCATCAAACCTGATACAAAAATAATCAATAAGTGAAAAGCTGCATAATTATATTTTTTTTTATCTAGGTGCAGTTAATAACAAAAGAGCTAAATAAGTGTTAATTCAGTTTGCATAAGCCATGAAAAGTTAATTTTACTCTCAAAGTTTCTGAGCCTTTGAAATTTGGCTTTTCTCATTAAAAAAAAACCCTTAATTTTTTTTCTGAAAACAGACTCTGTAGTGCAGCCTCCTGGATGTACAGGTTCCTCATCTAGATTAAAACATGATCTGATGGAAAAGGCTATTTTCATTCTTTTTGGTATACATCATAAATCCCAAAATATCTAAAACTCATGATTTTTATTCTGATCTGTCTTTATCTGTTTGTTACTGACATTCTAATCACTGTTTGATTCATTTGCCACCATCAATATTTTTAGACTCTCAACATATGTATATATGTACACACTTAAAGTAATACTGTAACTAGACCTAAGGAGAGATCTGTTCTATGACCAAATGTAATGAGGAAATTATGCATCTTGTACTGTAACAAAATCTTATTATATTATCCTATATTATCCTAATTATACTGTATTGTAGAGGGATTCCAAAATGATGGAAGTATAGAACTCTTTTCATCCAGAAAACACTTTGTCTCAAATACAATAATTCTCATTGTTTCATTTATGTTAATCCAGTTTAGCACAGGTCCTGAGAATTTTCAGAGCTTGAATACAAACTTAGCTAAACCATTCCCTATTTTTCAAACTTTTTTTCCATTCTTTCCAGTCAGTTCCATGTACTCAGTAGAAAAAAGTATTTTCTTAAACCTAAATTGATGACCTCTTGTGTTTCAATTTGAGTTCATCTCTTATGTAGTATTTCATCAAATCGATGATTTTGCATTTGGTAATCAAATGCAGCTTGAAGTTTAGCTTTTAGAAGCAAAACAGTATTTCACCAAACATACAGACAAAAAATACCTTGTGCATACCATGGTCTACTACAGGCAGAAGTGACTGGAAACCGCAAAAATCTCTTTTTGGAGCATTTTGGATGCACATCACCCTTGCTCCAAATTTCTCAGCCTCAATTACTCTTTTAGCTTCAGTGAGTCTCCCTCAGAATCACACCCACTTACTGACACCTTGTTATATTTCATTTCACAATACCTCTGATATGACTCCTGGAATCCAGTTGTGTCAGAAGGTCTAAGTCACAGGCCAACTGTAATAAATAATTATGCCCATTAAAAGGTAAATTTATGCAAATTATAGCTGAAGAAGGTGCTTAGAGCCCTCTTTTCTGGATATCCTATGATTCAGCTATGAGTGACTAACCCTCACAGCTGATCTCACACAAATTTGTGCCCTGAAAAATTTAAAAGTTATTTATTTGCCTCCTCATCCGTGTTTTCTCTTCTCCTTCCTCTTCATTGTCTATTGCATTCTAACTTATAACATGTGGCAAGATACAAAATAAATACCATTTCAAGTGAAAGAAATCAAACATTTTTGAGATTTAAGAGCATTTCATAGTGAAATGCTGAAACCATAGGCATCATGAAGCAAGTGTGTGCATCATGGAGCATGTGTGCCAAGGTACACACGGAGGTGTTACAAGGATGAGGGAAATATGCAGCTCACTGATGCAACAGGGGAATATTAATTACATGTCACTGTTGGGCAAAGGCAGAATTTGACTTGTGATGGGAAGTACGGCCATTATTTAATGGACTCCATGGTTCAGTACAACCTATGGCTCATTTAAACTTGATCAAAAGTCACAGTAATGCTTTCTTTTCGTTCATAGGAATATTTTATGTTCATTAAAGTAAAAGTTAAAATTCATTGCTGTGTTGTTTGTTACGTTATAACAGTACCAGTGACATAAGAACCCAAGAAAGCATGAACAAATTCAGTATTTCAGACATCCCAAGTGAAGATCCTTTCCTCACTAGGGAGCTTGTGTTGCCAATTCTCTGTTCTTTACAAAGAAGCACAATAAATTTTGGATGAAACTGTGAATCCAAATTTTTCAAAACATTCTTGACAGCTTCAGATTCATGATAAAAGTGGGGATTTTTTATTTTTCCCTGTACTGAGCTACAGCTATTTGGAATCCAGCTACAGGATCAGCCTCCAGCTTCCTGGTGAGAAGTCTCTGTAGGTTTGAGGCAGGCAGGAGCTCTGAGCCTCCCAGCCTGACAGGAAAGAAAATTGTACTGCAGGATGGTCTAGAGATTAAGGAATAACTTTATCATGACTTTTTGCCCTTAGGAAAATCAACTTTGATATGCAAATCCAGCTCTGATTCGATAAGGTTTAGAACTACTGCTTATTGCAAACAGTAGGTAGTGCAACAAATTTCAGTACTTCTCTGCTTATTCTAAGAGAAGAAAGGGGAAATAATGAGATAAATTAACAGGTAGCTATGATAGAAGATACATGCAAATATTGATTCCTGGGACTCTGACTGAAGAAAATATCAGGTAAACTCAGCAAAGCCCTTATTTCATATCTAATGGGAGAAATTCTATTAGACTTCTAAAACCATCACTGCTTTCTTTTTGGATGCCCAGAGATGTAGACTATATAGCACTAAAGGTTCATTCTAATTTGTAATGAAAGGTCTCTCTGGGGTATGAGTTAGACTGTACATCTTTGTTTCGGTTGTGACCTACAGTCATCCACATGTGTCTTCTCTATCTGTCAAATTCCATTTAAAAACTTCATCTTTAAATAAGCAGTTGTGAAGTGTTACTCTTTGCACACAATAGAAATTTTGTGTTCCTATTACACAGCTGACAAAAGTGCTATTGCTTTTTTTTATGAATTTGAAAAATCAGAACCTTCTTTACTACTACTAAAATTTAATAGAAATAAAAATGAAACAATTTCAGTACAGCATGAAATATCTGGAGGGAGAAAACAAAATAAGGACTTCTGTGTCCTTAACACTGGAAGTTAAGAATCCATCCAAAGAAATGACACAGGGAAATGATGATTAGAAACATATTCTGTGAAAAACAAATTAGAGCAAGTTAGAGAGGAATCAATTTTCATGTTGATCCCATCTTGGACAATACATCAAATCAGTCATGATTTGTCATTGGCTAAATAAAAAATCCTCAGCCAGTGCATTTCATGATTATTTTGCAGAAAAAAAAAAAAAAACAAACTCAAAACACTTAAATGCAGACATAAAAATATTTCCGATAAATACACTTCTGGAGCCACAGTGATTAGAGCAGTATACCAAGTTTGCAAGTAGAAATATAAAATGAAAGACTGTCACCAAAAGAGAGTGGTTTGACACTTTGCACATATCTTGTGTGTGCTAAAATTCCATTTCAGAAAGATGGGGATGTACAGCTGATAAATATAACAGCTAAGTGGAGCTTTACTATATGTCCAGATGGCTGTAGTAGGTTATGGTTTCCTTCTTGTCTACACAGTTACTAATGAAAAAGAAGATGTGAAGAAAGGATGATTTTTGCCCAGATATCACTCTGAGATAAAGTGGGGTGTGGGTAAAACAATGAACTGCACCTGGGACAAGAGAAACACTCATGGGTCCCCTGGTTTGGCTTACTAGCTATAGAAAAAGAGGAACAAGAATAGTTTAATGTGGGCAATATGATTAAGGACTGTAAATGGATGTAATGAGGAGAGATATAAAAGTCAGAACTTCTAAAAATGTCTTTTTTACTGGCTTGGAGTAAAATTTCCAAAGGTCAACGGAGAAAATGTTAAATTGCCTAATAGCTATCATCTGTACCTTGTGCCTTACAAGCGTGAGGCAAAATTATTTGTCTTCCTAAAAATGGTACTCATTCTTTCAGTACAGGTTAGATGATACTAGGAATTCAGGCAAGAGTTAGTCTTTATATTTTAAAACAATTCTGAAAGTAATTGGTTTCGTTCCTACATCTGCACAAAATATAATCTTTAAGCTAAAATTAATTCTTCTTGATTGCCAGCGTTTGATGATCTTCCGTGTATACAGTCTGGCTCAAATACTCCTATACGCATTTTTTTCTAAATCAGATCTATTTTTCAACCATTTGATTTATATGGTACACTAAGGATGTATAGTCTTTGGAACACTAAGAAGAAAAAATGGGCAGTCTTTATGTTCATTTTAGGTTTGTTTTGAATACACGTGCATTTCCTCAAAAAAATGGATAAAAATAGTAAGAACTTGGAATTATGGTTAAACCCCAGTATTTAATTTCAGATCTGTAAAAAATATCTGAAAGTATAGATTAATTCTTTCAGAAGCATGTGAAAGTGTATTTTTCCACTTTGAATTAAAAAGAAACTTTGTATTTTTCAGAGAGAGGAAAAAATAATAAGAAAGAAAATTTAAACCTAAGACATATATAAAGTCAAAATCAAATTTTGATTAAAAAAATGAAAGAATTTCAAGATAAAAATTGTTTTAACAAGTCACCAATTAAAAACTACTTAGAAGTGTTTCCCCAGTGTTTCTGAGAAAGAAAAAGCAACCCCTAGCACAATACTTTCATTTAGGTGGAAAATACATCAAAGTTTGTGTTGAAAGGAAGAAAAGATAACTAGTTGAAAGAAAGGAGTCAAAAAGAAGTGGTGTTCAGTAAAAATCTAGATTTTTCACAGTGATCTTTCTTTTAATAACCTCATTTTCAACAAAACTCACTTCTAACTGCTGTACATGACTTTCCATCTATATTAACATTGTAGGTCAGACACTCAAAGTGAGAGTACCTGAGAGCCATATCCTGAAACCAGAGCAGTGGTAGACTTTTATCTCTACATAGACATATTCCAACCTGACTGGAATCACAGCATGTAGTCCTGAGAACTGACATAAAGTTGTGTCAGTAAGGCAGACAGAGAAGAAGAAAATGAAAAAAAAAATAATTTTAAAATGAAGCGAATAAATGAAGAGAATAATTGACATAAAGAACATTAAATAAATGAAACCTCAAAAAGTAACAACAGTAGAGAAATAGATCAGCCTACAGAGATCAACAGATTTATATGCAACTGAAAAAAAAGTAAGAAAATCTTTATCAAGTCCTAACAGTAGGTAAAATAATTGTCATATTTAATAACCTAATAACCTAGCTAGTATAGACTAGAAATATAGTAGCTGGGATATGCCTCAGTATAAGGTTTTCCTTTATTTTAGTTATCTCATCAATTTTACTAAATGAACAAATGATATCTTTTACAAATATCTGCATAATTATTTAGTTGGGTTTTTTTCATTAGCAGTGTTCCTCTGTGGAATGGGAGGAAAGAAAGGTGAAAAAAGAAGGAAAGTGGGAAATATGACTCAATAAGAAAGGTAAAGGTAGTTTTGCTGGTTAAGAAAAGGTAAAACAATGATTTTCAATGGCAAAATATTTCAAGCATAGGCAAGGAATATTTGTGTCTAGAGTCAAAAAATAATTTAAGCTGGAAGAGAGAACTAGAGAACTCTCTGCTCAAAATAGGATCAGCTCAACAATACTTTTATTTAAAAGAGAGAAAATAGGCTAGGTGATTCTAGAGAGGGAATGTAATTTGATCTAAGGCAAATTAAAGTAATGACGAAACGCTAAGGTGTTGGTGTGGAGACAAGAATAATAATTCTTATTCATGGAGGTGAGGAATTCTGTTACATTCTGTTACATTCTCAGCAGAAGAGCTTCAAAAAAAAAAGAGGATCCCATTTTAATTTCTTGGGTAAAAAGTGAAAGACACACTTTGTCTTGTAACTTCAAATTTCTAGTCAGTTCAGGTTTTCTAAAATTAAATTCAACTGCAGAAATTCTACACTAATTTATTTAAATTACTAAATGTAAAACCAAAGGGAGTTTTCAGTAGTATTAGTAGTATTACACCAAAGTTTATTGTCAGGGAATGTCAAGATAAGTACCTGTAAAAGCATAGGCACCCACTTATTTGCCTTAAGATTTTTCTTTGCTTCCTTCACATCTTTCCCTCTGCAGAAGAAAAGTTAGACACTTTTTACATTAGACACCTTTTTTTATTATCGGATATTATTTTAAAATTTGTTTCCTGAGCTCTTTTTGCAACTGCACAAGGAACTGCAAAAACATTTTTGCCATTGTATAAAATTTGATATAAATAAATCATGACATAATCAAGGGACTGTTCTGAGCGTAAACGTGACAGTCACCCAGGGACCGCACGATGACTCACGATCACTGAAGCTGCAGAGATACACAGCTCAGTACCTTATTTAAAGTTAATATAGTTTCCCTGTCATTTTCATCAGGCCTGGCTGACAACGCCAAAAATAGTCCTTGGGAAAGCATGCACAAACCCAGAAGAGAAAAGGGAAAACACTGAAAATGGCCAACATTACGCATTTGTGATGGAGTAACCAGGATGTGACAAACTAGAACTGTCATGTAGGAGAAGCGCCATTTGGAGTGAGTGTTATCTGTGGGTCGGATACTCCATTGTCATTGGCAAAGCCTAAAGGTTTCTTTTAACTCGGTTGCACGAGCTTGTTAGCTGTATACCATAGCTATCCACAAGGAACAGCTAGGATTCCTTAGCTTTACGTATGCCCCCAAAGCCTTTATGGGCTTCACGCTTTTCCTCTAAGACTGAACTACAAGAAAAGCTGAGAAATAATAATTGTGATGTAGAAAGCACAGCTATACACTAGCAGGCTGCCAGTCATGTTCTAGTATTGCACTCCACCTTTTTTCTTGTTTGTTTTTGGGGGATTTTCTATAAATATATTTTTAAAAAATCCACTAACATCAGATTTTTTTGTCTTTATTCATTACAAACATGAAAGTTTTCAATAGTTTTTTAGTGATAAACATGGTTCTTATGAAATGCAAAACCTATTTAGAATGCCATTAGATTTTGCTCTTCAGCTAGGTTATTTTGGTGTGCTTAGGAAAGTGTAGAGAATGTTGAAACAGTTTAAAAAGAAAAAAAAAAAAAACACTGGAGTAGACCAGAGCATCTTGGGCAATTTTTGGTTATTAAATTACCTTGAAAGCTGTGATAAAGAAATAGCATCTTAACATGGGCTATTTACTATGTGTTGAATGACAATTTAAAGAAAAATATGAGGAGTCATCTTATTAGTCATCTTAGGAGAATTTTAAAATTTAAAAGTGAAGATTTCTAAGAATTTAATGTAATCTAAATGGTTATTGCACATTTGCCTGTTTGCACTAGAAGTCTTACACCTGAATTCATGCGTTATCACATGTTCTACCCTCAAAATTATGAACAATATTTTGTGAAGTAATTCTTAAACCACAAATGCAAAAAAAATCCAAGAATTCATGCTCAGGACAGGGTGTTCTTTTCAACATGCAGGAACATTGGTTATTCAAAATGACCTCAGAAAATTGATCCAGAAGCAATTGAAACACAGGTCTCTAAGGGACTGTTCAATACTACTTATCACAGCTGCCTTGTGAACTTGTTTCCCTTCAAAAATTATTTCACACAGTACATCTTAAATCAGCCTTTTTTATTTCCTGGAAAAATTTCAGGAGATACAATACAAACAAAATATAGCACAAATTTGGCCAAATATTTATTAGAAGTGGAAAAAATGTTTCCATGCTTTGGAGGTATGCTTTGAGATAGCCTGTTCTATGTCTAGATTTGAGAAAATGCTAAGTACTACTAAACTGCTTTGTTTACCTTGATAGGTTTTGCAGTTCTTGGCTGGTGAGCTGTGATACAATCAGATTTAATTAAGCACCAAGAATTGTATCAGCTAGATACTTGAGACTTTTCTAGAATTAAAGTGCATTTTCTGTGAGAAAGAGATTATCTATAAAATGACATTATTGCAACTCAGTGAAATGATACTGTTTCACATAAAGTTGAAGCATACCATGCCTTTCATCTACACTTATTACATTTTTACACTCATTTACACTTGTAATGTGCAAGTGAAAAATGCTAAAAGTAGGCAAAGTTTTATTTTAAACTCTTACCAGATTGTTAAAACTGAAAGAAAAGCAAGCAGAATTGAGGGCTTCTTGATAATTACATATTCTTGAATTTGAATCTAAACTGTGCTTCCACTATAAGCTGGTCTTGAAAAATCATTGACACTGAATACCAGAAAAAAGATGAAAGCATCTAAGGAGGAAGACAAAGTATACTAATTTACAAAGGAAAAATATGGTAATTAAAACTATTATGGGATATGCTGTTAAACAACTACTAGAGTCGCCTTTCTTCATAGATTTGCTTTCAGAGTAATGATTCAGTAACTCAACAACAAGTCTTTCATACCAACGTGATGGATTACAGAGCCTATTTCATACCACTAAATCCATGCAAAAAGGCTTTAAATGATCCATTTGGGCAGCTCAACATAATTTTCAGCCTTTTGGGAGAGATTGTTTTGCTGAACATAGACTTGCAACTTAATGAGAACGATCTAGCCCTTCTGTTCCTGTCAGAATTCTCCATTTATCACAAAGCCATGAAGAAATCTGATACAATGTGTTCTAAATTTGGCATCACTCAATAATCTAAAAAAGATTCTGATTCTTTCTGGAAGCGACAAGCTGATCTGTCCTCAGCTGTTGTCAAGAAGATTGCTAAATTTTATTCCATAAGCCCATCTGCTATCATCATTCTTTTGACAGAAATGATAGCTAAAAATGTGGTGTCCATTTTCTCATCATAGTCTGCAGGCTTTTTATTTGAAAATTGTCATTAATTGTTTGGCTATCATTATAACTATGTGCTTTATTTCACTTTTTAGTGTGACAGCCAGGAGTCAGACAATTGTCACTGATGAGAGCACTTGCAGATGGAAATGAGACCTTTAAGAGAAAGTGAATTACTGTCAGAAAGGGTGATGGTACAAATAAGAAGTTCCCTTCCAGAATAATGTACACATCATTATAAGCACGATATATAGAATCAAAACAAACCCAAAAACTATGGCACATAGTAAAGCATGAGGGGACTTTAAGGAGACATGATGAGTCCATTCCAAATGCAAAAAATAGTTTGGTACCAACACAAAAAGATAAAATTGTTTTTTCTGTAGTAAGTAGTCATCTAGATTTCAGTAACGGAACTTATAAATGGTTGTCTTTAGTACAGAAACCGGAGTACATAATTTGCAAGACAAGAAAATGAATGCTTTCTCTAAGCCATGTTGTAGACTATCAACTTTCCTAGTATGTTCATTAAGATGGTTTCATTACAAAATTGTAGCTCAAGAGACACTGTGAGGCTCATGCAACTGCATTTCAAAGAACACAAGAACAGATTTCAGAGCAGGAACCTTGTTTCGAAACAAGAGTCAGTCAAACACAGTGGCATTGACTTTCACAGACATACACAATGATGCCACAAAGTTTTTATCAATACAGGAAAGCACAGTACAAATATACAAGAGGTTTAGTACTACTCCATTGAAGGAATGAGTTTATTTTGCTCTGCTCTCTGGAGATATACTTCAGATTTACTCCAGTAAGGTATCTTAGTGCTCCTTGACTCTTTGTAGATTAACCAATTCTTAAAATGTTTCCCTGATTTCTGTCCAGCTAGTTGAAATTGTGGTTCTTATTTTTCACAACCCTTTTGTGATAGTTTTGTTATATATGAATAGAGTTAATTCTCTTCACAGTAGCTGGGATGAGGCTGTGTTCTGGATTAGTGCTGGGAAGTATTGGTAATACAGGGATGTTTTCATTACTGCTGAGCAGCATTTACTCAGAGTCAAGGTCTGTTCTGCTTCTCACCCCACCCCAGCAGAGAGGAGGCTGGGAGAATACATGGAGCTAGGAGAGGATACAGACAGGACAGCTGATGTCAACTGACCTTGATGCCCTAAGTTTTACCTTTCATGTTTTTCAGATTCTGTACTGCCTTAGTGTGTGACTCTGAACTTCATACTAAGTGTTAGTAAGTTCTCTTCACAAAGACGAAAAACAAAACAGTCCTTTTCCAGCTTGAGAACCAAGGACAGCCAATATAGCCTCAGGCCCAAAAAGTATAAACAATGGTGATTTGAAGAGAGCAAGCCAGGAGGATGGGATTTCATAACCCAAAGCTGTAATTGGACAATTAACTCCAACATGTAAATGGACCAAAACTTATAAAAGGGTGAAAATTCGTGACCGAGAGTTCATCTTGTTACTTGGGTCCATCTTGGGCAGAGCCTCAGCTGGGCTCTTGTGCTGCCCAAGTTGTATCTTTTTAAGGCCTTTTAATACATACCTGCTTTATTTCTTTAACTCTGTCTGGACTCTGTTCTAGATCAGCCTCTCAAGGCACCAACTTAAGGAGTACACCATAATGTATGGATGGCATCATACTCAGCATATACAGATGGGAGAAGTCTCTGTCCATGGGGGCTGCTGCTGGGGACTGGCTGGGCATTGGTTGTTTAGCTGTGAGCAATTGTTTTTAAAAGCATCATTTGCTTTTCTTCTGGTTTGACTTCTCTCTCTTTCCTTTCCATTGCAATTTATGACCATGTTTTTTGTTTTGTTTATTAAACTGTCTTTATCTCAATCCGTGAGTTTTCTAACTTTTACCTTTCTGATTCCTATTACATGGATCCAAAATGTGGACATTGTGTAGAAAGAATCCTGTTGAACCTATCTCAAAGAAGTACTTACTAAAACCAGGAAAGCTGTGGAGAAGGACAGTAAGAATGGCAAAGGCTGTAGGTCAATCTCCATGGAAGGAATGAATAAACAGACTAGTTTCACATATAAGGAGAGAGACTACCAGAGGGACATAATATGACACCTACAAAATGATGAGTCACACAGCAAGGGCCAAGAAAGAGTATTTGATCAGTGACTCTTCGTTTTGAAAGATGTTTAGTAATCTTGCTCCTACTCATTAGCTCATTAGGAGTTTTCCCACATCTCATTACATGTAGTAGCACCTCCATACATGTGATTTAATACAGCTGAACTTCAGGTTATCCTAAAAGTCAAAATGATACTTAGAGAGTTGAAATACAAAAAAGATGGATGTCAGAGAATTGTCCTTTGCCTTTTAACCATCTGTGTGATATCCAATACAACTGGTTGCAACACCAGCTTTTCTGTGAGAGGAGTTGAAAGAACTTCTGCAAAGCCAGAATAACAGCCACCAATATGTTCTCTACAAGCTGTTCTCCAACGACAGTCCCTCATCAGAAACACTCATTAAATCAGGACCATGACACTGGGGTGGCACTGAGTTCCTGAGGATATTTGCTTTCCACCGTGCCTCAATGGAGCTGAAAAGAATAGACTCCAAAATCATCCAAAATAGACTGCATGTGCCTGTTCACAAGAGACAGCCCAAATGCATTTCTAAATTAAATATTCTATCCCAATAGTGCCTGTTGTATAATATGATCCCTAAGCAGAAAGCAAGAATGATGTTGATGCAAACCAAAATTGTTGTTAAAGGTGGGTAGGTCTGCAAGCTGGTCCTGCTAGTGTCACCGATGTGTATGTTTTCTTCTTCAGTGAAATTATTTTACTGTTTATCCAAAACATTTGCAAAGCCCCAGTGCTCGCTTGAAAAGTCTAGTAAAAGGAGCTTAAGGTACTATTTTTCCCTGAGGTGGTGCAAAGGAGAACGCAAAAAAAGTTCCCAGAAGTTTAAAACTAAATTTTACAGGCAAATTTTAGAAGATCAGGAACGTGGCAAAATTTAAAGCAACACTCATTTAAAGTATTTCAAAAGGTATTGAATTAGCAAAATCTATCCATCCACCTCAAATCACCCAAATTTCAGGAAGAGGAAGTTAGGAAAAGAAAAGGAGAAAAAGGGAGAAAAAAGAAAGATATAGCTACCACCTTGGATCCAGCAGGGCTCAGTTTCCCTAAAATCCAAGGACAATAGGGACATGACCACATGCAGTCATGGCAAAGATGTTTATCAGGGCAATGATGCTTATCTGCTCCTGAGGCTCCTGTTTCCCCCCACACCTGACCTAGGTGGGGCTTCTGGTCATCCAGCCGTTCTGATGTTCCCTTTGGGTTTCAGGGGCCCGTGTGGGGCATTGCTTCAGCTGTGCCAGTGACTGACAGCCATCCTGGGCTGGGCTAGAGGCTCTGCATGGAGCAGAACACCATTCCGCCTGGGAAGAAACTGCCCTGCCCTGTAGGTACCTGGTTTGTGATACTTGGGAATGGGGCTGTGATCCAGCCTCATCCCCAATGGGCATCAGCTGTGGAAAACTGGTGAACACATAGAATGTAATGAAGAACACAGGTGTGATGCATAAACCATGAGGAGTAGAGAAGGGTTGGGCTTGAGAAGCAGGAGCTGTAGATGCTTGCAGATGCCTGCAGCCATCAGAGGCTCATGATGTCCCTCTGTCTGGGCAGACAGGCTGAAGCCTCCTGACAAATATGGTGTTACTCTAAATGTGTTGTGGCTGTCTTAAAGGTGGACAGCGTTGTGGAGTGCCATGACACGTGGTGAGCCAGCCAGGAGTCCGAATCCTGTTGCGGCACTGCCCCATCCAGCTTCAGTTGTTCAGAGCCTGTAATAATTTTCTCTAGTTTCTTGCAACATTAAAGAGTGTTAATTAGCTTATGTCAGAGAGATTAAATATTTGCATAAATTTTTGACTTTCTGTACTTATTAAAAAGTAGCTTGCTTACAAAATCTTCAGGAAGTTCCTAACACATTTGTACCAAGGGTCAGCTGTTACTTGTTCCTTTGGTTTTTTCACTTTTTATTTTATTTCCTTTTCTGTATGTGACATTTATCAAGGCATTTTGAATTATAACAAGACATTCAATTGCTGTATTAGATCATCTGTAGCAGCATCAAACATCTAATTTTTACAATCAGGAAAACAATGAAAATGTCAAGGTTCAGAAGAAAGCAAAAGCAACAAACATCAATATAAATGAGACATTCTGTAGCATTAAAATTGCAAACAGACATCCCTATGAGGTCACTTTTATCTTTCTAATGTTCCAAAATGATCTATGAATCTGACATATCATTTGCCAAAACAAAGTGTGCTGTTACTGATATTGCTGGCTAAAGCAGGATTTCCTATTAGTCATCTACCTGGAAAAGATGTTGAATCACACAGTCAGTGGCTATCAAACTAAGCTTAATACAACAATCTTCACTTCTCTCAAGATTTGAAACTTTTTTTCTTCTTTTTTTTTTATTTATTTGTTTGGTTTGCTTTGCTTTGGTTTGGGTTTTTTTGGTGACAGCTTGCTCATTGTTTCTATACTTACTCAAAAAATAGTGACATTGTATTGTGGACTAGAAAAGACATTGAAATGTCTTTCGGATTACGTTAATTGACTTCTTACTGATAGAAATTTTAAACCTAAATTGAGCTCAATTTCAGTTCCACACAAGTAAATCTGTTACATAACCTTTTAGCTGTATCCTTTTGATTTTTTTTTTTTAATGGTAATAATAATAATGAAATAGCTTTTTAGAGAGAAGGTTTCTATAACCCAAACCATCACTGCTTACTGTATATTTACAGAAATTTCCTAATGGGTTTCATAAAGCTGGCTTCCAAGACTGTACCTCTAAATTAAAAACGATTGTACAGTCATCACATGCTTAATATGACACCCAGAAGAGAGAAAAGCATCAGCAAAATAATAAAATTAATTAGGATGAAACCAGTTCTGTGGTCTTAACAATAGCACTATCAATCAAGCTTACTCACAAGATGTTTTAGTCTACTGGGAATAAACAGGTTTCAAAGTTGTGAGACCTCACTACAACACAAAGTCCAGGAGCCCTGACTGACTACAAAAATCATTAAAATAATAAACAGTCTTTGTTCTAGATATTCTGTGGCAGTGACAAGTACAACTATAGGTCACTGCTGGTTTCTTTTCATCAGAAGTGCAGCCTGCTTTAAGGAAAGATGAAAAATATCTCATCGCTCAGTATTACTGGTCAATATCCTAGCAGAGAAAAGGAATAAAGCATGTGTTGAGCAAGCATGAAATTTCATGGCAATAGAGAACTGACAAAGTACCGTATTCAGAATGGAAAAAATAAAGTTATGTAGCATTTATCAATACATGCACTAACAAATCTTTTCTGGGTCTGAAAGTCCTCAGTCTTTCAGCCTTACTGTTTAGAGATGCTGTGTCTTTGGAAATTACAGTTATTTCTAATGAAAAAGAAATTATTTCTCTGAGATTATTTGCCTGAGAAACAGGCAAAAGAAAAATATACTTCACTTAACCAGCAAGGAGATACGGTATTTCAGCAGTTATTCAGAAGAGTAATTTCATATCTTGTCCTTACAGGAAAGGCATGTTAGATTATAATTTCAAATTACTATCACTAAATTATCACTAAGAACAACTTGCCATGGAGAGAAAGGTTTATTATAGTGGAACTATATAATGAATGCATTAAAATGTCCACCGTGTTGACCAAAACTTATTTCTTCTTAGTGTCCACCTAAGGTTTTGTTCCTTCTCAGTGTTAAAAACAACCTTAGTCCTAAAGCTTCGAAAGGTAGGGCAAAAGAAAGACTTCATTCTTATCTTTGTAAATGCAAGGGCAGGTTGAATTGAGAGTTTATGAGACTCCTAGATTGCTCCATTCCATTATGACAAGTAAAATAATCCAAGCAACGGACTCAATAAATAAAAATGTTGTGTTTAGACTAGATATACTTTGGACTGAGAGACTCTCACTCTGATTATTTAACTCCTAAGATTTCCTGTTTTGCACAGTCAGCCTGTGAGCTACAGCTCCGTAATCCTAAAACAGCTATAGCACAAGGCAGGTGCTGTGTGCTAAGTCCAGAAATGAGTATCACAGAAATAGATTGGTGGTGAAAAAAGTTACCTTGGACTAATGCAGGAGAAAACTCCTTTTAGTGATACAGTTTGATTTTATTTCAGTTGTGAGCATACCTAAGGGTTCTTTGTGACCTATTTTTATTCATGACAGCACAGAGGGGAACTGTGTAGAGTGCGGCAGGTTTGACAGAGCTACTACCAGTGTGGCAGTGTCATGCCAAGCCTGTTACAGAAGAGGTCGTTTGTATGTAGTACTCCTTTTCACCAAAGGATACCTTGGAAGGAAAAGGGGTTTCATGATTGCCGCAGGTTTCTACATTCAATTAATTTATGCAGGAAATATCTTTCACTTTGTGTCCAAACTGAAAATTTAACGGCACATTCCAAGTCTTCTTCCACCTCTCAAGTTTTACATTTTCAAACCTTGCATCAGTTCCAAGCACCACAGGACAAGGAAAATCTTGTAGACCTACAGAAAAATGACACAGCATAAATAACAGACTCAGGAATATGTCAGCAATCATCTTCACAGAAACTATCATACAGGATATGATACCATCAAGCTCAAGTTGGTTTACTGTCATACATTTCAACATTGTGCTTTATCCTAGAACATTTAAATCAAACATGCAAGTGCTAAGCAATGGAAAGGAAGGATTAAAAAAAAAAAAAGACACAAAACCAAAGCTCACATTCCAAAAACCTGAAAAAAATAAAAATGACAAATCCAGATACAATTTAGCTGTAATTTCCAATTATGTCTAAGTTTCTCATTTCCCCTCATAAGTCTTACTAACTTCAATGGTAATTTGCTTTGGTTCAGGAAAATGTAGATACCAAATTATTTTGGGGCATATTCTGCATTAATATGGATTTGAAATCCACCGTCACAAAGGTACTTAAGCAACTTATACTACCTGAATAAGCAACTGTAATTAGTATTTCAATTGCATTATGTTCCCTGATTAATTACAGATTTTAAAAAAATACCACGTTTCCTGAAAATGAAAGATCAAGTTCTTTTGGGAGAAAAAAGGAGAGAACTGCCCACAGAGAGTCAGTATTAAGTTTTCAGACAAGCCTTCACATCCTGCCATGCTAAATTTCTCATAAATCCATGACCATCAGTTCAATAGTTTGTCTAATGCTTTCCTATAGCACACCCCCAAAACAACAAGTACAGAGAATAGAATTTATGCTAGAAGTTTGATGGATATTATGTTAAAGGGTATATATCATCCCCAGGTACACTCACATTTATTGAGTTGCAGTCTATAACCATAAGACTGTTTCATGGAACCTTTGTCTTATGGCAATAAAAAAAAGACATTAGTGCTCTTTTACAAGAAATAAGAGAGATGGAGTCATTAGTATTTATAGAGAAACCTAGTCAATACAGTGATTTAGTAACAAGTTTATGCACACTTTAATAATAAAGTTCACAGAAATAATGCATTATATGAAAACCAAAAGACATATTCCCTCCTAATGTAGGTCTACTGAGAGCTATTTCCATGGATAATTTGACCCTAAATTCTCAGCTCCACTGACTATGACAAGCTGCCTAATTCACATAATTATTTTAAATTAATAGCTATCTATTTCCAAAACAAAAAGAAAGGGCTGAAAGAATTTTCATGAGAACAATTGCCATCCAGCAAAACCAGAATAGGCATTTAATTCCAACCCAACTGCCTAGATCTTTGTTCAATTCCAGCAGGCATGCAGGAGCTGAAGGGATGCCAGAGGATGTACAGGGCACATCTTTGCTTCAGGAGGGAGAAGGGAAGAGACCAGTTCTGTGAGAGAGCTGAAGGAGAAGCTTAGGTAATGTCTTGAAGCTCAAGGCAGACAGAGGCAAGCAAGGGAACATCTGAAGAACTAGAGTTCTTCCTAAGCTCAGGGATCACGGTCTAAGTTATGAATAGGAGACATCCTTTAATTTGATTAGTGTTTAAAAAAGTTTTTGCTCTTTTAAATGTATCCTTAGTATGTTTTTATAGCCTGTTCTGACCACAAGGACTGCAGATAGGTAGCAGTTTAGCTTTTACCTGATAGATGAGAAAATCCATGCTGAGAACAGTTCAAATAAGGAGAGAACAAGGTACCAACTACAAGGTCAGGTACTGAAATACTGAAAAAAGTGATGATACCATTGAATTTTACAGCATTGATTGGTAAAAAAATCAGATCTTCAATTTGATGGGCGTTCTCAAACAGAGATACATACTTGCATTGCCATAATAACAAAGGAGACAATGAAAATTGAGTAGTGTTACTTATGTTTTTCAAGCATTAAAAGTATTATTATTTATGAAAAATGAATTGTCCTGGCTACTCTGGGCACTTATGTGACAAGTAGATAATACATATATTTAAGTACTAATACATCCATAAACCTGGAAAGAACGCTTGAAATTCTTGGTTCTTGAGGAAGCTGAAGCTCGATCATCCTTCTGGTTTGCTTTTTATTCAGAATGCCTGTCTAGGACTCCAACAACAGTCAGTTGTACAAACTTTGACAACTCTCCATTTGCTAATCCCAAGAACAACAAGAACATATCTGTTCAGAAAAGAAATTAATGCAGAATAACATTGTAAAATAATTGAAAAATTATAGATACTGAGATTGAAGCAGTGCTCAGTGTATTTCATGTGTTGCCTTACATTTGAACTGCATTTAAACTAAAATTGTTCAAAATATATTTACTCTGTCTTTATATTTCTGTAATAATATATAGATTCATTTTGTGGTTTGTTTTTTTTTTTCTTTTATTTTTGGGGTTTTTTTATTTGTTTTGTTTGCTTTTTTCTTTTTTTCAATGCACCACAACTAGCAAAATCTCATTAAAGAAACAAGAGCTGATACTTCAGATCTGAGTATGTTATAGTGTCTTTATTTCATGCTGGATGGAAAATTAAGGCAAATATTCGTACTGCCATATTCTATTGTTATTTTCAGACTTCTGCAGGTCCATACACAACTACAAAAAGATAAGAGGTATGAAAGCCAGCACTTGCTAAGAATTTACATTGTAAAGTACCAGATTCTCCAACCTCAACATACCTACACTTAAAAAATACTCTTGCTCTCTGTGTGACCCCGCTGAGAGGTTTTGAAGCACATGGAAGAAGGCATGCCATGTCACAGCACTCCTGCACAGCCCCAAATTTCCTGTACTCAGCCCCTCCTCTGCCTTCTTTCATGAGAATCAACTTCACCATGGACATCCATCATTTGACTGGCAACATCCAACTCTGCATGTCATTCAAGACTCTGAGCAGGTTTTGGTTGTTACTTTCACAATGTGGTGGTGCAGGGTGAAGTCAATTTTCTGCTGGGAAAAAAGTCAAATAGATGCTGTGAATGGGGAGTTGCAGGCACTAGGGCTTTATTGAGGGCAAAGCCTACATATGCTTTGAAAAAAATACTTAAACGAAAACAGACCAGTTTTTTCATGCAGTATTCTAAGGAAGATAAGAAGGGCATTTAGCTCATTATTCATACCAAAAGCATAAATCTAGTCTTGTGCTACTAAGTTTCAGCAGTTATTTACAGCAAGTTGTGGTATCAGATTGGCTATATTTATACAAGACTATCCATACAATGTGCTGAAGTGTTGGCAAATTTTGGGGTTTTTATGCTGTACCATGGTCACGGAAAGGTTTCCAGCATTGATAACTACATGACTGCTGAATTTCTTCTACACTGTGTGGATTTGTGTACTCCAGAATGTAACAAAAAAGGAGGAAATTAGTACTGCCATAACATTATCAATGCAGCAAAATCTAATTTCCTATATTTCTTTTTCAAATGAAAGCACACAGAAGTACACCACAGTAAATCCACCATTAGGAATTTTCAAAGACATTCTGACCATTAAAAGAATCCCTTTACCTGACTATTTTTGTTTCATACCTACGTTTTCTTGAAAAAAGTCTCCTTCAACTTTCTGCCAATATCATTCCAAGCACTCCTCTGGGATCTGGTAAAAGAAAGCACAATAGGTTCTAAATTAAACTTGCTCTATGGCTGTTCATGAATATCTCAAAAATACTTGCATGCATGTTTAATGTTGTCATATCTTCCAATTCACTATGTCATACTTACATCTCCCAGTGATAAGGTGTGTTATAAACATTTTCTAGTTCAGTAATGTAAACAAAGCACAAATTATTAGCAGATGAACAAACTCCAAGGTGAGCCCAGGGTAGAAATCACTCCTATGAAATTTCTGAAGGAGTCCCTTGTACTCTCCAGTGCTGGAGTTATGTGGCAAAATAGATTTTGTAAAGGGTTTCTGCTATCTAGGTGAACTATACCGAACACTTCAAGGCACCTATAATACCTGAAAACTATAGATAAACCATTTCACTGATTATATGTTTGTTCTGCAGTACCTGCAAGATATAAATAAGGGCTGTTCAAAATCACTGTCTAAATTATTGGATGTAAAATTGATTTCAGCTAAAGAATTTTCCCCCTTTTGTCCTGTCAAGGATGCTATTATTTCTTTGTGAGATGCTTTTCTTTTGAAGCTGAGGCAAAATCGGGAAGCGTCAGCACAAATACCAAATATTTTCACTAGGTTTGATTTCTCTAGTGCTTCATCACAATAACTGTTTTCTTTCTGCCCTCATTTACATCCCTTGATATGAATGACCTTCCCCACTGCTTTGCTTCTCCTGAAACCATTGTATGGTTGCTGTGATTTAGCTGCTCTCTTCTATTCTCACTGGAGAGGTGAACATAGCAGACCAGTTGAAAGGCTTTTGGAAACTATCAGAAGAAAAACAAGGGAGCGAGAAGTCATCCCAAATCTCACATATCTTGTGTTTCCCTGGGCATTGTTTTTCTTTCAAACTTCTGCACAAATAGAAAAGTTTTCATTTTGAGCCAGCCTCCAAATCAAGGCTGGTAGAACAATGCAGGTTTCAAGCCTCCATAATGCAGGGGTGAAGCTGCCAGTGCACTCCTACATCCATCATATATGGGGGCTGCTTGCTGAGTTGGCTGCTTTCATTCCCAGGGAAAAAATAGGCTATGGAATATGAACCCTCTCTTTTTTCTTTAAAAAAACAAGTGGCATGCAACAATACTGCAAAATTATGCAAATTACCTTGTCACACATATCAGACTGACAGTTCCAGAGAGACTAGAAATTGCCAAAAGATTTCTAGCTCTAGGCAGACAATGCCATTACAGAATGGCTTAGAGCCATAAGACCCTGATAAGAACTCACTTTCTTTAGACTGCCATTTTCACAGACTGTTATTTCAGCTATATGTGCTCAGCTTTGAGAGCTTTCGTGGTTTTGGTTTAGTTTTTTTTTTTTTTCTTTTGTCTACATATGGTGTGCAGTGTTTAGACTTGTAGGCAACGGCATGAAAACCAATCTAAATTAGCTAGAAGCAATGTACCATTAAAATTTTCAGACTGAGCTGCAGGTCAAGGCACACACGGAGCTGCCAAATATTTGTCACAACATGTGGTCAGTCATCAGAATGTACTTCAGGCAGAATTGTTAGTGAATCAAAATAACCAGATGAGCTACTTCAGAGACCTGAATTAAATAATAGTAATTCCCTTCAGATAGGGGATATAAGCTCAGGCTAACCTCATTCTTAACTTGTATACAAAAAAACCTATGTTATTCAACTTAAACTGATCCCTTCTATTTCAAAGTCACTTCATATTTTCCAAAGAGTGGGGGTAAGTGTATTTCATAGCTTTAAGGAAAATGAGACATTGAAATATTAGATAATAGAATCAATCACATCATAGTTACAATTCTACAGAGACCTGATTTTGGCAATTTTACTTTGACTTCCTCTTTACTCTTCCTCTTCCTGGGAAGACAGGTCTGCAAGTGAACAGAAGTATATACCAGTGGGTCTCAATCTGTGTGTTGGGCAGCAGTAGAAAAGAGAAGTCTTCTCATGCAAAAAAAGAAGGTTTTTTTAATAGAATGCTCTCTAGTGATATTTCACAGCAGCACAATATTTGGGAAAAGATGCTGCAAAAATTGTGCTCATAATTAAATTTATCGAAGACATGAATATTTGTCCTACAATCCCAGTTTGGAAGTTTATGTGGACTAAATAAGTAAATAAACAAATAAAGATAAAATCTAGAACTATATCTATGTCATCTCTACCTATCTCTACCTGAATAAAAGCACTCACTCTGATACTGCAATGTAAGATTTAGCATCTCAGGTAAGATTCAGGCTGGGTCAACAGGCCAAGGACAGTGGTATGAGGTTCATCAAGGCCAAGTGCCAGGTTTTGCACTTGGGTCATGACAACAACTGGCTGGGGACAGAGCCTTTGGAAAGTGCCCAGCAGAAAAGGACCTGGGGGTGGTGACCACCATGGCTGAACATGAGCCATGAGTGCTCAGGTGGCCAAGAAGGCCAATGGCATCTTGGCCTGTGTCAGCAATAGTGTGGCCAGCAGGACCAGGGCAGTGATTGTCCCCCTATGTTCAGCACTGGTGAGGCTGCACCCCAAATCCTGTGTCCAGTTCTGGGCCCCCCACAAATAAGAAAGACATTGAAGGGCTGGAGCATGGGGAAGGATCTAGAGAGCAAGCCTTACAAGGAGCAGCTGAGGGAGTTGAAGCTGTTTAGCCTGAGAAGAGAAAACTCAGGGGAGACCTTATCACTCTCCACAACTGCATGAAAGGAGGTAGGAGCCTGGTGGGGTGGTCTCCCCGGTAACTCGTGACAGAATGAGAGGATATGGCCTCAAACTGTGCCAAGAGAGGTTCAGGTTGGACATTAGGTAGAATTGCTTCACAGAAAAGGTTGTCAAGCATTGGAATGGGCTGCCCAGGTAGGTGGTGAAGTCATCATCCTCAGAGGTGTTCAAGAGAAGACTGGGTGTGGCACTTAGTGCTGTGGTCATTGACAAGGTCCTTATGGGTCCAACCTCAGATTCAGCGATCTTGGAAGTATTTTACAGCCTAAATGATTCTGTGAAATCAGACTTGTGTTCAATACAACAAAATAATGCAAAATATAACGAAGCAAAACTGATGATTTCATTAAGGCCTGCAGCAGGATAGTTAACTTACTGCATGAAAGTATGCAGAAAACCCATTTGTCAATTTGAAGGCAGCAGTATTATACTGAACACACAAAAATGCCTGAATGAAAATCTAAACTGTGATCTATAGGCAGAAGTAATGAAAAGAAAGCAAAATAATGAAGCAATTGAACCTGAAATCTGATTCACATTTTCATCACGGTGATGTGTTATTTTATTCACTGAAACAGGTATGTCTACATTGATGATTGAGACAGAGTTTTGCAGAAGCTACATTTTTACACTACTTTCAGCTGATAGTGCTCTATTACTGCTATCATCTTTGTTTAATCATTAGGTAGAGTAAAAACCTGTTAGTTTCAGTAAGAAATAATGTATAGGTTCTTCTGCTGACAAAGCTGAAGTGTTTCTGGTTTTCAGCTATATCTTGCTGTGACAGGCAGTTTTAAGGCAAGGTGATTTGCTCTGCTGGCTCTGCTTTTCATATCATATTTCTTTAACAACAAAAGAAAGAAACTTACCTGGATAGCCTGACTTAAGTATTCCCTAGAGTGTCTTCAGCCAGAGAACTGATAAACAGCTGGGAAACTAAGTTTAACTCATCCCTCAAATTTTCCTTTTAAATAGCAAAACCTAACTGAACTTATGGTTACTTGCACAAAACTTTTGAAAGGTGAATGTCTTCTCAGTTTCCACTACAATGACAAATTTACAGCTGCTGGTGGGACAATGCCTGTGACAGCAAAGGGCTGCAGACCCATCGTGTGAGAAGGGATGAGCTGCAGCACCTGCTGACAGACTGAGTCCCTCTCTGATCCCACAGGAGAATAACACTTGGCAGCTGCACCAGAATGAAGAAGACTCTATTTACCTATTTAAAGGAAACATTGCTTTTCCTTTCCCCTATCTCATTTATTTTATTGCTTTCTCCTCCACCTCCCCCACCAACGCCTTCTCTCTTGACACTGCTGCCTCTGTCTGCTATGCTTTGGCATGAGCAGAGCCATGGGTTGCCTGTGCAGCAGTTCCAAAATGATGCCATGGTATCTCTCACAGCACTGATGGGCAAATCTGTCTGTGAAGGAAAGGGGGTGCCCTTACAGGAACTGAAGGATGCACCACACCAAAAGCAAGATCAGGGCTCAGAGGGCTCCCCTGATCCCCCTCAGGGATCAGGGCTCAAGCTTTTCTGGCTTGCAGCACAGGAGGCAGAAGCATGTACAGGGGACATTCTTACTCACACTTGCCTTGATTTGACTTGCTGTTATTTAGCTCAGTTCCATTCCTCCATGCTCCCTGCTGCTGTCCTCACTGCTCTCCCTAAAACCAGCCTGAGGTGAAACCATAATAACTGTGAGAGTGTGGATTTCGCTGTCACAACTTACGGCACTGCATTGCTTTCCTCACTTTACTAATGTAAGAAAAACTCCAAATCAGGTAGTAACTGGTAGTATATAAGATTCAGATTCAGCTTATGATTTGGACATGACTCAGACCATACAAACTAAGGCATTAGATAAAAATAAGTAAAATCTTGTTGCAAAATATAGATGCTGCACTGCAATTGAGCTTTTCTGGTTAGGACGCTTATAAAAAAGAGACAAAGAAGCTGTAAATCTCAGGGGGCCTGTGCTTCCCTGTAATTGTTGCAGTACATTTATCATTGTTACATAACCCTAAAAGGTTTTATTGGCTCTGTTTTCACTGGCACGAACATTTTAAATGAAAATTAATACATGCATATGTAGATCAGTCCACTATATGTAGCTACCTGGTGGGTAATTCCCAGATGGGGATTTCTTTTTCTCTACATTGGCTTTTTTCTCTTCTTTCTTTCTTTTTTTTTTTTAATAGCTCAAAAATAGCATGTGGGTTACATAACTAATAAATGAAACCAGAGACAAATCCTAGCCTTAGGCGCCACACAGAAGAGATGGTAACTGTCAGCCTTGACTCCCAGGTTGTCAAATACTGAATGGGATGTTAGATCCTCAACAATACACAAGCTTGGAAATGTCACTGATATGGATGAGTCAGGGCTACTATCCTGATCCACAATAAAAATATTTCTGTGGTAGCCAAGTATTTTATCTGTACAGATTAATGTATACATTTACATATGCCACTGTAAATCACTGCTAAAGTGCTCTGTAGCAATTAGCCAAGGGCTGCTGCTCTGTCATTTTGTTCTTTTTGCAGAAACTTCAGAAAGAAAGATTGCTTGGCCATGAGGAGACCTCCTACTGCCACTACACTACCACTTCAGGAGGTACTCTCAGGGTTGTTTCTCTGCTACAGAACAATTTCTTTCTACCGTCCTCATTTGCATTTATTTTGGATCCCTGGGTTGCTCATACCAGGTTGAAATTTGGAGAAAGTGGTCTGTATATAATAATAATAATAATATAATACATTCAGGGTAGAAAATACTAGGGTTTTTGGTGGATGAGCTCTGAATATCATGTAGGTATCCTTCAGCCTCGGAAAATAAGGAAGAATTAAAGATTTTTCTGATGGAAAATATGATTGAGTCAACAAACTACTGAGGATCACTGAATCACAGAGTCAGCTAGGTTGGAAAAGAACTTTGAGATCATCAAGTCCAACCTGTGACCTAACACCACCTTGTCAACTAGACCACGGCATCAAGTGCCATAAGCAGTCATTTCTTAAACACCTTCAGGGATGGTGACTTCACCACCTTCCTTGGCAGCCCATTCCAACACCCAGGCACTCTTTCTGTGAAGATTCCTAAAGGCCAACGTAAACCTCTCCTGGTGCAGCTTAAGTCTGTGTCCTCTTGTCCTATTGCTAGTCGCCTGGGAGAAGAGACAGACCCTGGGTCTAGCTTACTACCCCTGGGCTCATCTCTGAAGAGCCTGATTTCATCCCTTCCCCACTCTGAACCAGGTTTTAAAGCCCTCTCAATCAGCCCTGACAACTCACGGGCTAAAATCTTTCTGCCTTTTCTAGACAGACCTGACTCTAGCAGACCTGGTGCCAAAAAGCTGCCCCATGATCAAAAAGCCCTAAATTCTGCTGATGGCACCAGTTCTTAAGCCACTTATTGATAACATGAGTTTTCCTGTTCCTTTCATCATTCATCACTGCTACTGAAATAATAGAGCAAAGCACCACCTGCACTCCCATTTTCTAACCTGTCATGGAGAAAAAACAGTGTTGCAACATCAACTCTTTTGAGTACCACATCTGATTTATTCTTGGAGGATCCCCTACGCTATCTGATTGCTTACAGGCTGCTTAAAATTGAGGGATCCAATAGAAAACTCTGAGCTACTTTGGCTGAAGGCCAGTGTATTTATGCCAAAGATAAATTTGCCCACGAAAGGTGCAAAAGCAGTAAGGAAGACAGAAGACAAAGGCAATGAAGATCAATTAGCTAATTAAACTTGAAGTAATCATTGGCAGCCTCGCAGCTGTATTATGTAAAAGAATGAATATTTCTAGTTTGGTGAAACTGGAAAAATATATCTGCAAGTTTTTTCTTGGTACACCAAATGAATCTCTGATGCTTTAACTGGGTACCTAAGATGGTAGATCTAAAAATACCAGCAAAATTTTTTAAAATATGATTAATTACTCCTTTTTTTTTTTACAAAGTCTCGACTCTTAAACAGAGTTTACATACTAAAAAACTTACCAGTAAAAGGACATGCTTATAAGTTACATTGCACCACTGTCTCTTAATTGAGTGTCCTTTGACTGCAGTTAATGACAGAAAAAAATTTTAACTGCTACACTTCTAAGGCAAATGAATGAATGGACGACTTGTCTGTATTTGCATGCATTTGTCCTCCATAAAGTAAAACCTGATTGCAAAACTTAGAAACTGGTACTTGCCAATATTTTCTTTCCTTTTTATTGTTGTTAATGGCAGGAATTTCACCCAATTCTCAGATCTAATAGACTCTCTAAAGCTGGGAGATATATTTTCAAGATGAACATAGAGAAAACTGAATGAGAAAATGACAAAACAAGCACGGCATCCTAACAATGTCATTCCATATGTCTCAATGCTGACTATTACCATATCTGGACTTCATCTTGCCCAGAAAAACAAATTCAGCGTTTGCAGAAAACTCGTGGCTCACTATCCCTGAGTAGAAGCTCAGAAGTGTTCCCTCCACTCTTCCTGGTCATTGCTGTATGAACACTTTTCTTTTACATATTAGGGTGAAGCAGGGACTTCTGCAATAAGCAGAGAAATATTTTGAGCCGGGGCAGTTAAATTTCAAAGCTGTCTCATTTTGTTTCCCAGACATCACCACTTTTCACGTTATCAACTTAGACTTTAAAGGCCACCATGTGACATTAAGGAGAAGAAAGAAGGCAACACATTTTAATCAATACAAAAGTCTCCTTCCTATCATCCCATTCAAACATGGGCACTCAGACGCAGTTATAAAATTGCTTTGAATCCTCTGTTCATTTTTGAAGCAAAGGATGGTGATATGTTTCAGTATGCTGAAATTTGCAGATTTAAATCAATTTGGGGTGGATATTTGGAATAATCATCTGAAAATTTCACAGCAAAAAATGCACTTCTCAAAGTATGAGTCATAAAGGTAGCATAAAAAGGACATTTGCAGCCCCCCTGAGCAGGTTGGCCTGTCGTGTGTTTGAGCAGCCTACATTTTTGCTGGATTACCCAGTGGTATCTATAGAAACTGTGCACTTGCATTTACAGATCCAAAAATAAACAAGTAAGGCTACTGGTTTTTTTACCTGTCTCTTTTAAGAACAGGCAATAAATAGCTTTCTTCTTTCCCTAAAAATACAACCTAAAGCATTCCTGAACATTCCCAAATGTTCAGTAAGATTAAAATAGGACAATTCCAGGTCACCATAGAGCACTTAAGAAAGCGCCCCTCATGATTTATATGCCAGAAAGAGACAGTTTAATTTTTCAGAATTCAAAATTTACTTCTTCATTAAATTTACTATAATTTTACACCAAAATAAAAAGACTTTCCTAAGTCAACAATGATTTAATCAGAAACTTGTAATTCTTTGCAATGTGATTGTCTTTTAATTCTTTCTCTTATATTCATGCCACCATTAAGTCATTAGAATAAAAATATTAAAACACTTAAGGAACAGTTTCTACTCCTATGGACATTGGGATGAAACCCAAGTTCCTAAAAGACTTTGGACAGATCAAAATAAGAATCATATACTTATTTAATCATAATCTGTTGAAAAAGCCGGGCTAGGGGGAAAAAAAAAAAAAAAAAACAACAAAAAAACCAAACTGAACAGAGCTTGTTTCTAAGCTCCACCTTTTCTTTAGTAGTTTGGAGTTTTGCTTGATGCCAGAGCAAGAGCTTCTGTCTGCACTAGGACAGAAGACAGTACAGATCCTTACTCTTGCAATCAAACCATTATCTTAAAAAGTGTTTCCTCTTGCCTGCAGGGATCTATTTCAATAGCTACTATTGCCCTAATCCAATAGACTGCTGTCTTTTATTACAACACACAGGGAAGGCTGGAATCAAGATTTTCATTTCTATCTGCCTTGCATCCCCCACACACAGTTGTGTGTCCTTATTTTAGTCTTCTCTGCCACGTGCTTTCACAGAGAAAGCCTTGCTGTAATACAGTGTGAACTGTGCTGTTCAGATCTTAAATGATCCAATGCTGTGTGACCAAAGAATGGGAGATCACACAGGAAAAAATCCTGCCAGAAGGTGTTTGATGCATGATAGACAACACCAATTTCATCTGCAATATACAACAAAGATTTATGCAGAAGCTGTCATAGCTACTGAAAGCAGGGCTTTGGCAAGAGTGACAGCACAAGCTGCTCAGTCCTGTGAAGCTTAGGCACTCTGCATCTGTGCAGAAACAATCCTTGGGTGCATGGCAAACTTTAAATGCACATGTAGTGCTCTTTTGGCTCTTACAAGACTCTGGCATTAGACAGCCACAGCCCAGGTCATTGGTCTGCATCACCACCAGGCTTAGAAATTTTATTCTGTCTGAAGTCTTTGCCTTTTCATGGAAGGAGAGAAGTCCTTAGCACCTTCAGCCCTGGTCACCATTAGCACCCACCAGTGACCTATTTGTGGCCTCCATGACTCCTTTCAGTACCAAGCCCTTGAGTTTCTGTCCCATGGAAACCAAGATGGTGGGGTTGGAGGAAAGAGCACATGTGGATCTCATTCTGTTGCTGTGTTAGGATGCAGCTGAATGGGGTCAACACCCAGATTCAGGACCTGAAAAATACTACCAGCTCTCACTCAACCTTTAGTTCCTTAAAAGATATCTCTAGTTCCTTAAGTCATCTGGACGTGGCTCATATGGTTTCTAAAAATCCTACTTGATGCCTATAAATAAGTATTCTGTAATTAGCATTCTGAAATTCAGTGTTCAGATTAACTGATTCACTTCTTGAAATGATAAATGAGTCCACTTTTAGCATCTATTGAGAAGGCAGGGACTTAGGAAAAAAAAATGAACACAGAGACTGAGCCATAATGCAGAATACAGAATGGCTGTGGGAACTGAAACAAAATAGAAGCACAACAAAATAAAATAAGTTTTTCTTTTCCAGGAACGGGAATTTGTGTTTTAGGGTTTTCATGCAGAAATGTGACCATGACAAGAAAGGGGAGGGCTTTCCTGGTGTGTTTTTTTTGTTTGTTGAGAGTGGGGGTTTGGTGGTTTGGTTGACTAGTTTGTTGACTTGTGGTTTTTGGGTATTTCAGCAAAAATTTCACTTTTTTTTTCTGAAAGTGTCTGGAAATCTAGCATGCATATTTACTTACGTGGCTGCTCAAGTAGGAGTGGCTGCTCTTTCAGGATCATCTAAGAGGCAAATTTGAAGAAAAATGTCAGTTTGTGAAAGAGGAGGGTCTGCTCTGTGAACTATAAGGTCCCTGGGACAAGAGCTATCTCAAATTATGCCACCTCAAGCTCGATCTGAAATAATGGGCCATTTTTAAGCTTTCAAAATAGATCCATAAAACAGGAGGAAATAAAATTCATCCTGAAATCAGTAAGAAAGCCCCAAGCTGCTGAGAAGAGGGGAGGAAGTCCAAGGGATCCAGTGATAAAGCTGCCACCAAAGGTTGCTACTCTCTTTCAGGGAAAGGAGCAACATTTAAGTCTGTACTTCTTCTTAACCTTCTCTGACAATTAGAAGACTGATAAAGTCCTCTCCTCTCTATAGATCCTGCTTTCTTTCGTGTCCCACTCCAACTGCACCCTGATCTAATTTCTAATGGAATGGAATACTGAGATCTGGGAAGATTTTAAACTACAGTTTTCAAAGTGTCCAAGACTAAATCTGTATAAAAGCTTTCACTGTTTTATCAGTACTCACTACTATGACTCATCACCACTTTGGCAAATAAAGTGCTGAAATATTTTTCTAGGTTTTTCAGGCTTTTGAAATATGCACATAACAATCAGAAGGATGTCAACAAACATATCAGAATAATTTCAGGTAGAAATTAGACACTTTGAGATATACCTGATATTGATGTTGGCATTTTTTGCTGTTGAATCACTCACCTTTTGGATTCTATCCAAGTGGGAGTAGAGAATACCTCTTGCAAAGTAAACACCTAAACGCCTTTTCAGGAGAAGAGAAATAGTTGATGAAGAGTCAGATAAGCTGACTTTTCTTACTTGTGCCTGGGCTAATAGGGAATTCCAAACACCTACATCCACAGGAAATCCAGAGCTCCAAACCACAAACCATGCTGTGAGGGCAAATATTGCAAAAAAAAAAAAAAAAAAAAGCCCTTTCCTCGAAACAGGTCCCAAAATGTTATGTGTGTATAAAGTCTGGGCAACTGTAAGAATAGTTCTCAGTGTAAAATGCAATGACTGAGTCACACAAGGATTTAGAACTGCCAGATTTCCTAACTTCATGATAGATAGACAGGTATGCTTTCCAACCATTCCTGATCACCTGCACTCCCAGTTATGAAATGAATATTAAAAGTAATGGATGTTTAGAAAACTAAGTAAGATTTTACAGAGCCTGTTCTCACTCAAATCTCTTCTACTCTAAAATATTAAATTTGTTTTCCTATCCCACACATGTATAAAAGCTATGTTAATAGAATATTTATGTTTGTTACTTGATTTACTTGGTAGAATTCCATTGCTTTACATTTCTAGGCACATTTGAATACAAGGAACTTTTTTTTTCACAGTACTTTCTAGTATGTCTTATCTCTGATCATTTTGTACAGGAGATAAAAAAAGCAATGGAACATGGAAGAAAGTGCTCACACTCTATTATTAAGACTTCTCTGAAACCAAGCAAGTCAAAAAACTCTGAAAAAGCTTGTATGTGAGAGAATATCTGTCACAGAAATGTGGACAAATGAGTAGCAAGTGGCATATTGAATTCTAACATGGTTTTGAATGTTAAATGTTCATATTTGCCTAAACTGTGCCAGAAATTCAAAAGCTTCCAAGTGTTTTGAATTGTTCCCTTTGAAAAGTTTGACTCCCTGCCAGAAGAAATAGCCATGCTGTTCATGTTTGAAAACATCTAACTTGAAAAGATAGAAGTACTTCTAAACTGTTATTTGTATATGTAGCGGAACAGAGGTTCCAACAAGAAAAAGACTTAGTCTGAGCTTTGATAAATTGAATTTCTTTGTCAAGCAAATTGGCAACAGTCTATTGTTTCAGTGGAAAGAAGAATTTGACAAAAATTATATGTCTATAAAGGCCTGATAGTTTTGGATGGCTTTCGTTTATTTAACACATAAATGACATTCTAGACATCCTTAAAGAAGAATCAACAAATTGTAATGTAACATTGTGGCAATCAAAATATAAAGTCACAAATGAAACAGATTAGATTCTGGTCTGATATGTAACAAAAGAAGACAGCTATATCATCCTTTTAGAGCAAACCCCACAATCATTTGAACAGAAATATCCACAAAAGTATATTCCTCTTACCACATGGATGAATCTGTCAATTATGAAATATGCTTTCTATTGAAAGATGTTCCTTGATTATGTACCATATTATTTCTTCTGCTCAAATTAGCAGAAAGAGAAGCAGAATTCAGTGGGGAATCTGACCATGAGAATGAAAAAAGGCATGAGAAATAGTTTTGCAGAATTGCATTATCTTTTATTATCTGTAAGAAAAATGAGGTTTGCAATCAAATTCTTAAAAATTTTATTCTCCATGTGAGAGCCCCACTGCAGGCAAGAGTGATAGGGCCAGAAAAGACAGTGAATAAGGAAGTTTGTGTCTCTGTCAAGGCAGATAATTGTCTGCGTAGCTCCTGAAAGATCAGTACTTTTACAATGCAAAACTGTGAGAAGATCAAAGACCACCATGTAATGTAAAACATGTATGATGTAAAACAACATACTACAGACCTCCTTAGGATAATTAATGAAACCAATTGGCCATTCCTACCTTCTGTCTGTGGCTCATATCACTAAAAGCATCATGATCCACTGACAGTCCCAAGGCAGAAAATGCATCAGGGGATGCTGCAGCTCCTTTCTCCCGCTGGCTGTGCACCTCACCCCCATCCCAGTGCAGACTGCAGAGATGGCTCATGCTCTTGTGTAACTAGCTGTTTGCCACAGGAACAAGCCACCAAAAGTTTATCTCAAAAAGTAAAAGAAGAGGTTTATTTCACAGAGGATTCAGCTTTCCACAGCAGGGTTACATGGACAACAGCTGGCCTTTCTAACAAAGCCTGCACAACTGATGGAGTCTAGTGGGGCTATGCAGCAGAGTCATCAAGGAGCACACAGGTCTGGTGGCTGCAAGCAGTTACAGTTCCTCGTTCATGCAGCACTCAGAGCAGACAAATATGATCATTCCCTCCTGCTCCATAGAATAGTTTATTATTTTGAAAGCTGTCTTGAATATAAGTCATGCTTTGCTGGTACTTCCGTACTGAGTATAACCCTTTTTTATCAATTTCAGAAGTGTACCCATTTCTTTGCACGGACATACACAAGCTCATGCACACATTCCTATCAATAATAGCAGAAATAGCAATAATTCTTTAGAGGTAGCCAGATATTATGCACACAAATATTTATTGGTTTTTGTTCATCAAAACTCAAGAATTGTTTTAATTCAATATTCAGGGAAATACTATTCTGTACAATTTCTTTTAAAAGTAAATTTTGTAACTTTTAGGTTTGGTATTTCACAAAAAAAACCCAAACCTCCCTCTTCTTCTTTCTAAAATGTAGTCACAGATTATGACATAGTAAGATAATAGAGGAATTGAAGGAATTTCACTGAATTTTGGATCTATATCTAAATACAATTATCTGTAAAGGTTGAATTCACATCTATTTGTCTCTCAGTGCTGATTTTCAGGTTCAGCCATGACTAGCAGAAAATTCGTATGTACAGCCAAGCATTTCTGTTAGCAATGTCAGCAAGAGTGACATGTAATGAATTTTTGCATAACACTGTCCAATTGTGTCTTAATATGAGTTTTCCAATCACGTTGGTTTACATGATTTTACAAAATTAATTAAAAATAAATACTTCACATTGCTTTGCTTAGGCTTGTACCAAGTACCAAAGCTTATATTTTTCATTTTTTTCCTACATGAAGAATATTTTTTCATTAAAAAAATAGGTAAAGAGGTAAAGCAATAAAAAAGTTGATAAAATCAAAGTACAGCCAGCTCCATGGAGAACATATTTTCTATTGAGAATTCATTTTGATTGGAGATTTCTGATCAAATTCTGCTATTTTTCATGAGACAGAAACTAATCTAATTTTTGGATGTTTTCTTTCCATACTTTATATAGATTTGAAGATGTCAAATCAGTTTCAAAGCAAAGAGATGGCCATGGTTTATTATCTTGAGTGTACTGGGAAAAAATTCTCAGTGACTTATCTCTCCTTAAATGTTCAAGAAAGTTGAAAGGAACAAAAAGGCGGGTACAGAATTCAGGAACCAAATGAGAAAAAGTTAGTGGAAACCACATCTGTCTGAATTAGTCTTGCCAACATCCAGGAACACATTTGAGTTCTGTAGAATGTTCATTAATGTATATCATTACAAAACGTAGGAGAAAACAAAAAACCAAAATAAACCAAAATTCTTTCTATTTCCCTGGTTTAGCCTTCCTACACTACTCCCAGATCAACAAAACTAAGTTTTGATTTTTTGTTGCAAAACTAAATAAGGATTTATTTCTCATTTACTAGGTGCCAGAATATTGACATTTGCAGGAAAAATATTAAAAAGTTGTATTCAAGAAAGTGAAAGAATTACAATGGTTTGAGAAAGGAACGTCAAAAATCATCTTGTTCTGACTCCCTGCCATGGGCAGGGACGTCTTCCACTAGACCTGGTTGTTCAAAGCACCCATTCAGTCTGGCCTTGAGTGTACCCAGGTCTTATAGGAAAATATCCTAGTTCAGAACAGAAAACTGTCAAATAGGATAGCCAGAAATTTAAGCTAATTTTATCAGCCACATTGCTTAGCAAAGTTCCACTGCCTGCAAAGGCACTTTGCTTTTTACATACACCAAGATCTGGTTCTCTCACAGCTGCATTTTGAAGGGAGTTTCCTGCAAACTCTTTTCTCCTGATTAGTCCATAGAGGTAGATTGGGCTTCAGTACAAGTGTTTTGATAACCAGCATGGAGCATGCACGAGTGATCTATTTTTCATCCAATTAGGAAAAACAAGATGTGTCTCAGACTTCCTACTGTGCCTAGAAACTACCTCTCACTTGTACTTGCATTCTTTATTAATACAGCTGTACTTCCTCCATTAACTCCATTGTCTTTGCAGTTCCATGTAATTTGGTGTCATTCACAGCACACTAACTAAAGGACAAGTGCGGAAAATCTGTTTTCTGTTCAAAATTCTAACATTATAAAGAATCATGAGATCTGTGTAGAGTTTTGCAATAGTTCATTGTCAACCAAGCCAGGGTGGCCAACCCTTCTACCTAGTCTTTAGGACTTTTTCAGAGTTTTGAGACCATTCTTTCCTGCTTCAGCTTCCTTTTTACATTTGAACAGAGCAATGCATTATAGTATTAGCATGTTCTCACACTCTCAAGCTGCTCTGCTGTTTTGCACTTGATGAGGGGGAAATTTACATGGGATAAAATTTATAGATCAGTAGTCCCAGTATTTTCCCCATCAGACACATTTCTGTAATTCTGGACTCTCCCATACAGCTGACTAAAAGAAAGGGCTGATTTTTCCCTAGAAATATCCTTTAAGTAGGTTGCAGAGGCCAAGAACTTAATAATGTTCATTTCCTATAGCAAGTGTGAACATTGAAACCCACGTTCACAACAGGAGTTTGCCATGCCACCTTCCCTCTCTTGTAACACCAAACTTCATTAACTTCTTCTGTTTGGTTAGTATTTTTTTTGCAGCTAGTACATCAAAATTTTGATACGAGGTCCTGAAAAAAAATGGACACTCAGCTTGGTATCAATGACAATTTTTGAGTCTTCAGACTAACACTTGTATTTCTGACGAATTTTACATCCTGACATTTGCAGGCAGCATATATAACCTACACAGTGTAATCTATCTACTAATATATATATATATATAAATATAAATACCAAAAGTGAATACACAGTATCTCAAAATTTATAGTTAGGAAAGAGCAACTTTTTTTTTAATATATTTTTCCTTGATTTCACTTTAGATGTTGTATTTTTTCCTAAACTAAATAATAAAAATTTTGTACTTTGTTTGTGGGATAAAAAAAATAACCATCATGTTTAACTTTGCTTACCTTCTGTTTTGCAAAACCAATGAAGAAAATTTCATGAAGTTCTCTTGCATTGGTTTTGTCTGAAAAAGTTTTTCCTAGCTTTACCTGAATTGCACATGATGCTTTGTGAAGCTAAAAATTATGTGCTATATTTTCCCTTGTTTCATACAGTTTTTAATTCCTATTGCAATAAAAAACTGATTTGCATTAACTTCCCCTGGTTTGATTCCATAAAATGCTATAAGCACAGTGGGAATCAACCAGGAAGTCAGAAAATACAATCAGAGAAAAAATTATGATCTATCAATTACCAGTTCAGTTCTGAAACATTTCCTCTCTTCTCTCTGACAGTCCTGGTGTGATGATAATATTTTATAATAAAAAAGCAGGCAAAAAGCAAGTTCAATCATCTTCAGATGCTGTGGATGTTCACATAAAAAAAGAATTCCTGCTGAAAGAAAAATAGGTATTCTAGAACTGTACCGTATGTTAGGAAAAGTTTTTCCAATTTCCTAGGTTGCACATAACAAAACTCACACTACTTTCATTTTCCATACACACACACAAGTTGTCCTGAGTTTTACAGAATCAGATAATATTTTGAGAGGATTGAAGGTTCCAAAGAAACTCTTTCAGGTCTAGTCATTGGCTGAAAGACTTTTGATTTCTCAACCTTTATTTCAATACTTCTGACTAATATGGTTAGTCTTTTCTGCAATTAAGTCTTGGCCAATCTTCAGGCATTATTTGTTTCATCAAAAGACTTAAACCATCAGTCTAATGCAAATACAAAAAGTATAAGTGAAAAAAGTTGCTGCATTTTTTTAAGCTGGTATGCACTATAAGAAAATAACAACAAAATAATTTTCTGAACATAATGAAAAAAGACAGGGAGATTTTAAGTCTTTAAAGCTGAAGCTCATCAAAGTTTACCAGAGTCAAGCAAGTTACTGTTTCTTCATTTGCACCTTGCTCCACATTGCAGACTTCCCATATTCCCCTTCTTTTTGCTGTAAGTGGGGAGTATTCCAGGTTTTCTTGTTTTAAGGAATGCGATGCTATTTTTCAGGATCTGGTCTGCAGACATTCTGATTCTTTCTGTGTCATGGAAGCAGAACAGATAGAAATCTGAGTACAGAGGGATTGGATGCCACGTCCAGTTGGACTTGGAGACAAAAGAGAAAAGCTGATGCACTTTAAGCCCAGCTGGCATCTAAGTACCATGCAGATGCTGGCTAACTCCCCCCTGGTGGACAGGAGAATCAGAAAGAAAATGCAAATCTCCTGGGTTGAGATTAGAACAATTTCATTATTGAAATAAAACATAATAAAGATTTTAGCAATAGGGAGAGGGGAAGAGAGAAACAGAACCCAAGAAAAAGAAGTTGCTCACCACCCACTGACCAGTACCAAGCCTATCCCAGAATGATAGGCCCCAGTTCCAGGTAACTCCCCCAGTTTATATACTGGGTGTGGCATACTGTGGTATGGCATATCCTTTAGAACAGTTTGGATCACCTGTCCCACCTATGCTCCCTCCCAGCTTTTTGTGCAGCTCCTCACTAGCAGAGCAGGAGACACTGAAAAGTCCTTGACTTAGTGTAAGCAATACCCAGAACAGCCAGAACATCTGTGTGCTATCAATATGACCTTCATACTAAATCCCAAACACAGCCCTGTACTAGCTACTAAAAAGAAAATAAACTCTATCTTAGCCAAAACCAGACCAAAAAAAAAAAAAAAGGAAGTATCTTGGTCTCTATCTGGAAATACAGGTTTCAGAAATAGGCTGAGGTGGAAGTCAACCTGGTTTTTCAGTCATATGACAGTAAGTGAAATTTTGAAGATTGCCTTACATTAACCCAAGATCTCTGTGTAAACCTGGCTTTACATCGCTGGCATCTGAATGCATGGGGAGAGTGCTAACTCACTCCAAGAAACCACTGGGTTGCAAGTTCTTTAAATATTTTATATCATTAAAGTTCAAACCCAAACTAACTTAAATGCCTAAGCACTAAGAATTTCAAATGTTTTGTAATCAGAGACATGAAGAAAGTCAATAAAAGTTTGCCAGAAGAACTACTTCTCCTCTGGCAATTCTGCCAAATTTTAGTGAATCTGATGTAACAGAAATGGATGCCAAACATGCTTCACTTCTCTTCTTGTTTGTTTTGATGTACAGAAACATGAGATTCAAGTCAAGAGGTGAGTTGTGTCATGCCTGGGGATCTGTCAGCACCATGTAGTTTTATGAAAAAGGGCGCAGAATCTCCGCTTGCCTTCTGCCATGTCATTCCCTATATAACCAGCTTTGGTCTTACAGTGATGAAACTAGGAGCAGGATTTGGGGCTCACACAATTCAGTTTCAGGCTCTACTGAATTCAGCCAAGTCCAGTCAAACACATCTTGTCTATTCTTTGAGATACTAACTTAGTCATTCCAACAGAATTTCACTGCTCGCAATCATGAGTTAAACAGCATAAATGGAGAATTACCCTTCCTTTGTGGTCAGTAAGGAAATGTCACATGCAACATTAACATGGAATGACCAAAGTAGCACTTGGAACTATACAACAAGTGCCAGACTTTTTTCTTTTTTCAAGAGAATTGTTTTTCACAACTCAGGGGTATTTTTTTGCTTTTCAGAACTATCGCTCATTGCATTTCTCCTCGCCACAAACCTGTCAGTTATGTTTCTCTTCTCTGATTCAAGTGGTTTATGACTCATTCCTTTATTGTTGTATGCTATACTGTAATTGTTATTTCCATTATCTGGTACATGAGTCATTTTCTTTGCAGCTATTTGTTGCAAAGTATGATTCTCATGTCTCTTAACATCTGTTTGAGTTCCTTCTGCATTGATGATGATCATATTTTTATGCATTGATTATGACTTCTTTCCATCTCAATGATTTCACTGCACTGTTGTTTACTATATATTGAGCACTGCAAATAACACCTGTAGAGCAAAAATATTCCTCAAAATTTTCTTCTGTGTAGTCCTGTTCTATCCGTTTTCCTGGGCCATTTTGCCACAACTGTTAGGAAGAAGCTTTGGAATTGTTTGATTTCGTGACATCATATGTAAAGGTTAACAAGAAAATCCTTTATCACTCCCTCTTTTGCATATGATCATATGATAAATTATAGAGCAAACCAGTGAGTGAAATTCTTGCCTATATTGAATCTAGGAGGATTTTTATACTGACACTGTGGAAAATCATCTGAAGTCCAAATGTCTTCATTTCACTGCAAACTGTGCCTAGCTGTAAACTGCAGTTAGGAGCAGGACAATTTTATTTCCTAAATGTATCCATTACTCATGATTCTGTGCTATACCATGCTACCGTGCTGTGCTAAATTTAAAACTGGAGCTGGCAGATACGACGGGTAAAAGCCAGGCTGTGGAAGAAGGCCAAGAAAAGGTCCATGTTCAATTGCAGTCCCCTTTAATTATTCAAAATAGCAAGACAGAAGAACTGTGGAAGTTTTATCAAGGTTTTGTCCACACAGAAAAAATCTACCTTCACAAAGGCGTTTCTAAGGGTACTCACAGGACAGGAATATGCTTACCATCACCATAATCCATCTCAGCAGAATAAGTAATCTTCATGCTTAGCAGCTGACCTTTTGTCTTTCATTTATAGTCTTTTTTTGCCCCTAATTTCCTGTATTTCTAAACACATTTCCACCTGAACAGTATACTTCTTGTCCCTTTTTTCATGCTGATGGTTGATTCAGGCTATCTCCTTCCCAAACAAGGGAAAACTGCCTGAACCTAAATTTGCTCCTTCTCATGACCTTCTCATGACTCAGTACCATCTTATCCTTCACTGCTGGTTTCACTGAACATCTACCATGGAGAGGAAAAAGGGATGCAATCAGAGTGTTCACATATGAAGATAAGACAAATAAACTCCTGTCTCCCAAAAGGCAAAATTGCTTAGTGCAAAAGTTCACTAAATGTTACATGTTATGTTTAATATATCAAGAGAAAAGGAAAGCTAGACATGGACTGGAAGCATGTTTCTATAGATTTTACTTCTCTATGGCATGCGATGGGAGCTAAAATCTCATCCCTTGCACTCCCTAGTGAGGAGACCAGATACAACAATAGGGAAGGGTATACAATTTCATCTAAAGAATCACCTTCATTTTAAGATGTAAGAGAACACAGAATGCCGGAGATTTCTTTATATTCCTCAGACAAATCTTATAATGGTAAGCACATTTTCTATATTCCTTTTAACACATGCATTTTCAAAGTGTAAATCCGTAACTACCAAATTAGAAAATAGGTATATTACTTTTAAATGCTGTAGTTTCAGAAATATAATACATATGTTCATAAGGATAGTTTGTATACATTTTCCAGCTTTAGATTTATAAGGTTATTTTGAGTCAAGCTTCTACAATAAGTAGCGTCTACCAAAACCTGCCCATGCAAACCCAATACAGAAGGTATTTAAGCATACCAGCATATTTTTAATTTTGCAAAACATATTTATAATATGGACTGTTTTTTTTCAATTTTCCTGATTTTTGATTCTGCTAGTAATTTATTTATAACTTCCTGACTACTTATCTTTTCTAATGATTTATTGGCATTCACACAGCGAGAAACTTCATATGTTTTGTGATCTTCCAAGCCATGTTGGTAGGAGTTGAAGTTCTGGCAATAACTCATACCAGATCTTATGTAAACCTTTCCAAGAAAGAATTGGAAGGGAGGGACAGAGGCTGAAGGCCTGGTAAGGACCAGGAGTTTGCTACTAAGCCTTAGTTACACAAACAAATAGGTTACAGACCTTGCTTGTACAACACCATGTAAAGTGCAAGACAATTAGAACAGAGTAAGAAATATTTCCAAGCAACAATTTTCTGAAGAAATAACTGAATTCATTGCTATAAAGATAAAAGGAAAGATTAATTTTGAGCCTCCTCCAAATTCCCGTTCATTATTTTTTCTGAATCTAAAGTTGAGGTTCTGTAAGTGAGAAAAACATTGAAGCAGAATACAGCACCAGTCAAAAAGAACCTCTTCGCCTACAAGTTGAAGACCCTTGACTTGCAAAAAGCAACATCATGTGGCCAATGCATTCAAATGAAGCCCTTGAAATTAAAAAAAGAAAAACACCTAAGTTCAAACTAAAATAAATGTAACTCTGAAGAGGATCATGAGATCTGATCTGGCTTACCTAAGCATGCTAAGCCATTTTAGGAGAGATAGATGGAGAATTCCGGTTCTTTCTCCATTAATAAAAGAATGCATCTTTTTCAATTAAGAGCATACAGGTTTACAGATGCTGATAAATTATTTTCCTCTGCCTCTTCTATTGGCAGAAAAAGGCAGTGCATTTAAAGAGATGGAAAAAATAAGAAAATAGAAGATGACAAGACTTAATACTGAAAGAGTAATCTAATTCTCCTATACTCATGGTAATGTGTGCAAGTTATGCTATTAAAGCACACTCCTGCCCCAAAACATAATACTGGTTTTTCAAAGATCACCTAAATTTTGGCATCATGTTAATGGTAGATGGCAGACTGTAAATAAATCTCCTCAATTACTTGGAAAGACTACAATGAAAGTAATTTTTTAGTTGCCACATATGCTGTACCACAAATAGGTATAATTTAGGTGGTAAACTTTAAGTTTTACCAAGAGAAACAACAGAAATCCACATCAGAGTAAAATAAAAACAGCCACTCATTCCTTAGATGGTCCATAGGTGATCAAGGCTCAGCTTATTAAATGTTTACAAAACCAGTTTCGCTTTTTGTGCTCCACAATAGTGCTCCACTCTGAGTGATGAACATACTGCAAAAGGGTACTACATTTAGAGACTATGAAAAAGTATATAAAGTTATAGTAAATGAAATTACAAATCTATGCCAACATACTATGGAGCCACATGTCAATCTCTGTCTATAAATGAACACTAGTTCATTTAGCAATGTTTATTTTTCACTAGTTCATTTAGCAATGTTTATTTTTCACCTGTTCACTGCTAGTCCACTCCCCATGAGGGTAATGTAATTACTAAGAAATGAACTATGATATGAATTGCTCTGTGTGTAGCTCATGTGAGGTTGAGCCACAAATTGCTGCTACAGCATTATAGAAGCACACCTATTATGTAAAGCAATTTGCAAAATTAAGAAAAGCTAGTCATAAAATGGCTGTATTTAACAAGGATTTCTGGTAGCACCCGCAAAGTTCTGCATCAAAATAAAATGAAGACTGGCATAAAAAGCTCACAGCAGAGGTAGAAAATTAAACAGCAAGCTGTCAAGAAAGCAAGCAAACTTGTATTTTAAATAAAACATTAGCTGCCACTGACTTCCAGCACCATTCAAGTCGTCAGCAGATGAGATATACAAGAGAAGCAAGTATGACTACAGATGCCTTGAACTTTTCAAATAAAACAGCTCTGAAGGTCCTTCAGATGATCTCAGGTTTGTAGCAGTTCTAAGAAAGACAGTTTGGGTTCCAGATGGATTATTTTTAGATTCCTGTTAGAATGGCATAGAACCACAAACACTGGACAGCCTTTTCCCTGATTAAGTTACAAAACAAACAGGAAAGCCAGAGGCCCATTGAGGTTATTCAGCAAAAATGATGTTTCTCTGAAATGAGTTTTTCAGCTTTTTGCTACAAAGAAGAGGATGACTTGTAATGTAAATTATTGATAGTTCAAGAATGAAATTTAAAAGGGTTTTATTTACCACCCCCGCCAAGTCCCCTTCAAAACATTTCCTTTAATAAAAATTAATTTTTTTCATTTTGTTAAATCCTGTTGTGGCTGAAACTGAACCAGATCCATTTGCCACGTAAACTAGTACACAGGTGACAAGGGGTTGCAACATGACTGATACAAGAGGGAAAGAAACAGCAGAGCACCATCGAGGAGCTATTTGGTTGACAAAAGGGGGACCAGAGAGAGAAGAAATTTGAGAGGAAGATCACAGTTGCATCTGGGTCATTAACTTCCATTAGTAACATGTATTGCTTAAAACTTTTTTCTGCTTTGTTTGCAAACATCATATAGCCTTATTGCTCCGTATTTCTTTCTCTTTTTTTCACTTTCTCTCCCCCAAGAGTTTATAGCTTTCTGGAACTTAGAATCAATTTTTTCTACAATGGAATTTCTTTTACATTTATTAAAACCCTCAGAGCAGCAATATGAGGAGAGTGAGTGAAAGCTCAACAGTGGAGAAATGGAATTAGTCTACAGAGGAAAACCCAGCACAAGTAGTACTCCAATTTTGTCAAATCAAAGTGGGAGGATTTGCACTTCCAGGTGGCCTTTATCTTCATATTTCACAGCTTAAAGGACAGCTGGAAGTGTTTTGGAGAGGCCCAACCCCCTATGAACAAGGAATAATTTAATTACAAAAGGAAGAAAGAGCAAAAAGAAAAAGCTGGCTGAAGTTATATCAGTAAGAAATAAAATTCCAACCCTCTTCTTGTTTTATACCAGTAGTTTACTTGCACTGCTTATCTCATAAAAGTTAACTGGTTATTGCCTCTCTTGCCATGTAAGGATATGTGGGAAGATAGATGTTGTAAGGGAGGCAAGAAGACAGACTTTAAGGATTTATGAGATCTAAATTAATAAGGGAAGTCAAACAGGAGGGACTGATGCCCTTTACAACTGGCTTTATGTTGTATCCTGATTTTGAAAAAGCCTTGCTTGTTACTGGCAATGTCTCTGCTTGCACCAATTCTTTTCTACTGTGAAAAATGAGATTAGAGCATTCTTAAAAATAGACACTACTCTATAATTGCAAACTCCTGAAAAGGTTACCCAAGTTGTAAAAAAAAAAAACTTTAAAATAAAATCTTACCAAGAACAGAAAATTTACAGTCCCAAATATTTGTGCTTCAGGAAATCAGGTGCAACCAAAACCAGAGTTATATTGTAAATAACAGAATGTATTCTGAAATATAAATGACATAAAACCTTCTCCACTGTAACTTAACTATTTTATTTTGAAGAGTAGCAATTTACTTTGACTATTTAAAGATAGTGATGCTATTCAGAAGCATACACATGGACAAACAAGGGTATATTCATATTGACCATATTCTACAGTCAAGGCAGGTTCTTATCCATCCATGTATTAAACAACAGCCTTACTAAACAGCCAGCCTCTTAAAACAAAATTTCAATCACTACTTGTGAAAATCCAAGCAGCTGTTACAGAAAATATTAATACTATTTTGGAGTCTGATTGAATATATTTGACTGCTTTTAAAGTTTGAAAAGCAATTGGTTTTATTCTTGTAGCAGTATGCCTGGGATATCTCAGAGGACTACAGCATTCTTGAGCACACCAAGAAGTGTCTTCCCATTAATCAAATCACACCTAATTGGACATTTTTTCCCAGCCATTCTCAAAAGTCAATGATGGTGCTATGGCTTTTGTCAGCACAAAACCCACAGACCTCAGTATTCACTACAGTCACCATTGCCATCTTGACTATAACATAATATAACATGCATATGTGCCCCTTACATCTCCAAAATCTTCATGAAGAGAATAAATGGCACTCACATATACAATTTAAAAAACATTCACAGATTGATCCAGAATTCTATGCTTATATTGTAAGCTCTTTCTCTGGACAACCACAAACTGCTCCTTCCAAAACCATATCCTTAGTCACTGAAGACTGAAACCCCGTTCTGAAATCACACCCAAGAAACTTAATTCCTGTATCCTGCAGGTTCACTGTGCCTGACTGTAGGAATGTAGTTATTCAAGTCTATACATTCCTAAATCTGTCTATAAGGCAGCAGATATTCACGTCTCAACAGAAAGTTCTGTGACTTATGGGCTTTTTCAGGGGTTTTTTGAGCTGATGAAGTTTTGGGGTAACCATGAATACTTCTCAGACTTTTGAAAAGGTTCCAAAATTATCATATCAGGGAACAGCTCATGCACAACCACTGCACACAAAAGTGAATTAATTGTCATTTAATATACTAAAATTCTTGAGAAAAATCAAGCTGGCTGCAGCTGCTGACAACTCCTGAATATTCATGTTGTTCAGTGGGTGGTTTGGAGGCTGGAAAAAGCAAACAATGAATCTGTCACAAACAAAACAAAAGCTAATTCTTGCACATAATTCTCTTCTGTGCATCTTTGAATTCAGATAAAGGAGAATAGTGCAGTACTTTAAATACAGTGGGGTTTCTAAAAATCAAAAACATAAGGCATAATGAAACACTTGGGTGTGCTTTGAAATTTATTTATGTGACTGAGTTTTTTATGAATTATATACATTTCTTACTTTTCTCAGACAATTAAACATATTTTGCACAGAGTGCTGGAAGTATGAAAGAATAGTAATAACTGTGAGAATTTTGGTTCTACAGAAAGCACACTATCTGGAAAGTCTGGAAGTTTAGGAAGCCTCTGGAGCTAGAGGCATTTGTCCTGTGCACAGCAGAATCTTAATTCATGACCACTGTGATGTACTTCCATATGTGCTCACAAATCACAGCAGCAGTGAAATGAAAGACTATGTGCTATTCATATTTCTGCTTTAGAAGCACCTATCTTATGTGACAACAAGGTATAAATCACTTACCTTTCAGTACTCTGGAATATTTTACAGGAACAAAACAAGACATAAACAATAACTTCACCAAAAAAAACCGAAAAACCCAACCGAACCCAAAACTAAACAAAAAACAAAATCCAAGTCAAACACCACAAAAACAAACTAAAAAAGCCAAACTAAAGAAAATCTGACCTAATATTTTTTACTTTCCTTGTCTGAACTGAACTGAGTGTATGATTGGCATCACACCACTTTGTCCTGGATACTTTATAAAGAAGGATCTTTTTATTCATAACTGAGGTTACTCTGGCAGTTTTCTCAGCCCATCTAATTCAAAAAAACTAGCTTTTCTTCATGAGCTACTGCTCTTAATGAATTCTTTCTTAGCTGACTGAATTGACACTCTCTCTCTCTCCTAGGACTTGAAAAATGGATAATCTAACACAGACTTACACAGGAACTGTCAGGTCCCATCCAGCTAATCAAACACAAATATCCACAAGAAGATGCTTTCCTTTTCTGCAGGTATACACCTCTATTAACAGCTGAATCCCCTCAGTAAAGTTCTCTACCCTGGCTATTGACTCAGCCAGGGCACACAGAAGCAGACTTGGCATCTAAAGGCCAGCTGTGATGGGGAATGTTTGCAGTCCCTGGGGAACCGTTGCAGCCACCATCCATGTATCTAACCACAGCACAGCTGCATGAGAACATCTGTGGACGTGAAAAGTTGTCAGCTGCAGAGAGCCCTTGAGGTGTGTGGGCTATTCCCACAATACTTGACTGGACAGGCAGCAAGTGTGGCAAGGGGAACACTGGGTCCAGAGCCTGAATATTTCATTTTTTGGTGTCCCTTGCACAGGCGAAACACATACTTGTGATTTAGAGACTCACCTGGTGCCCAGGCAGCATCTGGGGAGTAGATGAACCAAACCACAGTTAAAAATAAGGTCATCTAAAACAGCACTGCACACCTACATGTGCACAATGGAACAGAGGTCTATGTGGCAATGAGATGACACAGGAATTTCCCTTCTCTGTGACACCTCATTTGCGTTCTCTTAGGGTGCAATTAATTAATAAAATAGCCCAAGTTAAAAACAGCCTTCACATAAAAGCCTCCTTGAGTAATTTGGACCACGTGTTAAATGACGACATAGACATCAGGAATATGAAATAAATCTTTAACAAAATCCTTGCACGAACAGCTTCAATAGATCTACCAGTGAAAGAAATGTGAGGAAGAATACTTACTTTAATTTGCCTTTAAAAAAAACCCAAACTCTTCCCTTTCACTTAATCCTTACAGATAAATGTACCAACAAATATTTGCACTGTTTTTTCATTAATTCTTTATTCAGTCTTATTCATCGTATTAGTTTGTTTTCAAACAGTCCAAGTTTATTTTTATCTGAATAATTTAGTACAAAAGCTGGCACTGTACAAGTCAAGCATTCATTATAACAATATTTGCTTGAAAATATTTTGGATTTCTTATTAGTGAGAAAAGAAAAAGGGAAAAGGAAAAGGCAAGGGAAAAGGCATGGCAAGGCAAAGCAAATCTTAAAAAAAATAAGAAAAGGGGAAAATATCTAATTGTAAATCAGATTTATTATGGTGCAGTTCTTATATATTCTGCATAAAATAACAAGTGGATTCCTAAGGTAAAACTAGATTCTAGTGCAGAGAAAAATTTTTAAGACAGCAAATGAAATATGAGTTCTGTGGAGTGATCACTGAATGTTTTGAATATTATCAGAAAAGGAATTTTAGCTTCCAGTCTATACAGACATCTGTTACAACCTCAAAGGTGAAATTGAATTTGAGTTGAACAGGTCAGCCAGGTCTAACATCCTTTATTTGTTACACTTAGATGTTTTGAGTTTATGATTTTTGATGTCACACTAAGTACCCATAAAATAAACAAAATATTTTTTCTAACTATCCAGCTGGCTTTTTTTTTTTTTAAGTTTACTAACTTTTACAAATTATTCTTCTACTTGGTCCCAGACATCTGCATTGTTCCCTTTCCAATACTAGGTGCATATGCATTCACTCAAAGGCTGAAGACTGAGCTATAGATGCTTACAGGAGTTGCTGAGGTCTATTTGTTCTGCACTGTGGCTCTAAGCTCCTGTATTCTGAACCTTTTGGCTCTTTAGAGCTCATTCCACCTCTTATGTTATGGTGCCTTCATAGCACCTATTTGTGAGAGAAATCATCAAAAGACTGAAAATGTGTTTCTAATAGCCCTGATTTAACTTAGTATGCCAGTCAGTCACTGCTTCTTTTAGTACAAATGCCTCCCTGGTGTAGCAAAACCTCTGCTTAAGCAGTAAAATACTTTGAACTTTAACCTACCTTCAAAAGTTATCAGTGGTGGATGGAGAAGGAAGGTTATGCTGGTTTTGGAGTTAAGAATGCCAAGACCAGCCTAACTCATCAACCCAAAAGTTAAACATTTTTAGCATGTAAAGAACAACTTCTGACAGAATATGGCACCAGTGAGCATGTGGCAGACAAAATTCCTGATGAAAGAACTAACAAGATGGTACTGATAACTTGTCTGAAGTTGATGAGCTAAAGGCTGCATGGCTCACCTGGAAACATGGCTGACAACCATATAGACTGTCTGTGAAAGGACAGTCCCACTTTCTAAAGACAGGGTCTGCTAGCACACTGCTTCTTGGGGTGTGTGTGGAGCTTCCTCCCTTGAGCTGGGATGCTTTTCAGGTTTAATCATTCAGGCACAGAAAAAGAGATTTGCCAACAGTCTTTGGTATGGGTGAGTAACACCAATCTCTACTTAATTACTTTTCTAGATTTAACATCGTTGCTTCAATATTGCTTCAATAAATAATACACTTTGCTAGTAGTTTTAATGATCTATGCTGTGTCATAAATAATTCTGATTAAAGTCTTTTAGCCTAACCATTATCACTATCATCATCAATTTAAACAAATAATTTATTGTTTAAACAGAAATATATTTAGATTGTCATCGTTAACCCTGCAGGACGATGTTGTATAAAAGCTCAGCTGCACCTATATAACCTTTTACACACAAATTGTTGACCAAATCTGGGAATAGAATTGGATGCTGCCACACCTAGACTCCTCTCTGAGAGGGAGTTTAGAAACTAAGGAAGGTCTTTCTGAGCCTCGTGACTCAGTAGGACGGTCTCCCTGACAAACTTTTTCTGAAATTTCCATTCTGCCTGGGACACTATGTGAACCATCCATGGACAGGCAATGAGAGAAGTAGCTCCATCAGGATCACATCCAGAACGGCTTTCCTGTTTCTCCAGCTGCCTCCCCAACAGTCACAAAGCATCAGGGGAAAAGACTTTACAGTGAAATGTTTTCTTTATGCTGAAAAGTCTTTATACCGTGAATTCGCACAAGGTGCCAGACTGAACACAATACCAAGGTAATTTCTTAAGGTTTTGATTTTGTTGGGGAAAAAAGCATTTGACCACTCCTCATAGTAAAAAAAAATAAGGGTTCTGTGAAATCCTACTTAGACTCTGTAGCAACAGAACAGGGACAGAAGAAGAGCTGCATGCTATAAAAAGAAAAACATTAGAATTTTTTATTAAGTATGGGATTACTATATTCTTCCCACCTAGCCATTATTATATGCTACATGTGTTAGTGGTACAAACATGAAAGAACCATCCCACAGTTAAGAAAAAACGCCAAAAAGCTAGTGGATTTTCTGTGTTGTTTCTCTACATGGGGAATTTTTTTCATCATGTTTCTTTTCAATTGTATATACATCAGTTTCTAATAAATAAATAATAGACTGGTAATTAGAACCAAGGATCCCACATTCCTATAAATGTCAAGCTGACTCTGTGGTCAAACAATCAGCTGATGAAGTTTTATTTGTAAAGGATGGGGGAAAAAATTCCACCACTCTATAACATCAAAGGAAAACACCTGATGCCTTAAGCAAAACAGAATCTTTATTACGTGGCAATTTCATGAAGTTTTGCAATTTAAAGGTAGTAGCAATTCAACAAAACAAGATAATGATATGGTAAAGCACAGAATTAAACTCTGGTGGAAGTTCATGTCTATCCTTACATTCAATTTGAAATAAGAACATTAAAAATCATGCACTGTATAATACCCTTTAGAGCAGCATTTTGAAAAATTTACCTTATATAAATTGAGAAGCCAATCACCATGTCTCCTAAGGTCAGTTTTTTTATTCCTAGTCACTTCCTGCTTTCTGTGCAATTCTTTGTGCATGTTGAAAATAAATATTTCATTATTTTCAGCTCTAGATTACATTTTAATGTGTACACACAATCTCCTTAATGTGGGATATAAATACAAGAAAGTCCAGATTCTGAGCTACTGGATCAAGCTCTGAATTCAAGCTACTTGCAAATAAGAAATGGGGAAGTAAAAAGGAAATTTAAGGGGGGGTTATGTAAAGTATCCTATGACCACAATAGTGCTAAAGCTGAAAATGAACACCAGATCTTTGCACTCGTTGAGTCTCCAAAGTCTAAACCCTATCATGGCAATAAAAAATCTCCAGAGTTTAAATGCACAGTAGCCACCCTTCCTCTTCTTCCATTTGGCCTAAACTGTACCAAAAGCCTGTTGCCACAGTGACTCCACACGACCTTATTATTTTAACTTGTCAAAAGTTGTCTAAAAAGTTTGTCTGGCAGCACAAAACAGCTACATTACAAAAAGAATCTACCTAGAAGATGTCCAAGTTTTAGTGCTCCAGCATTCTTTGGAATGATGCACATGTGCTAAGCCGGTTAAATTCAGTCATTTGTGTTGGAACTTCAGCTATAGTTAATGTTACAGCTTTTCAGTGTATGTGGGTGCTTAGTGTTTCAATCAGTTATTATTCTCAATTTTGTTTTTTTAAACCACGTTCTGCCAGTCAAATTTTGCCACAATTTCCATTTGGATTTACCTTTGACATTGTCACAAACTGTCATTTCTGGGTAGTGATAAGACTACTTTAAAGATGCAATAGACACTACTGTTGCCATGAAGACCATATGTAGCTTTCAGATTAGAATTTTAAAAATTCCCCTTCATTTGAAAAATGAATGCTTCTCACACATATATTTATAAATCAAAGTAATGCAACTGCTCCACAAAAAAAACCTACAAAATTGGTCAACCAAACAAAATTCCTAGCCAATAAAGCCAACAAAATATTATTTATGATGACAGAAACCTGGAGTCCACTCTACATAGCCTTTTCTGTATCTGGCATGCCCATACTTTGAAAATGAAAACCAAAAATCCTACCTGTATTTACAGGTGGTTACTCTGTGACACGACAAAAAATGCTTGGTTTTAAGGTGTTCAGTTTTCGGGCTTCTGTCGTGGCTGTCACCACTGCCAATACCTTCACTTGCTTGCTTTGGGATGAGAGTGAGCTTGGAGAAAAATTACCCAAACACTGCAAGGTCAGCATCTTGGGGAGTGATAAACTAATGTTGCATAACAGGATTTTGAATTCTTAAGCTATTTTATTATTATTGATAAGATTCCCAAGAAGTTTCTCTAGTGTTCCTGTCAGAAATTCTTCTGATAAGCATCAACACAGCAAAGAGCTTTACACTTTTGTCTGGCACCAGGTAGGCTTTTGTAGCTGGGCAAAAAGTCTTCTGCTTATTTAAAATATTTTTTTAAAAACTCTGATCTTCTGAAACTTACATAGCAGATATCCAGTACAAAATTCATCCTATATTTATCCTGAGGCATACTTTCTTCTTAATATTTTGATTAATTTCGGTTTGCACATCACTGCAATTTCAGAAAAATATTTAGGTCATATACAGTGAAGGAAGGTAGAAATCTCAGATTTCTCAGAAATCTCAGAAGCTCAGATATACCACAAGGGAAAAGTTGAAATTTACAGAATTAGTGCAAGTTTTCATTTCTTCTCAGTTCCTTGATTGTATCTCCTGTTCCCATAAGGACTGGAGGAAACAGATGAAAAATCTAAGCATCACCTCTGTCATCTTTTGCATTTATACAACTCTTAGGAAATAGTGGCCACACTCCGCTGTGGATGCCAACAAATTCTGCAGTTATCAGCTAGACACGCAATTAATATAGCAAGAATGTGAAGAAGAGAGTGAAGTACTAAATACAAAGAGGATCATCAAGAAGGAAATTCAGTTAAGGTTTCTGACAGGAATGTACTCCTATTTACCAAAAACAAAAAACAAAAACAAACAAACAAAAAGAAATAAGAAAGAGGTTTTTCACCAGCTCTCACCCAAACAGCATAACAAAAGTGTGTACTTGTACCTATTCTTTGTAGTCTTTGTGGACTCACATTGGTCAGAGTGAGCAGAGATAAACTAACATAAGTACTTCTATGACTACTGTCAGAGAACTAGAGACCAAACAATGCATTTCTCTCTTATTGCCTGCATGTTCCTTATTCCAACCTTAAACTGAGCTGCAATAGCATTTATCAAGTAACCTAGAAACAGAATATTGCCTGATTTCTCATGCTTAGTTGTTCTGTTTTTTATTTTACAGGAACCAATATTCTAAAGCAGGTTGCCATAGATATCAAGAGAGTGACTTTTGAGTGTGAACTTTCCTTGGCTGATGTTGGACAACAACCATGTGTTATAAAGACTATCTCTGTTACAGTTCATACCAGACTGAAATAGCCATTCATTTTCAGGGATAGTTATATTTCCCTTTTGTAGCAAGGTGAGGCCAACTACCAAAACTTCTAAGTGTGGTGTTTCTCTATATGCAATAATTATGGTATCTTCTGTCATAGTTTTTTTTTTTCCTTTCTTAAATAGGAATAAATCTTCTTGTAATCAGTCTCTGCAAATTTGGACTGTAACAACACAGAGATTTACAACTACATAAAAAGACAATCTGCAGTGGAAATGTGAAGCATGTGGTAGCTGGAGTCCTCACAGTGCATCTTGAGTCCAAATGGCTTAGCTACAAACCCCAGAGAAAATCTTGAAGTCTCTAACAGGTATATTCAATAAATCTGATTCAATAATGTGTGGGTGTTTCTACGTCTTGGAAAGTCCCTGATGTAAAGACATCTAATTAGTGATCTGAAACAAAATATCACATAGGTTGTGTAATAACAATTTCTCATGCTTACTAGAAAGAGAATCTTATTTCAAAAAAAGTCAAAAGGAGAACATTGACAATAAAGAAACTGTGCTTGGGAAGTTAATGATATGAGATGAGTACTGTCAGGCTTCCACTAGATGTTACATTGATCATTAATGATTTTTTTATAAGAAAAAATAAAGCCTTTGCTGGTTTTCCTTACAAAATGAATGCATCTTAATTAAAGTAGTATGTGAACAATCTGGGATGGAGTTAAGTTGGCATTAACATTCTATTAGAAAAAGCAAGGTTCTTATTAGAATAGGATGCACTACATAGCACATGTCTACTAAAACAGTAGTCAGAGCGTATTTAAATTAATCTATTAAAGCAAGATGTAATTCAGTCATTAAAAAAAACCCTGAACATTATTCCTTCCCTCTCAAGAGTTAAATGCCAACTGTGGAAGGTCCTCATCCTCCAGCAGCATCTGGCTGCTTGGCAGGCTCTGTAGGGGGCTGTGTTGGCAGCAGGAGAGTGGATCCAGGGCCCATGACGTGCTTAAACTGCTCAGGGCTCTGCTGCCTCGTTGACCTGGATGTCATTTTCATTTGATTCATTTCTGCTTGTGCAATTGTATTTGTCTGTGAAAAGGTTTCTAGATAAGATTGGAGCAATAATGTTAAATATTCTCATCTCACATCATTGCTATACTTATCTTTTGTTCATTCTGCACATTTTTCTTCATATATTTTTGCCTCCATTTCACTACCAATCAACTCTGAATGTCCATATTTCTTGCACTGGCACTTCTATTAATACATGATAACTCCTTTTTCATATTTTAGACTTTCTTTCTCTATTCTCATTCCTATGGTTCAGCTTCAGTAAATAAATAAGAAGAGATTTTCAGAAAAGAAAAACTAAATATGTTTGCTTTTATTGTTCTATTTTTATTTTTTTCTTTCCTTTTTCTCTGAATCTACTTCCTAAACAGATTTTCTTGTGTTCTCAGGTCAATCTGGGACCCAAATAATTCAAACATGTATATCTGAATATATTTAAATATTTCTTTTAGAATATTTCCATTAAACTAGACATGAGATTTGCACTGAAGACTAGAAGAAATTTCTATATATGGCATGCTTTTAAATATGCTGAGATGAAAGCATCTATTCTTCTACCCCCTCAGATATTTTCTTTCCAGCTCTTTAGTAAAGATTTGTTATGCCTGATTACTACATGGGTTCTGAGGTACCTTCAAAGACCATGCCCCTTACATGACAGGGCATTTTATAAAACTCAGAAACCTCAGAGACCTAGACAGCACTAAGTTACTGTGGCACACACTTTGCTATGTGCCTACATTTTTGATACGACTTTCAGATTAAGACCTCTGCCTCTAAGTTAGAGGTGAAAGAATTCTGCTTTATTTGGGGCCAAGTTTAACAACATAAATTTAATTTATTAGTAACGATAATCAGGATCCTTACCCTTAGCTCTTCATATCTAAATTGCAAGGGCACGCTAGCTCTGTGCCCCTCTTCCACAGAGGTGTGCAGAAGTAGCCAGGAAATGAAGGAAGCTCTGCTCCCCAGCTTCCAGGGCAGGGGGACAACACAGGATAGTGTCAGCTACCCACTGGAAGAACAAAGGAAGGAGGACTCCTTTCCTCCTCACTGCTGTCTGCCATGATGTGAAAAATCAAACCTTAAGAAAAATAATTACACAAAAGGAGAGAAATAGGAAAATGAAATCCCTAATTAACAGTGCATTTTGTATGTAGAATCACCCACTCTTACCCCTCTTTTCCAATATCCTTCTCCTTCACTTCAGAACCCATTATGTTAACAAGCTGATTTCTCAGTGGCATTCATGATGCAAGGCAGAGATTTTCAATACTGCCTAAAGGATTAGTTAACAGAAATTGAGCATGTAATTCTCCTTTGAAAATTCGATCCTTACACTTTGCCCTCTAAGTGTTTACAAATCCCAAGAAGATAACGCTTAAGATTCAGAATCTCTTCATTATGAAAACTGTGCTCTTTCATCACAAGACCCTGCTGATTTGTAAGCAAACTTTAAAACTCTTTTACCGAATTAAAGGCATTACTTTCCTAAATTCATCCATTCTGTGGCACCTTTACTTCTACAAAGAGATGTGATTTTTGCATACTTGATGGAAACACAGCTTTCACCAGTTTAGAAGGCAGGTCAGCATATTAATGTGCTAGGGGGCATGCAGCCTGTCACTCTCTCAGCAAAGTCTGTAAGTACTGGAACTGAAATAATGAATCACTTCATCAGAGTAGTCCATCACTGTTGACAATATTTATCTTTCCAATATTTCTACTTTCTTTGGAGCAACCTGAAAATGTTTTAATATGAGCAGCTTATCTCCAGAGATTTTTTGTAAGTAGGAAGCAATATACAAGTACTAGTAAACAAATTCACAGTACATTCATTTCAGAACATAACTTTTGCTAAACTAGTAAAGAAATGCTGCCTTGAATCTTAAAATTAGAATGAGCTCTGAAATCTGTACATTGCCAACAGCTATCATTCTCAGTAGACTTGCTTACATTAAAAAAACATATTTGTAAATGGAAGTAAAACTAAGACTCTTCAAGACATTATGACTATATCATTGTGATGTTTGACTATGTAGTACCACAGAGCATTTTAAACTTAGTATCTTGGAAGCAAAGGATTGTGAGGCCTGTAGTTCCCTAGGTCATCCTTGCCATTTTGAAGGCTGAGGTAACATTTGCCTTCTTCCAGTCCTCAGCTACCCCTCCTGACTGCTGTGACCTTTCCAAGATGATTGAGAATGATCAAGCAATGGTCCATCAGTTCCCTCAACACTTTTGGGTGCACTCTATCAGGAAGCACGGACTTCTGGATGTCAGGTTGGATTGAAAGGTCTCTAACCCAATCATACCCAAACCAAATGAATAGGAACTAATTAGGTTTGTGGACAGCATTAGTTCAGGAATTTTCTTACTGCTGATCGATCATTTAAGATCCTTTATATTCACATAAATATTCCATATGACGCTGAGATGAGCTCTCTTGGTGAGAGCATGGTGCCACTAACCAAGGTTGCAGGTTTGATCCCTGTACAGGCCATTCTCTTAAGAGTTGATCCTTGAGTCCCTTCCAACTCAGAAGGGACTATGATTCTGTGGTATAATAGTGTTTTTAATTTAAATATTTACCTTTTCCCCTGAAATTTTGATAAAGAAAAAGATTGTTTGTAAAAGCCTGAGGTATGAGCAGATTATGGATCATTTCTATGAACTGCATTTCCTCACACTGAATGTTTCATATTTTTATAATTTGAAATAACCTGAAGGTCCTCCACAGATGTTAAAAGCAAGCCTCCCCAGCCAGAACCAGGACACCAACTTATGTCACTGAGTGCTATTTTTTTAACTCTGAGCTTAATTCATAGGTTAGCCTTAAAACTTTAAACTTTAATTGTAAGATTATGTGACTTTTCTGGTTTTATTATAGATTTCTTAAAGGGATGTTGTGCTAATAAACCAAACACTGTCAGCTGTAAGATTTAAGACAAAACAAATTGTGTTTTGGCCTTAGGGTTATACTGAACTACTGTGATAATACAACAAACCTCATATTGTGGGTAAAAAAAACCCATAAAGCATGACTTAAAAACTAATGCAAGATCATTAAAATCTTTTCAAAAGCTCTTCCTCATTCAGAGCCTTGTTATTTTCATACATGGAGCTATGCCAAAACATCATGAATATCAAGTTGATTAGCAAACCCAGAATCTAAATTATTGAGAGAATCAGCCAGCTAGCCTATTTCTCTGCTTTTAAGCATTGATAACACGCATTGAGACATTTTCCAGAAATAAGCCTGCTTGCTTGTTTTCATGACCCCCTGTGCTATCAGGAGGGAATACCCAACCTAATGAACCCTGAGAGCTCTGCCTGCACACATATGCACATGCTTGGTATGACTTTTATTAAAGGAACCACACAAATTTTGAAAGATTTGGAACTTGAACATCCTTCCTAGAAAGTCTCAATCCAGCTCCATGCAACAACACTTCAGGGGATAACCCTGTGATTTAGTTGGTAAAGTCTCATTTCGTATTCACTCCTTAGGAAATACCTGTTGTCCTCATCAAATCCCTCATCCTAATCCAAGTCAAAACATTGTGAGAGCATTTTTCTTTCACTATTGAACACGGCCCATAAAGCATGCAATAAGGAAAAAAAGAGTAATTTAGATCATACAGAAGTTGAACTAATTGAATATTTGAATTCTAGAAACAAGGAAGCACACATGCACTGGTCCAATTTCTCACCTCTGAAACAGGAGGAGCTATAGACACTCTTCAGTCCTACCCTAATAGATACTGAGAGAGTCCTACTTTAATAGATACTGTACTTCTGAGAAGTCTCAAGGATGATGAGAACAATTCATAAGTGAGGTGTTCTGGGTGTTCTGTTTTATCCTGATCCATACCTTCCCTTAAGAAACCTATGGAAAAGCTAAAGTGATTCTCATTTATTACTTTTTGTATATACTTACAGAGAAGCTCCTTATAATGCCATAATTTCATATTAATTAAACAAGTGTAAAAAAAGATATGAAAATGAATCAAGAAGTATTCACTTGCAATAACCCTCAAATATTTTTAAGTGCCAAACATTAGGCAATTTCTTTCCAGATGACATTTTAAACTAATGAGTATCAAAATGTCATGCTATCCTCAGAAATGAGGTATTCCCAGTTAGCCAGTCAGAAAATTACTATGTCAGTTTGAATGACCAGTTTCTGTGGAAAATGAAAGAATTATCCACCAAGCAGAAACAGACAATCCCCAGCAAGAAGGTTTCACACCTTTTTGGTTTAACACTGTGCATCTTGTATTCCTTTGACTAGAATATCTGTTTTACTAGCAAATTTTATGTGAATGCTTCAATAACCTAAAGCTTTTAATATATATAATATTTACTGAATAATGTAGGTATTATCCTAATAAGCTTTATATTTATATAAGTAAAATATTGTATAAAATTATATTAATGTTATTCCACATTTGGAAATATGAAAGATCTTTCTTGTTTGGCTTTGTCTTACCATTAATTTACAAGTCACTGATAATATAAATTCTGCTTTGGGTTTTTTTTTACATTCTAGCAAACTCTGAAAATCATATACAACTTGGATTTCTTATCTTACCCTCTGTGAAATCAAATGTGAAAACTAGCCATTACAGTATAGAAGTATCTTTACAAAGCATTTCTCAGATTCTACAGCACCAGTTCTAAAAGGAACTTATTTCCTATGAGGACAGAACTTGATTATTTTAAGTAGAATTTACTCTTGGTCTCCTCCACCTTTTGATAATCATTAATGACAGCTTCAGACAGAAAAGGGCAGACATAGTAAAAAGGTGAATATTATGGCTTTTAAAACTGCTGTTGCTAGAGGCTGCATTTTCTTTCATAAAAACCTCTGCAACTGTAAAACTCAATGTTTCCAGTGGCTGTATTCTTTTCCATATCCAGATATAAAGTCATCAACATAGTATTTATTCTAGACAAACAAAATTACAAATATTTCTTCAATGCTTAAATAAATAATTATTCCTTAACACCTTCTTCTACTGATTTTAACAAAATCTTTACAAAACTGCTTTTATAGTGGAGTGCCTAGTATGAGCTTATAAAATTCTTTCCAATACTTCTGATCACCAAGATACAGTATTACCATGTAACATATGGATATAAATGTATAGATTCCACTTTTGATTACTTCATCAAGTACTTCAGGGAATTAATTTCTCAAATTGTGTTCAAGCTGTTGTTGTATTGAAATTCTTGAAGAGAGTAACTGGGCTAGACCTATTAAGGGAATAAAGCATTAATTTTCAACACCAGCAAATTCCAGCAAAAGTGTAGCTTTGTTTAATGATTCACTGACTGTCTAAATATGAGAGAAAAGACTTTATGGTAACATTAAGATCCAAAGAAAAGAACATTTTTGAGGATTAGGCTGAAATAGAGTTTTGACAGATAAAAACTGTACAACAGATGAAGCTCTATTGTCTGCTTATGTACACACATAGAATGGCAACCTCATGTACAGAAAAATTACAAAAAGGGTCGTGTGGTTTGGTTTGTTGGGGGTAGTGGGGAGGTAGCCCCTAATTAGGAAATTCCAGCATTTAATGTAGCCAGAGTACACGCTCGAAGAGCATTGCCTGTCCAAGGACCTGTGCATATGACTAAAAGCTGTATGCCATGCCAAGCAAAAAAAGCATATCTCTATTTTTTCCATATCAGGTACACACGTGGTGAATTTCCTTCATCCTATTAGACTGCTCAAACACATCACATTTGCCTGGAAAGCTCGAGATTTTGGCTTAGTAGAGGCAAGAAATGATTAACCTTTGTAGGAGGTTTGCTACAGGGTGTATCGTATTTGCTTGAAATTTGCATGAAAACCCCTCTCACAAGCAGAGCCACATGCTAGTGATAAGTGTCACGAAAGATCAGTATGAAAATATTTAGTTCACAGTTCAAAGGCAACTTCACATCCCTGCTGAAGTCTCCAGTCTGTCTTGGAAAATGTCATCCCTGACTCACAGCTGTAAAGATCTCTCAGAGCAATGAGTTGTTGATAGTTCAGTCTCCAGAGGGCACAAGGAAACAGTGTAATTCTGTCACTAATTCAGTCCTGTCCTCTAGGGTAAGCAGAGAACAAATATGAAGGAGGAAAATTTAGTTTGGGTACTCAGGCGCTATATTGAAACTGCTCTGAGCTGGAGAATGAAAACTGACTCTGAATATTTTGCTATGTAACACACACTCTTGTAGCAGAATGTTCTTTCAATAGATAATATTCTCATGCTTTTTAGGAAGAATTCAAGATAGAATATTGGCAGTTTGTAAACAACATAAATTACTAATTATTGTAAGAGAGAAGATTTACTTTCACTATGATAACTTAAATCTTGTGTTCTTGATTAAGGAACTTAACCTTATAACACCATGGTAAGATCATTCCAAACAAGAAACTATCAAGCACCTGCCTGTTTAAAGTTATTGGTAGGTTTACCACAGCCATGAAACTTAAGCCACTTAGGCATATATGGAATTCCCACTTGTCTAAATTAAGAAAGCTTGCCTGTGTCTGGCTCTTCATCTGTGAAATTAGGAATAAGCCAGCCCTCTACCTGCTTCATATAAACCGTGCGGAGTTGGAAGGAACCAAAATTGATGTATCAGGAGTTCCAGCTTACACTATCATTTTTCACTAGCACCATTACCTGCGCAACATTTAAGTTCAAATAAAATCTGCAATATTATCCACATTTTATTTACGTAGAGTATAATAAGGATTGTGACTACACAATCTCAGTCTCTTTGGCTCAGGGTCACCCTTAGAAATCCCTAGATAGATACAGTCCAAGACATTAATTCAAAAGAAAAACATGGGCAAAAAAAATTATCATGTACACTTAAATGAAGAAATCTCCCTGCTTTTCTTCAATCAATCTTTTGGAGGGGATTTGTGAAGTCAACAAGCAGATCCTTATCTTTCAGGGTAACTCCTTTGGGAAGACTCATCCAGCCCTATATTACTGTGTACTACTTTCTCAGTTACCCATGAGCATTCCTTTTAAAGCCTTACTCCACACAATACAGGAGACTTTCTTCTCTGCATCTCTACAATTCTGTACAAATTGGTTATAAATTATTCATGCATACTACAGCCTCACTTCCACCAAGCTTAACTTTATTTAGATGCCTCTACTGCTCCTCCAAACTAGAGAGTCTAAAACCAGCTGATGGTATTCCCACCTCTATAATGAAAAGCTCCAAGCATACCCGTTAAGGCATGGGGGGAACCATATCTGCTCTTCTTAAAGGTCCCAGGTCTCTCAGGGCAACTTACCAGGCAGCTCTGATTGTGCAGCTAGAACATGCTTCATTCCAGATTAAAATAAAGCTGTAAAATAGACACACCCTACTACTGTTCTACACTAGTGTAGGTAGTCCTGTCTCAAGGAAATCAAGATAAGTAAATGTGCTTTGAGAAGATTCTGGTGATAGAACACTTTCTTTTGTTTAAATAGTTATGGAAGTGCTAAGAAAAAGTGCAAAGAAAAAGTTGAAGCTGTGAGCAGCATGCAACCAGTGAGGTGCTTAACCAAAGATGGAATTACACAGTATCACAAAAAGGGAAGGAAGCAGGATGGGAAATTCAGGAAGGCCTCAGAACAAGCATTTGTTTAGTGCTGCAATATAACATGCATTAGATAAGGCTGAGATAAAATTGCTACAGAAATAAACTGTTTCTAAAAATTTATTACTTTGGCATGGCAGCAGAGTATGATTACATTTGGTACAGAACTGGAGGCCTGGGTTTGATTGCCTGGTGAGTGTGCCCACCCACACCGGTGCACCAGTCCAGTGTTCTTCAATCCCATGCTACAAGGAATAGGAAGTGACCGTGTCCCCGTGCACCGCTTTGGTGAAGTCAGCAGTGAGGCCTCTGCAAACAACTCCCATTTGCTACCTTGTTTAGGAAAGCTTTTGGCCCATATTTTTTGATTGAATTCTCCCAAAGTTTAGTTGTTTAGCACCCAGGACACTGGGAAGAGCATGAGTTTTCCTGCAGTCATTGTTAGTAACAGTGAACACCAATGGCCCAGAGATGCATTTAAGATAATCCACAGCTCGTAAGATTAATCTGTATCATCTTTGCCTTTTTAATTTCTTCTCTCTACATTTTCTCAGATGATATGTGTCTTGAATTGAGATTGCTAATCCCATTTTCTGAAAGGGATAGGAAAAAGCACGAGGGTGTCTGTTCTCTGTATAGCACTGGAAAGGCCCTGAGCTGAAACTGAGCAAGCTGCATGGCACGTTTCATCTGAGACAGCAGTAACGTGCCCCAGGGAAACACAGCACCAAACTAAGAAATAATTAAAAAAGAAGTAAAAAGTAGAGAACCTGTGAGCAAGTGTGCTGGCAACTCTGGGGAAGCTGTCATTTCTGCTTCTTGGATTTACCTTTCTGTGCCACACTGTGCAGTCCTGACTAATCTGAAATTGCAAATACCTGAAGTTGGGGATCCCCAGACTCCTCGTTCAGTCTAATACTCAATAAAAATGGTCACCAGTGCAGCTACTAGTAAGAGTAAGTAACATGCTGCCTGTGGATTTTTCCAATTGTTCTCTGGTAACTGTCAGAGCAATTAATGTGTTCAGTGCCAGGGATGCTTCCCCTGAAGGATTTCTTTCAAGGAACAAGTTTTTTGTATTGCCAGAATAACTTGTCTTGTTTTACCTTCATAGTCTGAGCTACACTTTAGCCAAAAATGTCTGGTGCAGGAAAAAGGAAAAGACTCAGGCATTCAGAGTAGATAAAACATAACGTTCCTTATATATAGGTGGTTTTTAATTTAGATTGAGGAATATGTGCTCCAAATACCTAAATGCGTTGTTAGCATTACCAGTAAAAATCATATTACAGTTATAAATTCATTATAGCTCATTTCTTACATTTCCCACTCTATTCATTTTGGGAGATGCACAGTAATTTTCCCCAGGTTTCTGCAGCAACTTTATAACAAATATGCAGGTTGCTGAAGCTGAACCTTGAGAACACTGGACTCACTATTCTTTAACTGAGACAAAGAGAAATGTGCAATGAGGCAGGATCATCAGCTTCTCTCTCAAATATTCCATCTTTCAGTAGAGCAGCAGGAAGTGGGATAGAATTAAATATCAAAGTTTTCCAATCCCCAGGTTCAAAAATATTTCCAATATTTTGAAAATCTTTCTAAAGTGCAATTAAGATCACAGGCATTTGGAGGAAGGGAGTGAAGTTAACTGGAAATCCTCGGTATGTGTCAGCTCTAGTTATACCTGCCCTTGACAATGTTAACCACTTCACGTTTAAAAATTCATGCTGCACTTTCAACAGTATATCTTACAGGGATTTTAAGCCCCAAATTATCAAGAGAAAAGTCAAAGGTCTTTAAAAAATGTATGTAAATTTCAAATTTTTAAAAAATGTTTATTCATATGAAAATATTCTCTTAAGAAACCAGAATCTTTATATGAAAATTGGACTAGTTGAAAAATGTCTATTCCAAATGAGAATTAAAACTCACCAGGGAAAATAAAAGTCAAGGAAGATTATGCTTTATCACTCACCATTTCTTATTAGAAAACAGGAAATCAATGCAGGCTTGTTAGAGGAACTTTTCTGGAATTAATAAGCTCAAGTTTTTGTGTAACAGAGGCAAAAAACCAAAACAACAAAAAAAAAACCCAGCAATATTTTTGTTCATTCTATGACAGTGCAAATTTTGTATTTTGAGTGAAAACTTCACAATGAATTTTAAAATAAAGGTAACGACAGTGTAAGATGAAGCAGAAACTACAGCACAGATCACCAATATCTCATATAGGGCTGCAAGCATTTCAAAGGAATATTGAAACTTTCTCTTAATAACTCAAATTGCTGAAAAGGCATACCTCTGCATAAAGTACTTCTGAAACATGTTCAGAAATCTCACTCTGCAGAAGACAACTACTGAAATACAGGGAAGCAACAAAGTGTTACTTTGAAGTATATATACTTACACACTTAGGCCTTTCATCAGTGTCTAAAATAGTGATAAATCATAAAGAAAGGATGCGGAGAAATGACCCCCAATTTATGCCCTTTTCTCTGGACAAAGCTGAGGTTTATCAAGTCTATTTACTTTCTATGTGGCTAATGTAGGACCTAGGCAGATGAGGGGCTTCCAAAAGCCTGCTTTATGCATCTATCTTTGGGGTAACAGATCTCCTATCTTTCAAGGATTGCCCACTACCTAAAAAATGTCAGTCTGTATTCTGACACCACATCTCCTGTGCTTTCTCAGCTAGTTACCAACAAAAACATGAGTATTCATGTTGAAAACATGTATTCAGTCAAAGAGAATTTGTTCATCAGCCCTTATCTACTTGGATTTTCAGGAAGGAAAGAAAAAGTGTCTGTAAATAGGGACCCTTTTATTCTTTTCCTCAGTTTTTTCAATGTCATGGACACTGAGGTAGATGCACATATAGCTCCAGGTTTCAGAGATCTACTATGGAAATCAGGACCAGACTGCAGTGTTGGGCAGCACATGAAGCTGTATCACAGCCTCTCTTCCTGCCTCCCTCTCAAACCCTCTTGTGCTTCTTAGACCATCAGGTCACGTGTTAGTAAGTGCCAGTTTCTGTCTCTAATCTATGAGTGTTGTACCTTAAATTATTTAACTTAGTGTCTAATATATGTGGGTTATGAAGATATATTGGCTTAAACACTGTCTGAGATCAATTCTTCCTTTAAGAGCGTTGGTCCAAAATGGACCTCAGGTTTAAACTAGTGGGGTGTGTGCTGGAGAAGCACACATGGAAAAAAATCCGAACAAGAAGACCTCTAACACATTAGTACCAAGATTCAGAGAGGAAAAGGACACTGCTTATACTTCAGCTTGTGAACACGGAAAATAGTATGGTTCCAAATATGTTCCCTTGTAAAAGAATGGAAGAAATACCGTTCAAACACACGCACAGCAGAGTGTTACTACCCAAGGTAGACAATGAAATCTTAATCATCATTATATGGCTTGGAAAAATGGGATTACTGTAACTACATGTTCTTTAAAAAGTGTGAATTCTTGGTAAATGTGTGAAGAAAACATCAGAGGCAGGAACTTTTTGTTCCCTTTAAATGAAGATCATATTGAATTATTTTAATCCGTTTTCTGGGAGACACATTAAATGCTGGTTTTTATTAAAAATGTATAGGAATGGATAAGTGCCCATAATAAATAGCTGATATTTTAATAAATATAACTATCAATTGTAAATGAAACAGTGCTTTTTTTGTTATCATAAGAGAATTATAAAATCACAGACCCATTTAGGCTGGAAAAGACCTTTAAAGTTATTGAGTCCAACCATTAAACCAGAACTGCCAAGTCCACCACTAAACCATGTCACACATGGCCCACATCTACACATCTTTTAAATATCTCCCCGAACACTGACTCTACCACTTCCCTGGGTAGCCTGTTCCAATGCCTGACCACCCTTTCAGTGAAGAAATTTTCCAAATCTTCAACCTAAATCCTCCATGTGGTGCTTGAGGCCACGTCGCCTTGTCCCATCTTGCACACACTCATACACGCACAGAACTGTCCTTACAATCTAGAGGTCATTCAATGCATTTAAAAAACATCAAATTGCTACAGAACAAAGCAGCTGTTCTGTGTTTGGTTCTAGAACAACAAACAAAAAAGCTGAGTTAAAATTCCCTTTGCTTCTATAATGCAATTCTCCTGAAAGAGAATCTCAATGGTGAGGCAAAAGAGAGAAAGCTCTAGTCCTAAAGAATGTATAGAGTATTTGACACAGATGTAAAACCTTGCTTAGGAAGCGAATGGAAGTTCTGGCTCTGCACAGTTTTACCTGTGGTGTACATATTTATATCCACAGAAAAAAGGTGTGGGCAATGTTATTTAGAACAAAATTATCAGCAATGGTATTTTACTTTTCTGCTGGTACTTCAACTTTGTAATTATTCTTTACGCATTCAAACTAGTAAAGAATTGCTTACATAAAGAACATGTAAACAAAGACAAAGAAATGCAGTCTTGGCGGAGTTCACAGATTGACAGGATGAAACTCTTGCTTTCCTCAATGACAGGACTTCCACCACTTTGATTTGAGACAAGGTGTCTTTCACAGAACCCTGGACTAGAATTGTTATTAAGATTATCTCTTCTGATGAAAAGCAGAAGAAGTGATAGACTGTCATCCTGCACCTCCTGAGCTGTAATTCAACTGGAGCAGACTATTTAAAAGAAATCTTATTTTAAATTATTAAAATAATTGATTTATTATCCTTGGAAATAAATAGTAGAGAAAAAAAATCCCATTTTGTCAAAAAAAATAGTTGTTGTTTGAAGACCATGGATAAATTTTCAGGAGTATTTAAGAGTTGAGTGGTCTACATTTTTATTCACTTTGGCATGGAAGTCACACAGGAGCGTTTGAAATTATAATTTAATAGCCAATTAGGACATAATATGTAATCTTTTCTCCCTGCTGCTGACTGAAGGCTGTTGATGTTTTCACGTGCATAATTTAATGTATGGAATCAACTCAAATAAGATGAATTGGTGTATTCGTTATGGTTTTCAACTTGTTTATGCATCCTTTGACACTTACAAAACAAACATATGCACATGAAATAAATAGTTACAATCTTCTGGAACTGTGTAAGTCTGTTTTCTAATTACTTACGTGATTCATTAGAGTGTGGTGACAGTGTCAAGCTCTATCAAAGAATGTCAAACTGCTTGAATCATGACTGACCCGTGCAGGCTTTAGCAGCCTGGGTGAGGTAATAGAACATGACGTGAAACCTCGCGCAGTGTCGGAAAGGTCATTGTTTTTCTCTACACATTACTTAGTGGATCCAAGCAAAATTGTATGTTGAAGTTCTCACTGGTGAAAACATAAAATTTTGCAACTTCTTTGTTGTTTATTAGGAATCCTATATGAGCAAATGAAAGACTTAAGGTGCCTGGATTCACACTAGCACAAATGAGGTAACTGATCCTTGACAGAGAAAATTCGTGCTGTTTGATGCACACTTAAAAAACTTTAAATCCATGTAAGTGAAGAAACCACTATGTAGTTCTCCACTATATATCTGGAATACTTTTAGCAGTTTAAATTGCATCAATGAAAGAAAAGGCAAAAATTTTTAAATATTTGTTGCTTTCCTTTTAAAGAAAAAGACTTCATAAAAATAAGATCATGTAAATATAGTGATTTAAAATAAGGGTTTGACAAAGGAAATTAAAAGATTTTTTTCACTGGTATATAATAAAGTTTTTGTAAAATCTTTCTTGAAGCCACTTACAAGATCAGGTCTGTATTCTAATTTCAACACACGAATTAGAAAAATATATGATACAGTTTGTAACTTGTAGAAGTAACACCCCCCCCATATTTTTTTCCTCACAGGACACTGTAAATCTCATTTCTTTTAAAATAGTAACATTGAAAATGTTCAGCATAATACTGGAAAGGAAGACAGCACTTTATATCTCTTTCTAATTTCTACAGAACCATGTCTGTTACACATCCCACCCTTATCATTTTTATCTTCATTAGCAATTCCCTTGTCAGTATTCTATAAAAAAAGTACAAACTGAATACTTTTTTAGAAACATAAACTCAGCTGTCTCAGCTGTGTCTGTCAAACTGATATGTACTATCTTTATTTAGAAAACCAAGTCATCCTGCTGTTTCACCAGCGAATATAAATATTGATATTTTATGTAAATAAGTGCATAATATATTTCATTGGAAAAATCCTTGTCATTTTTAGTCCCGGACTATGTAGTTGAAAGATAGCTTAAAGATGTTTAGTACAATATTCAAATGGTCCCTCTTTTGTGATCTTAGGTAGAGCTTTTCAAAGTAAAGTTAAAATATTATTTAAAGGAAGCTAGTCTAGTAAATTACTACAGAAATATAGGACTCTGTGAAATATCTATCAATATGTGACAAACGTGTAAGAGTCAAAAGAGTAATCAGTTTGATTTCAGGAGAAACAGGTTTTCTTGAGGAGCAGCAATTTTTTGAAGATTATTCTAAGTACAGAAGTTTTACACAGTTCATTAATAACAAACATTTTAGTTTCTGATTCATGTAGACCAAATTAAAGTTACCAAATTTGAAAGGTGACTTATTCCCCTGAAGAGCTGTTTTGGGGATTTCATATCTTAAATAAGTAGGTAAGCATATTCTAGGTTAGAAAAAAATTGTGTTATAGAAGAGTGAGTTGACTCTCTCTCACATTCCATGAAATAATTCAAAATTTTCTGTTCCATTCCCACATTTTAAAAAAATCAAAAACCTGGAAAATATTTTACAAAATGAGATTATTAATTTCTAATTAGCTGTTGTTTCTGTTATTTTAGCTATAGAATCATAGAGTATGCTGAGTTGGATGGGACCATCAGGATCATCAAGTCCAACTCCTGTCCTTGATGTAAAATGCAGCAATTCAATGTTTCCATCTCCTTAGTAAACAATTAATTATCCATTTCCTGGTTTGTAATGCCCTGTAAGTGTCTCATATGACCATGGAAGAACTATCCTAGTGCATTTCATATAGGCTCATGTTGGTATTATTTCTTACAGCCAAGGTCATGTTTCTCTCTGTAACTTTCTACTTGTGTTCCTGAACATCTTACAGATATTTTCAACTAAATATGTCTTAACAATGCTTATAATGGAGTATAATACTGAGAAAATTTTCTCTTTGTTCTAAAAAGGAGCTGATGTATCTCAGCTTCAGAGGCCTCTGACTTAAATCTGCAAGGTAAATCTGAAAGCAATTTTATTTGTAATTTTTCACAGGGATTTTCAAGGGTTACCTTTAGCAAAATCCCACGCCAATTAAAGTGAACTGGACAATACAGAATATATGAAGCATCTCCCCATTAAATCTTCTTATAGAGCTTCCACTGACCAGAGAACTGAAAAATTGAGCTTACAGCGGGAAAACTTTTATCAGTATGTGCTTAAAAGTAATTTACTCTCTGACTGTCTAGGTCTTCAAGGACAAATTTAGCAATGAAAATGAGAGGAAGCACTAAAATTGTTAAAACAAATTAGAGATTTTTTGTGTGTGTGTGTGTGAGCAAAGCACTTGCACAGCCTCTTTAGAGTTCAGAAGAGGTGAAGTTCTCCATGTAGGCATATCCTAGGCATGGCAACAACATGCAGAGTAATCAATATAGCTTAATGTATAACAGGGATTTTTCATGGAGCATTATGTCACATTTAGCAATTTTGTCAGGAGGAATATAAAACATTTCATAAGTTTAAAGATCCAGACTCAACAAAGAACAATCATTACAGTATCCTGAAATAAAATTATTAGACCTTTTATGAAATAAAAGAAAAATGGAATTTCTCTCAGGTAATTAGTATTTGTGATTCTTATTGAAAATCTTCAAAGCCTAACAAATTTTGACTTTTTGATTGTCCATCATTGACACTGCACTATGTCTGCATATAGAAACTCATAATGCAGGTTTAAAGTGAGAGTCATTTTGTATTTGAAACCCTCACAGCATTGCCTCTTTTAAAGTGATGGAAGTGTTAAGGGGCTATTGCTAGAGTGTTTTTGATGCAGTGCATTTTGAAAGCAGCAGACCATTAATACTAACACCAGGTTTAATATTAATGATAGTATTTACAATATGGTATTAAAATTTAAATGAACAGAGTACTGTGCAAATACCAGTTGTGCACATGAACATAAAATGGAGTATCTCATATGGGAATTTATTCTCCATCTCTGTGCAATTTTGCCTGCATATCACTTGGTTAACAATCTGCTAAGGAGAGATCTAACCAACAGAGTCAGCTTGCTCAAGCCCCTCCACAAATTCTTTTCTAGAGCTGAAACCTTGGAAGTACTTTGGTTTTGCAGTACACCTCTTAGAGGTATAGTATAAAGTCTTTCCAAAGACTCTGAAAACAGCCCTTTCATGCTAAAACAAAAAAACAAACAAACAAACAAACATTTAAAGCAAAGACCTATAATAATACCTGTGTGCATTTTTTCAAATGTCATTTCTTGATGCACTTCTTCAAAACCAGGTGACATTTTTCCAGGGTCTGTATTCCCAAAGGACACCACAGAGACTTTGTCTTAGCAGCTGCTGCAAAGTTATACATGAATACTGCCCATGAATGCATAGTTCCTCTCTGCATATGTACAGGGCCAGAACAGATACTCTTCCAGCATTTCCCACTGCAACAACCAACAGGATACATAGGCTCTGAGGTTTATGATCCCTTCTTAAAAAGGAACATATGGCCATCCTACATCTGTGCATACATCTTCACCACAGGAGCACAGCTTCTGTGTGGAATCAGAATTCCTTCTCCCCACATTGCTCCTGCCACTAAATACTCCTGTATTATGAAAATATGCCTCTGCCTGACTTTTTTCTGCTTCTGTGAACCTTCTGGGTCTGTTCAGCTGCTACTTCCAGAGATAGAAGGGTGAAGGAATTCTAATTTTTAAAACCGAAATGGGGTTAATAACCTATTATTATCACAGAATTTCCTGAACTGCCTCAGCTGTAAAGTCAAAAACCTATGTTTTGGTGGAACACTGGAATCAAAACATTGCTTGGTTTTGTTTTATTTCTCACTAACTACAGTGCTAATAATCTTCATGCATAGAGTCATCAAAATCCCCTTTTCTACAGAGTATGGATAGGCGCATACAAATTGGTCCACCATACAGATTAATTTTTTAATCTGCACTCTTTTTCTTCATATACAAACTACCACTCTCTTCTCTCATCACTGAATGCTTGCTTAATCTGCAATTTGGAAGCAAAACTTGCACAAATAAATTTGGGAAAATCATTTAGATATCGCACACAAAGTTCCTCTTTATTTCCTTTTTTCCTTTTCTTTTTCTAGCTTTCATTTCTTTTCATTTTACTCTTGATCCATGTGGCTAAATTCAATGTGTCCTTATAGTGTGGAATATATATATTGTTAATATATAAGTATGCGTGTATGTATACAGATGAAATGAATAGAAGCTGTGGGCTGTGAAATCAAATTAGCTTTTGGTTTTTTTCCACGAGTATTCTTTTAATGACAGTTATGCATATATAATAAATCATATAAATTACTTGAATCATAAGCCTTATTACAGGCTCTTTTTCTTTAAATAATAATGTTCTTGATTCTATATTTTTTCTCACAAAGAGGAAAAATAAAAAAATCATGTAACTAAAACCTACAGACTTCATAGATAAGAAAAAAGCTAAAAGTATGATTTAATGAAAAGCATTGTGATATGATAATATTCATTCAGTACCATGTCCTGACTTCCTGAGCTTGGAATGGGCAGTTCTATCATGAAATAGGTATATTCTGTCACATTTTTGTGTATATTAGCATAAGACAAAGCTTAAGATGTCTTTGTGTTGGAAATAAAGAGAATTTTTTGTGCCAACAAGTGAGGACAGAGTGGCATAGGATGGCAAGCGACAATTTAACAAATTCTGATATCTCAAGGTTTTCATGTTGGATGCAGACTAACACGTATTTTTTACTCTTCATTCATCAATACTCTACCTAGAGAGATCCTGCCTTTTGCTTTCATGAGACAGAGGATTGTCGTTCCAGCTTGACGTCTCCACTGGAGGCAGTAGTGGAGCTGTCAGCGTCAGGGTCTGAGGGCCAGAGCAGTGCATTTCAGGCTCTAGGAAAGAAAGATGTTAGTCAACCTGTTCACTTTGATACCCTATGTTCCATCCATGTAAAATTAGCCCTGACTTCTATCATTTTATCCCACTGCAGCTGTGATGTGCAGCCAGGGCCTCTGGCCACCCATAAAGTACTGAAGGGTTTGAGCTGATCTCAATTTCAGCATTACCAAAAAAGTATTGCAGCTGTATTCAGGATTGCTTCCCAACTCCTTCTAGAACCAAGTGGATTTTAGAGGCTCCACAGGATGTCATTGCCCTCATCTAAATGTTTCCTGAAAGGCCATTTACTCAACAAAGAATCCTTTCACTCACCATCTCTCGCCTAAGCATGGTTAATCTGTAGCAGTACATGCCCCCAGGTGTGGTTTAAGGCACAGCTTTGCCTTAAACAACAGTTTAGCTAAGTTTCCTAAATCAATAAAATCCCAGTCACTCCTGATTTTGTTGAACTGCCTGTATTTTCACCGAGTGAAAAATGTTCATGTATAACAGAAACAATAGTTTCTGACTCTGTCAGACCAGAAGCAAATCCTCTGCAATGGATACATTCAAGATACGTTGGTTCTGTGTGAGCATTTGCAAATCCAGAGACGTAACTTTATCCATCCTTCTCTGAGTGTGAAACTTATGACATTTCATCTACTTTTTAATATTTTTTTAGCAGCAATAGCAAGCAGAAGCACTAGAAGTGTGAAACTATCAGGATCCTGACTCAATTGTAGCAGAAACTGACATTTCCACACACCAAGTTGTATTTCAGGATAACAAAATACTTTCAGAAGTAAACATAGAGGTCACTCCCTTGGGTAGTGGGCTCTGGCTATCTCTGGAAAACAATACAGAAGGCCTTTATTACATAAAATATAGCTTCAAACCACTATTTCAAGAAGAAAATGAAAAATGCCAGTTTTCACAGATAAAGGGAAGTTTATGGTTTTGACCTTACAAGTAGGCAGTATTGAAATCCTATTAGACTGAATCCTACTAAAATGAGGGAACAAATGGAAGTATCACTGGGTCAAGTTATAGTCATTGATCCTACTCTGGCAGAGCATTAATAGAAATTTCCATTATATATAGTTCTTTTTTTTTCTCCTAGTCAGACAATCATTCCTCTGCATGAGAACCTGTAATCTCTTTAGCCACTTAATACACATGCAGTTCAGGTTTCACTTTGCAAGCCCTAGACATCCTTTCAAAAAGAAAAAGGCCCCCTCCACTTCCTCCCCAAAAAACCACACAGTGAAATTGTTCAAGGCCTTAAATAACCAAAAATTGACTATTTAATCCTAAGTATTCTCTTCAAGATGGCAATGCCAAGTGTCTAACAGTACTTAGGCATAAACATTAATTTGATAATAATTTTTTTTGTGGCCACAAATGAAAAAAGTTAAACCTCATCCTGTAGTAAAAGTATCTTTGCCATCTTTCAGCTCTTCAGCTCAAACACCAATAACTTCTCCAAGTAATGAAGGTCGTTGCTCTGGCACAAGAAAAACGTTCATCCCTCCTTGCTTCACTCAGGCATATCCCCTCTTTCAGCAGTTCTTACTATTGCAAATATCTGCAAAGGATAAGAAAAGCCTGGACCAATTTTCTCACAGAGATTTGGAAAGAAGAGAAAAAATTCTGGGAAGGAACAGGCTGAAACCTCTGGCAGCCCATGATTATCCCCTCCCTCCTGTCAGCTGTGCTGTTACCTTCTAGGCACAGGCTGTAGCTCACATCAGCTTCTCACCAAGATCTCTGCATCTTCCCACCAATGCCTCTAAACTTCTGTTTTGACATTAGCTACAGTCATAATGAGTAATGGGAAGTAGCTATTACACATTTTCTAGAATTCATGGAGCATGTATTTGCTTTTGGCATGCAGTCCAGCAGAGAACTGCAAGATTAAGTAGTTACATCTTGCGAGCTGAGAGGCACATTTGCTGTATCGTTAATAAACATCATGGCTTTGAGTGTATTTAAATTAATATAATTTGTTAAATCTTTCTGAACAGGAAATCAATTTTACTAGGGTAGAGACAAAAAGTTAATCAAGCTTAGTCAGAAGAAAATTAGCCTTTTCAATTTTGTTTACAGTAAAATAACCCCGTAGATTTTTAGCAAAAAAGAAAAATAAGCAGCTGAAATTGTGAAGTAAAATTTGAGTTGCATAAAAGATTTCTGAAAAGTCAGGAAGGTGACAGGTACTTTACAGTTTTTACTGAAGTTTCTGGAATTACACTGGGAGTTACAAGTACAGCTTCTGTTGGCACTAATGGAATGTCAATGAAAACACAGCCCTTCAAGTGCTCTGTGCTCTGAGGAGTTCGTGCTGTGAAAGTATCCCTACCAAATAATTTTGGTTTATGTCATATGCCCAAGGCAAATCAGTATTTTTTTCTCATCACTACCAAAGTATTGATGTAAAAACATAGATATAAAACATTCATCTACAGGGCAAACTTCCCCCTGAAAAAGCAACCATTTGTTCTGATCTGTCTCCCAGCAGTCTTAGCTGAATGGCTGTGGTAGAGAAGAAATATTAAGATTTTTTAAGTGTCTTTGTTTTGCCTTTTGAAGAATTTATGAACCAGAAATAGGTACTGGCAGGGACCAAATCACAGAGAAAACAGAGCAAGGAATAGACTTTCTGACTATCTGCTGTAGGTGGTCACGAGTAATTTGCCAGAAGACATCCCCAGATGGTGGAACACACTCTAATAATTTTTATTTCAATGGCAAAAATTCTAATTATTTTTATTTTTCCACTTTTTAAAGTTTCCCAAGGGCTGTTCACAGTCCATGTCCACTTAAACTCATACCTGAAATAAAATAGGGCAATAACAACCTCAGAATGGCTGGGGAGGACATCCATTGCAGATCTCCCCTGTCTCCCTTCAGCACCCGGAGCAGCAGCAGCAGAAAGAATTTGGCCTTTTATTCCTTTATTTCTTGCTTTCTCATATGATGCTGTCTCCCTGTTTACAACAATCACTTTCAGAAGTTGCATTAACATAATCTAAATCTGACTAGTTGCCAAAGTCTTCTTCTGCAATGATGCCATTTCTTGATCAGTTAGAAATAAATAAACAGATTTTATATATATATATATATATATATGTATATGTACATATACATAAAATCTTGGTGATTTCTGGTCTGATACTCTAGATTCGTAGCAGTGATAAACCTAACTCCTCAAACTATCTGGGCTTGCAGTTAACAAGAGTTTTGTATTTTGTATATGCAAAGCAGAGGAAGAGAGAACTCAGAAAATTATGAGTTTTGTATTCAGCCACTGTCTTTTCTCAACTTGACTTCTGTCATTGCTTTGCCTTTAATCAGGATTCATATTATTGTCTCGCCTCAGATTACCTTTCTAACTTTTTCAAACCATTAAAATAGAAACTCTAAAATTGACCTTCAGAAGACATATCTCTATATATTTTTCAGTACTTTTTCCTTCCTTTAATCCGTCACTGAGACTAGACTGCAAAGTAAATATTAATCCTCATTGTTCATTTCCCCTCACATTCATGCTTTCACTTCTATCCTCACAAATTTACACATCTCTTACAAATCCAGTTCTTCCTTCCCTTCATTTTCATTTTCCAGGTTGGCTCTTCCTTCTTTCTCAGCATTTTGTTTTGTGTAATGACCTACATATATTTAAGCCTTAATTGACTTCTGCAATATTTCTGTAGAGTAAAAATTTTCTTTTTTTTTTTTTCAGTTCCATGCTTTATTCTGCCTCAGGTTCTGACTCTATGTCATAGCTTCTGAAATTCTGCACAATATCCTTTCCAGAATGGTCATGGCTTTCACCTCCATACCCACTACACTCTGCTGTGTTGCCGCCTTTTTCCTTACAAAAAATTTGCACGTTTTGTCCCTTCCTTTTTTTTTTTTCCTTGTTCAGCAGACTAAATCACTCATCCTTTCAGAATTTTTCATGATTCAGATTTTGGAGCTGCTATTCCAGCAGCAAAACTATACATATGACCATTTCCTTTAAATTATTCTGTACCAGTGAACCTGATTTCTAAGAATCCAGTTCCCTTTTTCACAAATTGTCCAGGTANGGTACTGGCAGGGACCAAATCACAGAGAAAACAGAGCAAGGAATAGACTTTCTGACTATCTGCTGTAGGTGGTCACGAGTAATTTGCCAGAAGACATCCCCAGATGGTGGAACACACTCTAATAATTTTTATTTCAATGGCAAAAATTCTAATTATTTTTATTTTTCCACTTTTTAAAGTTTCCCAAGGGCTGTTCACAGTCCATGTCCACTTAAACTCATACCTGAAATAAAATAGGGCAATAACAACCTCAGAATGGCTGGGGAGGACATCCATTGCAGATCTCCCCTGTCTCCCTTCAGCACCCGGAGCAGCAGCAGCAGAAAGAATTTGGCCTTTTATTCCTTTATTTCTTGCTTTCTCATATGATGCTGTCTCCCTGTTTACAACAATCACTTTCAGAAGTTGCATTAACATAATCTAAATCTGACTAGTTGCCAAAGTCTTCTTCTGCAATGATGCCATTTCTTGATCAGTTAGAAATAAATAAACAGATTTTATATATATATATATATATATATGTATATGTACATATACATAAAATCTTGGTGATTTCTGGTCTGNTTTTTTTTTTTTTCAGTTCCATGCTTTATTCTGCCTCAGGTTCTGACTCTATGTCATAGCTTCTGAAATTCTGCACAATATCCTTTCCAGAATGGTCATGGCTTTCACCTCCATACCCACTACACTCTGCTGTGTTGCCGCCTTTTTCCTTACAAAAAATTTGCACGTTTTGTCCCTTCCTTTTTTTTTTTTCCTTGTTCAGCAGACTAAATCACTCATCCTTTCAGAATTTTTCATGATTCAGATTTTGGAGCTGCTATTCCAGCAGCAAAACTATACATATGACCATTTCCTTTAAATTATTCTGTACCAGTGAACCTGATTTCTAAGAATCCAGTTCCCTTTTTCACAAATTGTCCAGGTATAAATGGTAACCATATGATTAGGAAAACTCCACCAATGCTTAAAGCCTCATTAACAATCAATGCTCAGTAGTGATGCTGAGGAAAGATGTTCAGCTACAATTACAGAATTAGAGCTGTATTGACTTTTTACTTGAGGCTCCAACTCTCGGTAGACAGCTAAAGTGATTCTGTGTACATGACAAGATCATAACCCCGATGTTAGATCTACAATAGTTGTAATTACTGCCTACAGAAACATACCATTTCACTTAATCCTTTGTGATTTCAGTAGCCATATTGAGCTCATTTTTGCAACTATGATTCTAGTGATAAAATTTCTGTGGATGGGGGAAAAAAGCTTTTCTGACTGAATGTTTCATTTTTTCAGAGTTGCACTGTCGATGAATAGTTTGATGTTTGTATCTAGCATTTCAGATTTTCTAATATGCCTGTCTTTGAAAGTTCTTCATCTGTCCACATACCTCACCTTGAATCGTACCCACCCAGAGCACAGCAGGCCCCCACAATACCTTCTCTCCTTAGTAGCATGGCCAGCAGGTCTCTGTTCTACGTCCCATGGTGTGGTGGGAGCTTGTGGGGACAGACTGAGGACAAAAACCTACTGGGACAGCAAGCTGCAGTCCTACTTGCATCTATGGTTGCAAGAAATCACAGGAGCAAATTATTCCCAGAACCGCAGGTGGATTTTACCTCACAAAGTCCCCTTGGCTCCCCCTAAAAGGGAACAAAGGAGCAAACATACATATGAGCACACATACAAGGCAGATGGGCAGGACACCGGGAATTGGAAATGAGGCCATATTGAATGTATCTCACAGAAAATACACGGAAAAAGTCAGCCAAATTGAGTTTTGGAGTTTTTTCATAAACTGAAGATAGTCCATTTTTGCTGAAATCAATGGATTGTAGTCCATGAACACTTGCATTCCAATCTGAAAGAATGCTAGGAAAGAATAAGTTTTTTTGTCCCTCTTTTCTCCCTTTTATAGGAAATATGGATAAAATGACCTGACATGAATGACCTGTCATGAAATAGGTCTCCCTATAGTGTGGGATGCAGTCTCTGAATTCCATGGGACTGGTTGTGAGACAAGAACTGTCTGCCAAAATTTGGGAGTTGTATCCTGTCAGCGTGGGAAATACTTAGAAGTTCTAAATGTGAGACACTTAAAACCTAGTTTTATGTACTGTGACATCCCTATCAGAGGTTCCTGTCACAAAACCTGTGTAATCCTAGACAATTACATATACATTTATAGTGCAAATTAAAATGCTGTTTGCTTTATGACCGTGTTCCAAGTCAGTTCTCATCCGCTTTGAAATTGAATGACCAATGTCCTGATAGTGCCAACTTTACTAGCACTAGTTTCCAACAGAGAAAATTATACATTATGGACTAATTAAAGGTCTAATCTCCTCAGGTAAAAGATCTCCCTGTTTCTTCTTTATTTTATTAGGATTTTGAGTAGTGGAAAACAAAATCAGCAGGCAGATTTCATTACTGTATTGGGGTTCAGGAATAGTATATTTTTAAAAATAAATTTTGTGTTTTATTTATTATTTAAGAACTTGGAAAAAAATAGATAGCTTAAATATCTTAAATGTCTCTTCCTTTCTCAGAATTATGCTCCTAGGTACTTGTCAAATTTTAACTATATTTTCAAAGCAACACAAGGCAATCCAATCAGCCAGTCCCCACTGTTTGAGAATCTATTAGTTCTCCTTAATATCATTACATTGTAGTTTAAATACTAATTTATGCTCCTTCCTCTCATCTATACTTCATGTAATATCTTCTATATATGGAGGACAGTATCAAAATCAAGTAACTAATCTAACTATGTATTTCTAATTGGAAGATCTGTGTTTGGACCATTTTAATGATTATTTGTCTTTCTGATTTTAGAGCTATCTTCTTTTCCACAATCATTGATGGATTTTTTTTTCAGTTCTTAAACTAAATTTATCTCAAAAGTAACCAGAAAAAAATTCCTGCAGAATTATCAGCACACTTTTAGACACATATGGACAAATATCTCACAGACAGCCATGCAGGAGAGTGTCCAAGTAATCAAGCAGAACAGCACCAAACACGCCCCCAGGTGAAGAGGCACAGCAAATTTTTAACTTCCTGGCACCAGGTTACATTCTGAAGTATTATCAGACTCATCAATATTGTAGAAAAGATGGAAAGTGGGTGCTTTGTGTCAAAGGCCAATGTCAGGTGTTACATCGGGCTTCTGTAGGAGTGAGAAATCACCTCCCTGAGATTACACTGCCACTTTGTTGTCATGACTTGTGAAGGAAAACCAGCCACCCTATTTTTATAAGCCTATAAAGCACTGAAGTTCCTAGTGGGGCTGCCTGCAGCCTGCATAGATGCACAAAATGTGCTGCATAAACAGCACATTAAATTCCAAAGGGGAGAGCTTCAGCATCTCTGGCTGATTTCCCAACAGGTCTGGAACCTTATAAAAAGAACAAGATGTTCAGACAAGGAGTGAAGAGCACTGTGTTCATAATAGCAACTGAATACATAATGACCAGCAGTAAGGGAATAATAAATATATAGAGCTACGTGCAAGATATGCAGCAAGTCCTACCTTGGCTTGCAGACCACTTAGAGCTAAATTCAGTGCCTGCTCTGGCAGTCACACAATTAGTGGTCCAAATGCTGCAGCCGTGAATACAGAGCCTGCACTTATCATCTACACACCGCATGCCAAGATCACTCACTCTGCTGAGAAAAGAATTGCAGTATCTAAGTGGCCCTGCTGAGCCATTCCAGTACCCAGGCACACTGCAAAGTAGGCCACTCTCAGCATGACTATGGTATTTTCTTTTATATACACTATCCATATGGTAAAAATAAGACCCAGATTTTGCAAAGAGCTCAGTACATATAGACTTGCTTTTTGAGCTAAACCAGGTCACTGTTTTGTTGATGCAGTTTCATGCTTAGGAATTGAACTGAATTGAAGGCACTAGCTGTAATGTCAGATACTTTACTACATGATTTTCTGGAAGCAGTGATCTGCATATACTTGTAGCACATCATTATAGATGAAAAATCATACCTGCAGATACAGAAGGAGACTAAATTAAGACAGGCACCAGTTGCTAGTGTCATTTGTCACTGCAAAAAAAAAATCAATAATTACTTAAGGAAGACATCTTATCTATGTGCAATGTAAAATAAAGATACAAAACACTTCAAGAATTCTCTGTATGAGTTTCTTGACATCTTAAAACTTTTTCAGAAGTGAAGAACTCTATTATCTTTGAAGCCTACTGCTCCCCACCTGGGATCATCTGGGAAAGGCGTGAGAGGTCATATCTTTTCCATTTCTCCTACTTTTCATTTCTCCTACTTCCATTTCTCCTAATTTTTCATTTTCTCCTACTCTGAGAATAGTCATCCCTCAAAACGAGGTCAGTAATACAAATAAAAAAAAAACTTCAAATATACATTGTAAGCCTGAGATAATGAAACCATGTGCATGATGTATCAACATTATGTCAAACTACACCTTTATCAACAATCATGACAGTTCATGAATTTTTCTTGAAGTTCTTGAGCATCTTGACAGTAATCCACTGGACACTAGTTTTCTCAATGTGCTTCTTGAAATGGCCCAAAAGCAGGTGAATTTCAGGTGTGAACTCACCAGTGGAAACACGGGAAATAACTACAAAAATTTTCTTTGATCCACTGGTGATGTTCTTGTTAATGTTTCTCTGAGTTTCATCTAGACTGGTTTGTGAGGTTTGTCTTATCTGAAATGAGAGCAAAATGTTGGCTGATATTCAAAGTGGCATCCAGTCTGACTGCTCAGGTTGTCTTTGACAGGTTTGCTAATCAGTCAGTCCATTCCCAGTCTATGAAGATTTACATAGTTATTTTTCTTAGGGCTCAGATATTTATACTTTTCATATTGAACATCATGAGGCTACAGCTGGTCCATTTTTTATTTTCCTATGGTCCTTCTGGATCAAAATTCAGCCATTTGGCATTTCAATCAATTTTCTCCTTGATACACCATCATCCATAAATTTGCTGAGACTGTATTATGTCACATCATCCAGCCTGCTGATGAAGATATTGAATAATACCAGCTCCAGTATTTACCCTAGGGTGGCTCTGTACCTCCGCCAAACGAATATCAAGCTATTGATTACTGCACAATGAGCTTGGCAGGTTGGCAGTACAGCTGATTTTCAAACAGTGTAACAGCCCATTTGTACAGCCCACGGTTCCTCTGTTTCCAGATAAGAAATGCCTGGAAGCCAGTGTCAAAAGCATTGCTCAGACTCAAGGTGCATTAACCCTCTCTCCTCACAGATATATATCTGTTTTTTTCTTCAGCTAAAAAGCAAACAATGTGGTCAAGTACCTTTTACCCTGGCAAAACCAGTGGTGCCTAATTTCATTCCTTTCTTTCTCAGAAATTAATTCCAAGAGGATGTGTTTCCTGATCAGGGAATGAGGTGAAATCTACACCTCCCTATTTCCTTCTGGCTGTTCTTTGGATGGAAACAACATTTGTTTTTTTCCAGTCATTGGGGACCTTGAGTAACACAACTTTTCACTATGCAATGGACACTTTCAGTTATACCTCTTTGGGCACCCATGGGTGGCTCTCCTTGGCAGAAGTGTCTGTGCATGTTCACAGTTTCTGCCTAGTCCCTAACGTGTTGGTCCCCTTCAGTCTGTCCCCTCCTCTCAGCTCTTTGGCTCTCTTTTCCTTCCTAGAGCATTCCATAACATATTTTAAAAGTGTGCTATGAAATGGTTTAGATTCCAAGCATGGCAGCCTCGTGAGTACTACTGATGTAATTTCAATATGTTTTCCTCACCTAGTTGAAAATATATTATAATTTCCATGATACAGATATTTTATTATTGGCCATGGAAATTAATGCAACTGTGCTGCTTTTGCTGAGTAGAAGTTAGGAAAAATCCAGTAAGGCATCACTATTCCCAGACACTGCCGCAATATCATGGTATAATTTTATCAAATGAAAATTAGAATAGAGATCCAGAACCCTGGGAGAAAGGGGGTTATCATTCCATTCCTGTCAGGATGGGCTGCTTCCACAGCACTCTCTCCTTGCTGCTGTTTCCATTGATACAGTAGTTGGAGTTTGAGTACGGCTTTTATTTCAGTTGCTGGAATTATCACTCTTAGTAATCTGTCAGTGCAGCCTCTGCACTCAGCCTACCACAAACAACAGTTTAAATCATTGATTCTGAATTGATGTTATGATAGAAATATGAAAAATATAAACTATATGAGGGATTTCAGCTGAAATATGCAATTTCTTTTAGGTACTTTGTCCAAGACATGTATTCCAGTATAAAAGAATCTAATGAATCCACGGAAGAGTCTCACACGTATTGTAGGTTGACTGAAACAAGCACTGACATATGTTCCATAAAGAATTCCTATTTTCCATCTGCTCTGCTAATAACCTAAGCTGGACACAATTCCATCAGAGGAGAGTGAAAAAAACCAAAACACCACCTTTTCCACAGAGAAAAAAATAAGTAAAACATGAGTAAATGTTAGGAAGGACACCAAAAGGTAGCTACAATTCTGACTTTTTTGACATATATTTGAATCCATTGCAATAATCCCAGTAGTGGTATGTTTGTCACTAGCTGTGCCATTACCAAAGGGATCATCTTCTATGGAAATTCTAGTCTGCCCTCTGCTTCAATAGGTGAATCCCACACCACAATTATCTCATGGGAGGGCTGGCAGAAACTACATGGAACCTCCCGGCATCTCCTTCTGCACTTTAGATAAGCCATGACATGAGTCAAATAAAGTGATTCATGAATGCAACGCTACCTTACAGGACTAGCCAGTGCAATTGCAAAAGGTGGCTTTCAAATGTCTTCCAGTTTTTCCAGGATAAGAATAACAGACCAGAATTTCTCTTGAAAAGACCTCAGAATTTTGCCTTAAGATGTTTCTCAAAATTGTAGTCACAAAAGAGAAATAAAAATGGATTTTTTCTTCTTTTTTCTTCTGGCAGGTAGAAATACATTTTATTCTAGGACTTGCAGTCCTCCCAAGGGTCACATCTTTATATGCAACAACACAGAGGAAAATGCACATAGAAGTGAGCCTCATAGGGCTAAAATGAATGATTTTTTTAACCCTATAACAGTAACTGCAGGGAAAAATGCTTAAAAACTAATAGATATTAAATATGTGTGTGTATATTAACATGTTTTTAGTATAAATTTGTGGAGTAGTGTGGAGTCAGACCTGTCAATGACAAACTGCACTCTCCCCTAATGTATAATCCTGAAGAACTCCTTTCTGGGACTGACTCATTCTGTAGGTACCTGAATTAATTCTCTTTACACCACCTGAAACTTTCCTTGTTTTTAACTTCAGCTCCTTGTTATCTTAGAAATGTTTGGTTTTAGAGAACAAGAATTAATTTTTGAAAATTCAAAGTTTAAAGACAAATATCCCAATAAGGTACTGTCTATGTCGCACACCATATAGAGAAAGCATGCCAGATCAAATACCACTAAAGTGGTCTCCTTAACATTTAGGAGAGGGGAAACTGAACATTTGAAAAGTGACCTAACAGATTCAAAGGAGAAGAGGGAAAAGCCTTATCCCCTGCTCCTCCTCTAACAAACGAGGTGCCATTACTAGTAAACCCCCAAAATACGCTACTGGAAATAGGACGCAGGGTAGGACGAAGAAACCATAAACCAAAACATCTTGAACAGACTCCGGTACCTCTGTAAACTTCCTATAAATCATTATCACTGAGCCCAGCACAATAGCTATTCTAATCTGTGCCCCTCTACTGTAAAAGCTATGTGTTAGGGACAATACTGGAGCCATTCCTGGATAAGAAAGTAAGCCTAGGGACCAGAAAGGTATCAAAACCTCAAAAAGGCCTAGAGACCAGAACCACATGAAGGCCTCCACCCCGAGACATCATGAATTCAAGCAACATGGTTACTGGCTGCTTTAACCCAATTCAAAGTAAGCACAACCAAAATGCGATCAGTACAGGTTTTTTCCACTTTCTTGAGCCCCACGTTGGGTGCCAAAGAATGTATTTGTCCTGGTTTAGGGCAAATTTGGGAGAAAACCTCCAAAGGGATTCCTCTAGAATGCAGATTCAAGCAGCCCCTCTCCCAGCTGGTTTGGGAAAATGTTTCCTTGGAGAAAAGTGGATAAAACCTGTTTGTTTAACAGGCAGAGCATTCACCAGCACAAAAAATGGACAATATTTAACAATAAAACCTCTTGCCGCTCCATAAGAGATGACAAACTCACTAAGTCCCCTCTGTGGCTGTGGCTCGGCTCTCTCAGTCTCTCTCAGTCTCTCTCGTTCCCTCCGTGGCTGTGGCCCGGCTCTCTCAGTCTCTCTCAGTCCCTCCATGGCTGTGGCTCAGCTCTCTCAGTCTCTCTCAGTCCCTCCGTGGCTGTGGCTCAGCTCTCTCAGTCTCTCTCAGTCCCTCAGGCCTGCAAACGCCGCGGCCCAGGCCCGGCCCGGCCCGGCGGCCACAGGTGCGAGCTGCCGCTGCTCTGCTGGGTGTTCAGTGCAGAGCAGGGTTAAACAGGTCCAGAGAGAAAGAAAACCCACAGTCCGGGGAACTTCTCTGCCTCAGCTAGCTAAAAACTAACTAAAAGCAAAGGAGAGCTCTGTCCTGCCGTCTGTCCATCCACAGTCCAGGAGCAGGATGCAGGGGAGCGAGTGCAGCTTCTGATAACAAACTCCGTGCTTCTTCTCTCCCCCCTTCACTCTCAGAACCAGGCTTAAAGGTGCAAAATTTATTTCTGGGCTAAACAGACAAATAGGGGTACAAGCAACATAAAGTCACCCCAGGAGAGATGCCTATTTAAAAGAAAAAAAAAAGGATGGTGATTTTATTCATTTAGCTGCAGAGAGGTTGCTAATAGATCCCATATAAGTGCACGAACTTAATCTTTCCCATTGAAAAATCAGGCTGACTAAATCCTACCTACACTTATTACTGTTAAATTTACACCTGCAAGACCCAGTCTGTTTTGTATCAATATCCAACTAGTGTATAGAACCCATAAGTTATCAAAATAAAACTGTATTACTTGGTCTTCAGTTTTATTGTAACTAGATAACATCCAAAACTACACTGATTTAAGAAACAACCAGTTCTATCAACAGTGGTCATAGTCTCTGAATTTTAAAGTATTTCAGATTTTTTTCTAAATAATTATTTTTTGATGCAATTAGAATCCAGATCGAGCTCAACTTTGAAAAAGAAAAATATCTAAAGTTATGTTTCTCATTATAATAAAAGACATTTCTTTCAAAACATGTCTTTTGTAGGTATTGAGGTTCAGCTTCAAAAAAAGTTTCTGTATCACAATTCATTAAGGATAACTAATGATAAATAGCACAAAATTATTCTAAAAGTGATCTGCAGCTGAATTTATTAGTGCTTCAAAATAGGCAAATCTTTGAGAACTAATTAATTGCCATGAATTCTGGTCATTAAGACTGACCATAAGTCATGAGCAACCAGGAAACAAAATTATAGCACTTTCACAAAGCTGTTCTAAAATTGAAATTCCTATAGAAAATAGGTTGTACGAAATACACAATTGCAACCCCTTAGAAAAAGCATATGAGAGGTTTGCCTCTACTTACTATTGCAATTTACCCTATGGATTTAAGGAAATTACTTGAGTCATCGCTCCTGAAAAGCCATCAGAAGAGTCTTCCCGGGTTATGAAAATCATTAAAAATTTAATAAAGTAGATTCTAATATGGACACCTGTTCAGGTGACAACAGAGGGCTTTGATATTCAATTACAATAATGAAAGCTGAGAAGAGATCTTTGGAATGTGCAAAAAAACTGGCAGCAACCCAAAAGGTGGTTTGTTTTTTGGTTTTTTTTTCAGTTAAATAAATCTATTATTATCTAGCAACTAGGGAGCACCATGGGAGTTTTGTGCTGAGCATAAAATAGAAAAAAGTAGGAACAATGATTAACCAAAATAGAGAATCAACACCTTCAGTAGTGGTAATATCCTAATGCAAAATTTTCATAAAAAGCTAACTAAATTGGCTTTGCAAAAAAAGCTCGCAAAAGGGAGAGAATGAGAGAGAAAAGTGACCTCTGGTGCTATACCAACACTGCAGACATGCATGCCCTGCTGGAGGGCTCTCAGGCTGTCACAGGACGGTTATGCCTGTCCTGTTGAGGGCTCTGTCTTGAGCTGAACAATCGCAGCTGCACTGTATCACCCTTGCCTTGGGACTCACCCACAACCTTCCTTTCTGGGACAGACATGTTAGCATCCAGGGTTCCCTTCTGTTCAAAAGCTCAGTGTGGCAGCTTGAAGCACAGAGACTTGGTGAGGGTGCTCAAGTGCTGCATCATTAGAGTGCAGTAAGCGCGCAAACGCCAAACTGCACGAAGCCAGAGCAGGGTCAGGGGAGCCAGACCTGGTGCAGGTTTACCTGCTCATCTATACCATACGTGCATACATAAACCCAGCCAATTTTTGTTGGAGATTCATAATCTCAAAAGCCTCAGTCAAGCAGGTTTGTTTCAGATGGAAATAGCTGACTCACTGAGAAAAAGCTTCAGAGTTAATTAACTAACACACTAACACTGCTGGATCAGGACCCAAAATCACTTTGGAGAGCTGGCTGATCTGACAGTGTTAAAATTCTCCGTTAACAGGTCATGAGATAGAAGAAAAAGAGATGAATAGAAGATAGAGATGGATGTAACTGCAAGAAAAACCTAATTAGTTCAAGAACCAGTGTGCATCTCTAGAAACCATGAGAAGTGCTTCCAAGATTGAAATGTTTGGCTTGTAATGTCTCTAATGTCATATTTTGTCAATTCATCTGTGTCAAGCTAGGCACCCACAGTTCCTTTTTATGTGTATTAGAGAGTATTTTATCCAAATAAAACTGGGTTTTCAGGCAATGGCTGCTGATTGATCACCTCAGCAGACTTAACATGTTTTAAGAGGAACAGATAGAATTCTGTGATACAGAATTCTCTGATACTCTAAGCTTTGAAAATCAATAAAAAAGAGCTCTGAGAGAGCTGAACCGCTTCTTCAAAAAGAAAATGGGAATATCTAAATGTTGTTCCTGAATTGTCTGGACAAACTGGCCTGGATAAATTGACAAATTTCAAAATTATCCATTTTAACCACATGCTCATTAAATTAGGAGAAAGTGAGAGATAAAAGGATGTAATTGTCCATATTTTAAACTGTGACATTTTAAACAGAGGAAGGAATCATTGCAGACTGAGCAGGTCTTACCAATACAGAAGAAGTTAGAACTCTAAAGGAATAACACTAGGCCTTGCAGATGATGTTTGACTTTTTTTTCATAGTTTAACTCCATCTGGCATTTACAGCTGTAAATCTCAGAGTGATGGCATTTGTCATCCCAAGTCACCATCACATGTTGCTGGAGCCATTTTCCTGTAGATGGCTGCCCGACCATGGGAAGTAGGGAATTAATTCCTTGTTTTGCTTTGCTTGCATATGTGGCTTTTCCTTTACCTATTGAACTCTATTTATCTCAACCCACAAGTTTTCTTACTGTTAGTCTTTCCAATTCTCTATCCCCCAACCTGAAAAAGCAGAAGTGAGTGGAATTTAGTTGCAGACTGGAGCTAAACCATGACAAGGATGAGTACATTCTAGTCACAAAGAGAAATTTGGGATAATCCGCACGTTTATTCAGTATTTTAGCCAAGGTATTTGAAAGTTTGATGTTTTATTTTTTGCTTAAAATTTAAGAATTTTTAATCACTATTTTTAAATATTGAATTTTCAGTCACTTAATAAAAAGAACCAGTCTTAACCCTTACCATGTTCAGGTTTAAAGCCAGACATGAAGTAATCACAATAGACTGTCTCATTTTGTTTCTCCTGTAAAGTGCTAGAAAATGTCTTCTTGAGTTAAATGCATGAATAAATATTTCTATAGCCCAAAGCACTTATTCAATTCAAGAACTTCAATATTGCCTTAGGCAGGGTCTTTATCAGTTTAAAAACGCATTAGATTTTCTTTGTTGTATTATAGTGCAATTGTATTTAAGATCTAGGATTGAAAAAATAGAAAATAGAAAAGACATGGAAATATAAAACTTATTTGAAATGTCCTAGTTCATTATTTCTTCTCCTTAGTTAATGCTGATCCCTTGGGCCGAGCACCCCAAGGGACACATTCAGACCACTGGCTTTCTTTCTGCCATAAGAAGAACAGAGGCAGGGGAAAGCTCCTGTAGCAGTAGAGACTGAAATTACAGTGTTTCATTCAGAAAAAAAGAAAAACAAAATGAGCCATGATGGAGAAGGCAGCTAAGGAACTTGAATTCATCTTTTTCCGTAACAGAGAAATAAAGAACCTTCAGTGAAATGCAGAGGTAGGAAAATCAATACTTAAAAGTGAAAACATTTCCTACACAATTAGCAGTGAAGCTCTGCTAGAAAGTACTGTGGAAGCTAAAAGCTTATCAAGGTCAGTGACAAGCAAGAATATGCCCAAAGGAACAGAGATTCTTGTACCTGAGCACAATGGCTGTCCCTGGAAGAGTAAACTTTTTTTCTGGTAGAAGGGAAGGAGCCAGTGTCATTGAATGCAGCAAGACTTGCATCCCTTGGCCAGCATGCTTTGCGTGTTACAGTCAGCTTGCAAGTGTAAAAAAGGATCCAAGACTGACCTAAACTCACAGCTTTAAGGTTAGTACATGCTATCAAAACAAATTCGATTGAATTGGCTTAAATTTTGCCATATATAGTAAGAATAATGAACCAGTAGTATTTATTTCTGCTTGCATGCTGTGTATGAACCTCTATAGCTTTAAGCAAACACAGTCTTCTAAGAGAGCTCACAATGAGATTATTGACATGTATGTGTTTTCTGACCCAGACACTTTGATTATACAACTTGTGGTCATGAGTCAGAGTTCTCACATCCTGGGAAAGGAATTTTTTCTGGCTTTTTCTCACAGTATTGTGTTGGTTTTTTCCACTTTTTCAATTAATTCAGTAGAAAGTAGGTGAGTTTAACATAGAGTTTCACATCAGTTAAGTCTTGAGGAAAACACTTCAGAATGCTACATACTGTTCATCTGCAACAAAAAATTGCTATCATTGTATTAACACTCAATTTCTGGAGAGTATGCATTATTTAGAAAATCATAAACCTTTGCATACAAGGGCCATTGGGTCAAAAATATTTAAACTTTTTAAAATCATATCTTTTTATTCTGTATTATGAACTTGATCTCACATTGGTCTAAGTTTAAGCACAATTAGAAATTTTACTTCAGCTCATTTGTGGGAGAGATAAAACATTATTTAACAGTTTTAGAAAAATCTTTTTTTCCCCTGTCTTGCTTTCTTGTACACTTATCTTGTACTTGTCTAAGTGTAATTTGCTTGCATTTTCTAAGATCAATATAAAAACATTCTGTGTCTTTTCACTTTAACACAATGAAAAGATGCCATCATTACTAAAATTTATGGTAACACTTGACACTTTATGTTCATCTAGCATGACTTTATTTTTAGGTAGACTTATGATAAGGTAGTGTCATTCTATTTAATTTGTAAGTTGTCTGTGTTTGTGTGAGTGGCAGGAGAATCAAAGGCATTGTAATGCAGCATTATGAGAACATGATTGTTCCAATATGAAATATTTGGCTAATTTAGTGTATATACTGTCTTTATTAAAACACAAGAAGAAGACATTATGCCTGACTTCAAAAACAAACAGCAGACATACTTTATGACTTGGTGTCAAGTCACAGGCACTTGTCTAAGGGTAAAGGCACAACAGAAAATTGTTTTTCTTATTGTGATCAATGACAACATGACGAAAGACAAACTCCACAGCTTTTATATCCTCTGAGTGTTCCTGCTGACTTCAGTGCTAAGTATTCCACTAATGAGCCATGAGTGAAATACTGAGAGCTGATCATGAAGTTTAGGGACAGTTCCCCAGCTAATAGAAATGACAAGTAGCTCTGAAATCAATTAAGAACTTCCAATTCAAATCCTGATTTCTGAATTCAGGAAAGTATGACATCCAATATAATATTATTATTAGTTATAGCAGTAATAGTAGTAGTAGAGGTAGAAACTAATGTTGCCATTGCTATTCCTAGTATATTGTCTTACTTTAAGATTGTAAAGGATATTAAGAAAAGTACTAATTAAGGTACCAAATTAAAATATATTTCAGTTTATAAAATTTTGTACTTGCTTCACTGAAGATAAAGGACAATTATGCAGCAAATTTAAGTTTATGGCAATAATTTCATTTTTTATATAAACAATTTATTTGTTCAGCACTTCTCAGAGGTCTATCTCACAAACTAAAACCTGCTGGATTAAGTTGCTAATTAAACCTGGGGGAAAATCTAGGATAAAAATGGCAGTAAGAGATAAAGAGTAAATGGATCCAATTCTGCTCACACCAAGGTCACAAAGTGACTCGTGCAGCAGAAACACAAAGAAGACAAAAGGGCTGTATATTTTAAGGCACATTCCTGCAATCTGATATTTTTTTACTATGTCAGAACACAATTCCAAACACCACATGGTTACGACATGGAGTTTTGATGCTGGGATAATGGCGGCACTGTCAGAAGCACATCTGTGATAATTCATTTTATATCTTACTCTGTATAACTTTTCACTCTGGGCTATAAGTGAACACTGCCTTGATATGGCTTCAAAAGCCTGAGATGAAGCTCTTACAGTATAAAACATAAGGTAACCAGGAAGTACCAGAAGAGGTGTGGATAATGCTATTCTCATCACACAGCTCCATATCTTTGAGGTGCTCTTTCATGTAAACATTAACCCATACCCTTTGTTACCTTATCCACTGGGTTCAGTCCCATTTTGACCCATCTTGTTCATCCTGAGGGATCTGCATCTCCCATTGTCCTGCCTCATATCGTTACTTCCTCTGATGTCTGTTCACTCACTTATTTACAGGATGCTGAAACCTGCTGCCACAGGGAAAGGCTTCATCAACCAGATGGAAAGTCTCTTGGCAAACAAGTTGTTAATCAGCTGGTCAAGTGGATCCCATTTCTTGCCAGCCCCCGTACCTAAATCAGGACAGACTGTCAAGCTGCCTGAGGCAGGACATTTAGAGTACCTGAGGATCAGGAGTAAAAGATGGCAAAAGTTCAATAGTGTGACTTAGTTATAACAAAATCACCTCTTCAGCCCCTAATTTCTGGTTGAAATTAGCTGAAAAGCATGAGAAGACAGCAATCTGAGATTTTTTTGAATTCTAAAAAGGAAATGCAGAAAGATGAACTATTTGAAAATGCAGTCCAAGTTGCTTAGCTGATAAAAGGCATGAGTACATTCTGTGTTGATTTGAAACAGGTCGCTGAAGTGCAGTGAGTCAGAGTAAAAGCTGCACTCCTCATTCTGTGGGTTGCTGACCTAATTAGGTAAAAACGCTATAGTGCTTGAGACACTGTTAGGTTGTAGATTGGTTTAGAGATACTTTACTGCATTCCTCAGTTTTCTCTGAGTTTTTGGCTTTTGTGCTAAATTAACCCAGTCTTGGGTCACTGTTAAGTGAGACATTTTGGAATAATTCCTTAAGATGAACCCATGCCAGAATTGTCTATGCTACATCTCTTAGGTTTCTGAAGTCAGCATCATCACCTTTAGGTCCTTTCAGAAGTGTTCACTGGAATCGAGTAAAAAATAATATTTTACATATGACAGAAATTACTTTTATTGCATTTATCATGTACAAGTTTGTTAATGCTAGTTCTATGTCCCAAAGCCAAATAAATTCTGATCTTCCAATTAATTGTACCCAGAGGCAGACATAGGTACATGCAGATGACTGCCAGTTCAGAAAAACCTAACCTCTCCTTTTCCTCACTCAAGCACAGTCTTCAATTTCTTTTTCTGGGACAGGTTTCTACAGAAGTGTTCTTCTTCATGGTTTGTCTTCTCTCTATTCTGATGTTGCCTGTAATTTCTATGTGGCACAGTTTGCTGCCTTCCACTCAACAATAAAAACATTCAGTTTTCAGGTTTTGCAGAATCCTACTAGCTGATTAAAGATCAGGACAACATATGTTATAACCTTGAGATCCTGCACAGCCCTCACACTTGACAGGTTGGATTCTCAAGTACCATGTGCCTATTAAGTTCTATTAATTTCCAGCTGTGAGGTGAGAAAGGTGGCAGTTAGTGAGGATCAATGTCTTCTCTATTGTAAACAGGCAGTCTGCTCTTGTATAATTTCAACAGTATTTGTCTTCCACAGAACCACAGAAACAATTATGTTGGGAAAAAATCTCTAAGATCATTGAGGTTGATCATTGATCAACTTTGATTGAATGCCATTGTGTCAACTAAAGCACAGCACTGAGTGCCCTGTCCAGTTGTTTCTGGAACACCTCCAGGGGTGGTGACTCCACTGTGTGTCTGGTACAAACAAACCTAAATACATGATCTGATTGAATAAAGGTCTCAGGGATAATTCTGCACAAATCCAAAGCTATATTTTAACAGAAAACTTATTAAGAAATACAAAGCTATTCATAATGTCAATGAATAGAAAATTACATGGGAAAAGACATGGAATACATATGTAATATATCAAATCTAATAAATATAATAGAAAAGAGTTTTAATCCAATTAAGCAATCTGAGTAACATATAAAAATAAATCACTGATTCTGCTTCTAGTCATAGATATCATCTATATTTAGATACATTATCTTAATTATCTTTTCACATGAATTTTAAAAGAACTGTAGATAGACAAAAAGAATTTACAAGATTTGCTTATGAATTTTCAGTTATTTTGATACTATCAGAACTTCTTTTGATGTCACTTGCAAATTCCCTCTCTATCACATTAAACTGAAGCCTGAACCTCAGCTGACACATCTTAGTTAATTTGTACCATACGAATCTACACTGTGAATAATCTAATATGCTCTTTTATTAACCACTAATTATATTTTTAGTTCAAAGGAAGCAGCCTTTAATACAGGATAAAAATGTAAACACTAGAAGACTTGCTATGGCACTTGCAAGTACCAATTATGAGAGTTTGGCTGATAACCTTTTATAGTGCCTATTATCTTGGTATGCAAATGCTTCCCAGCAAAATCACACCTGCCAAGTAATGTGCCAAGATTCTTTGTTTTCCTGGGATGCTTCAAAAGCTGCATGGGCAGCAGGGTGAGTGGGGTGGTTCTGCCTCTACCCTGCTGCCATGAGACCCCACCTGGAGCTCCGTGCCCAGCTCTGGTGTCCCCAGCACAGCAAGGACATCGACCCGTTGGAGCGAGTCCAGAGGAAGTTCTCCAAGATGGTAAGAGGGATGGAACACTTCTCCTTTGAGAAATGGCTGAGTTGGGGCTCTCCAGTCTGGAGTAGAGAAGGCTCCAGGGAGATCTCATGTTAGCCATTCGGTAGTTAAACAGTTCTTACAAGAGATATGGTGACAAACTTTGTAACAGAGCATGTCACAACAGGACAAGGGGTAATGGTTTTAAACAAAAGGAGGGTAAGATTTAGACTAGATATAAAGAAGAAAATTTTTACAAGGGTGGTGAAACACTGGAACAGATTGTCCAGAGAGGTGGCAAGTGTTCCATCCCTGGAAACATCCAAGGTAAGGCTGGATGGGCCTCTGAGCATTGAGATCTTCTTGAAGGTGTCACTGCCCATTGCAATGGGTGTTGGACTGGATAACCTTTAAAGGTCCCTTCCAATCCAAACTATTTTATCATTCTGGGATTCTAGGATAAATGTGTGGCTTTACTGGATGCAACTCACCTGGCTGGAGGCAGAGCTACTTAAAGAAGGAATATGTTCTCAAACAGAGCTACACCTACTTTTTGGTAACTGACAGATTGCCCAACTAAACCCTTTGCAGATCTTGTGTTTAATTAGCACCATTTTGCAAACAGAGGCAGCACTGCAGATGGTTTCTGTCAAGTTTCAATGTCTGTGTTAGGAGTTAGGTATGAATTTGTCCACCAAAAGCCAGCTCCAGTTTTACTAGTGATGACTGATGCAAACACATCTAGAAGGGAACAATCATGTCTCATCCCTGAAAGATGAGCAGCCTCTATCCCACAACTTGTGGGGATTGACTGTCCTTAGTAAAACTTTGCATTAGGGAATGGGCTCAGCCCAAGAATGTTGGAAAAAATAAAAAAAATCTGATGACAGAATTTTTACAAGGTCGTAAAGCATTGGAGAAGAGAGAGTGGGTTTAAACTGAAAGAGGGTAGGTTTAGATTAGCTCTTGGGAAGAAATTCTCTACTATGAGAGTGGGGAATCCCTGGAACATGTTGCCCAGAGAAACTGTGGAAAGCTGGATGGGCCTTCTATCAACATGGTCTAGTGGAAGGTGTTTCTGCCTACAGAAGAGGAGTTGGAAAAAGATAAGATTTAAGGTCGTTTCTAACCCAAACCATTCTATGATTTTATAAATCTATGAGTAATACTAAGATGCACAACCTGCCTAGAATGTATTTAAACTAATATTTCTGTAACTGAGAAATTAATTAATTTCATAATACAGGAATTCATTCTGAACAATTGTCTGATATGTAACAGAAATAAAATCCTGGGCCTAGACAAGTTACTGGGACTGCATGGAAACTGTCATAGAATTATAGAAAGTTTAGGGTTAGAAGGAATACAATAACTTGTACTTAAATTCAAATGTCATAATTGTGGGCCACAATTGCAGCATTTATAAAACTAATCTGCAGTATCATCAGTTCTGGTGTGGTAGCAAAGTATCCCACTCTCCTCCACACTGATCAGAAGGCAAAGACATTCACTCAGCAGCTGGTTTTCCTGGTACTTGCTGCCAAAGAGATGGCACAACTAACAGCTTCTGGGTTCTGTTCCAGCTTTTATGAGACACTGTTCTCTAATGTTCTTTAAAACTGGTAAAACAACATACTTTGCCTAATCTCCTTCTCTGAAATAGATGAACTATTTTGTCTGAATGTTTTGAATAAAATTCCGTCTGATGCATAAACCTACTGTGGGAAATTTCAGTCCAAACATTTCAGTTTTGGCCAAGTCATAAGCAATTTAAAAGAATGCCAGACAACTTTATAGGAGAAGTTGTCAGCTCAAATGCTACAGTCACACCCCCCACCCACATACACAGACGTGTATATATACACAGACATATCATCAGCCATACAGCAAAAAGAAATTGTTTGGATCCTGTGCTGCATTTTTTTCCCAAACCGTTTAAAACTTGTGGTTGTTAAGATTGCAAACTCTGAGCTTCACTGCCTTGCAGAGCTGTGACTGTGATGGAAGAAGGCATGAAAAATAAATAGAGTAGGTTTCCAGTCAAAAAATATGTCTCTTGTAATAGAGTATGAAAGTGCACTTTATCAAATATTTTCTATTAAGCATGCAGGTTTATAAAATTCCCTAACAATCTTTACTTATATTATTGTGAAGTAATACACTTACACCTATATTCTATTTTCATTCTGAGCTCAAAGAATAATATTTTTTTTTGCAAAACAATATTTTTCAGAAGCTGTCTGCATATTTCAGCACTACAGTATTATACCCAGATAAAAGAAAAAAAATATTTGAACAAACCTTTACCAGTATTTTATATAATCACAACAACTAGAAAATATATCATAAAGAAAAAGAAGCTTGATAATTTATCTTTGAAGAAGTCTGTGACTGTTTTCCTAAAGGGATCAAGAAATAAAATGTCTACTAATAATTTCTATTTAACATTTATCTTTAATGACATGCTTCACTGAGACTTTCTTTTACTAAACAGGAATGCGTGTAGGATTTGCTGTAGTATATTCAGACATTTCTTTTGACATAAATATGCATTAGGTAAGAAAAAACATTAAAAAATACACTTCTTCATTTTCCACCTCTCAGATTTCACCCTTTGAATGGAACATAAAAGTCAGCCTTTTACTAGGTAAGGAAGAAACCCTGGCCTGAGTGCATGCATACCTATACAGACACTTGGTTGCAAGGGACTTCCTACCTCCCTGTGTTCAGTCTCTCATTACAACAGACATCATGTCACGTTATCCCATTTTTGTTACCCAATATCTGTCATAAATGCCCATGTGTATTCATTTTGATGTTCCAAGCAAGGACAATAACAGGAATAAAAAAGGTGGCGTGAATTATAGAGTTTCCCACAAAATCCATCTCTAAAGGCTCTTCAGCTCAGTGTTTTCCTTCCTGCAAAATGTTGTGGAGTCCTATTTGTTACCCCTTGTCACCTCAGTCAATGAAAATAAGCTCTTGATGTTTTCTCTTTACAGGTGGTACTTCTGGGCATGCCACTGTGCTGTTGTGGCCTCAGTAGCTTTCCTTCTTACCTGTGATATTGTAGTTAGCACTTCCAGACAGACAGCTGCATCATAAGTCTGCTATTGACCTAGAACAAAAAGTTCATACCATCTGTTATCTGTAAAAACTGGTCATGATTTCATTTGAACTAGTCTTCTGTTTCTTTCTGGGGTATGCTTGGAAGCTTAAAATTGAAAGTCTGGGAGGTTTTAGCTGTAGAGTCATTATTCAGGGAAAACTAAAGGAATATGCTCAAATTCTTTATATACTATAATGTTAAACCCTATTTTCTAATGGCATTTTAGATTATGTCACTGAAACCTTTCTCATATGCTTTTATAATTTGCATGTTCCTTGAGTTTTAGATGTAATCTGTATTACATACAAAACATTAATATTCTGTCTACTTCTGTAAATTAATAATTATCAAGCCCCAAATGTCTTGCTGACAGGAATTTTATTAATTTCAGCTTACTAATATCCCTGGATCATATTCATTTTCCAGGAAGTGTTTTTATTTCACACAACAGTCTATTTGAAGCCTCTAATCTACAGCATTAGAGATCTGAAACTCTGACTATAGATATAGGATTTAAAAAGCATTCATATGACCATTACAATTATTTTAGACTTCTTAGAAAGAAGCAGTCACTTAAAAACCCACAAAAACAAACAAACAAACAAACAACAACAACAAAAAAAACCAAACCAAACCAGAAATACAGCTAAACATTTGAATTATGAATAATTAATCTTTCCATTTTAGGATTGCTTCCTTCTCTCCATAGTTTTTAGAATTGTTCGAAAAACTTGTTTGTGACCCTGAAAATAGTAACTCTTTGGTTGGGAAAGAAAATTAAAAAGCTAAAATCAGCTGAAATATCTGTGATCTCTCTTATAACCGGTGTCAACAACAACCCATAAGAATATTCGATACAAACAAAAGTATTGCTAAAGGCAAAAAAACCATTATTTTTCTAAAGCTGAGTCACTTGCAACCTGAGTTCTGCAGAAAAGCAAACCCAACAGAGTAGCTGTGTGCTGCAGTGAAGTATCAGCATTAATTTTACTGCAGAAAGGTTTCCACAGATGAGGGAGCTGGGGAGAGACTATTTGTAGCTGCAGTTTCTGCCTCCTGTGCTCCATTAAGGGGCTCTGCTGTACCATGTTTTAGAGCTCTGCATCTGCCTCAGTTGAAGGCCTCATCTTTCTACAGAACAGATTTTGTCAACTGAGACCTGCACTAGCTGTGAGCTAGCTTAAACTTTGCTTTTGTTGGCCTCTCTGGTCATTGGTGCAGAGAAGTGCACAAAAGATAACGACTTGCTTTGATAAGGGAGGGAAGGAGGGAAGGGAGGTGGTGAAAGGAAAGGAGAGGTAAGGGAAATGTGACTGAAATAACACAAGACTCATGTTCCAGGAGCTATTCAAGACAACAAGGAAGCATGTAGCATTGATGTTTCTGTCAATCTTTCTCACCTGGTCTTTTCATAAGCCTTTTTACTTTCCCAGCAAAGATACAGAACTCTCAGAACAGGTCTCAATGCTGGGCTGCAGAATCTGGGTCCAAAAGTAAGGCATGGTGTCTGTAGTCATAATAAACTTTGCTAAATCCTATTGCTTTTCCTTCCTGCAATGGCATCTAAAAGTAACAGTGGACTGAGTGGTCTTTTCTTCCTCTAGATTTATTCCTAGTTAGGCTTATTTTCTAACATGAGTCTGAACTACTGTTTCTGAAGTGCCTTATTTTTTTTTTGCAGTATTTTATTTTTCTGTCTTTCACATTTTTCTAATTAGTCCATAATATTAATATGTAACATGCTAGGCTTAGTGCCTCAGGTTCTGAGGACAAAAAACTATAGTATGGTTTCAGTCCAGAAGCCTCAGCTACTTCTTGTGGGAGTGCAGCACCTGCATAAACATGTCATGAATCTCAGGTTATTCAGCAAAGACAAGAGCTATTTGGTGGACAATCAATAAAAACTGCTATTATTCCTAAACTGCTGATTGGCATGGCAGCACAGGTTTCAAAGGAGCCACTTTGGATGATGTCTGTCCTTCTGTCATCCTGGAAGAACTTACAGGGGCTCTCAGTAGATGCCACGGGCCTCCAAACCAGCTACAGGAAATTTTCAGAGTCTTGATTCTGGACAGAGGTGATTTTTATGGGGAGCAACTCCTCCTTCTTAAGTGGTGCAATAACTCTGCCCTACTTGACCTGCAGGTAATTTTGCAGTGGTCCACAGAAAGGGCAAAAATA